>VZRI01009121.1:22756-106799 GCA_013397515.1 Upupa epops | reverse complement strand
TAACCTGACAAGATCACTGTCTCCTCCCGAGTTGCTTAGCCCGTCTTCCAAAGGTGGCAAACCATCCTTTTCTTTCTAAGTCCAATCACAAGCTACTTACTCAACCAGACGATAAATCCTTCTACCAGAAAGATGTGACAGCTGAGCAGAATGAATGAAATCACTAGGACTTGTGAGACATCTAGTGGAATAAAAGGCTATTGTCATGGTTGAGCGGTTGCTCGGCACACATCAGCGCAAGTAAGTAGCTAGTCCTGCAAACAAAACAATGTACAGCAGAACTGCTGTGAGAAACATAAGGGTACTTGCACCTGACTGCCGGGGAAAGAAATAATTTGCTACTTTTAGCCCGTTTCCTAGAGCACAAGCTCACTCTGCTCTTTTCTGTCTGCCTTGCAGTACAGGGGGAGTCGAAGGCATTCCCTCCATTAGCTGCTCTACCACATTCTTACATGGTAAAATCAGTGGTGAAGGCAGAACAGCCCACATAACAGCATGGTTTCTCCACAAAAAGCCTGTGAAGAGTTGCAGGGCTTCCCAGAGTACCTTCCCAACTTTCAGCAGTTCCAGGCTCAGAAACTCCTCTTCCAGAAATGTAACCTAGCATTCTCTTCAGTGCCTTTGATGAAATAGCTCCTTTTGAGTATGGCGCTACTTTTTTTCCTTTAATGTCTCACTGCAGTCAGGATACACTCTCACCACCTACTTCAGTAGCAACACAATGGTACTTCCTCTTTAATTACTTTTTCTTTCCTAGCAACTCTTACTATTCTGTGTTAACTTCCACTGCAATGTGTGTTCATATTTTCACAAAATGTGTTATGAATCTCCTTTGGGAGAAAATAACTAGAGCTGAACCTAGGAATATTCCTGTTTAGTTTTTTTTATTCCAAATGCATTGCTGCATATTTGGCAGCACTGTATTTCACTAGGTGTTGTATCCTCCAGACTACCAACAGCATGAGAGCTTTTCAAGGTAAGTAATCCTTCATAGCTCTTTGTTGAGTTTACTGTCCTGAGCAATTTATTATTGCATCCAAAACTTGTCATCCTTTTCTCACTCACTTTTCCTACATACTTTATTAATAGGAGAAATCTTGAAGGTCCTGGAACCCATCTCCAGAGAACTGAAAAAAATGGACTTTACTTCTACCTGCAACCACTTATTCACCCATGAAGGACCTATAATGTCATTCTGTGATAGATCAGGAGTTCTTTTTGACATTATGAGAAATCTTGTCAAAAAATTTTCTTGAGATAAGCAGCTTCAAGATGCCACAGAGTAGGTTTAGACTAGGCATCAAGAAAAAGTTCTTCACATATTAAACCCAGGGAATAAGGCTGCCCAGGAAGGTGGCTGAGTCACCATCCGTGGATGTGTTCAAGACCAATTAGATCTGGTGTTAGGAGATACAGTTTAAGGGTGAACTTGTACAGTAGGGTTAATGGTGAGGCTTGATGATATGAGGGGTCTTTTCCAACCTGAATGTTTCTGTGATTCTGTGATTCTTCAGAGATTTCAAACACATTACTGGGGTTCTATTTTCATCTTCTAAAAATCACATTGACCCTTCTCCAGTATGGAATGCAAACCAACATCTGTGATATCTAATTTTTTAACAGCTTCTACAGCTTTTTCAAGAAGACTTACAAAGACTCAGGGTCTGTCATTTCTTTTTTTCCTGTGCTGTGCATCAGCATGCTTCCAAAATGTGAGATGAACATATTTTATAAAGTATTGTTAATTACCTATTTCCCATGCACATGCACGTGTAAGGTTCATGTCTATTATACTAAAATGAGTTTAGCAGGAACATGAGCAACATAATGATGAAGAAATAGTCCAGCATTTATAGCATCATTCTTGTGACTAAAAGATAACATGAAGTTCATTTTGCAGTATCACAGTAATGATGAGGCTGGAAAAGACCTTAAAGATCATCCAGTCCAACCTAAAACCAACCAAGTAAACTTAACATCTGACATCTAGATCATGCCACTCAGCACTTCATCCAGCCTAACCTTAAACACCTCCAGAGCTGGTGACTCTACCACGTCTGTGGGCAGCCCGTTCCAAAATCAGATTACTCTTTCAGTGAAAAACCCTTTCCTAATGTCAAGTTTAAACCTCCCCTGATGGAGCTTCAGACTGTGACCCCTTGTCCTGTCTCCAGTGTCCACGGAGAAAAGACTGATCCCTGCCTGACCATAACCACCTTTTAGGTAGTTATAGACACCAGTAAGGTCACCTCTGAGCTTCCTCTTCTCCAGGCTAAACAGACCCAGCTCCATCAGCCTCTCCTCGTAGGGCTTACCTTCCAGGCCCTTTACCATTCTAGTTGCTCTTCTCTGGACTCGTTCCACCACCTCGACAGCCTTCCTAAACTGAGGGGCCCAGAACTGAACAGAATACTCCAGGTGCGGTCTAACCAGTGCCGAATACAGGGGGACGATAACCTCTCTCTTCCTGCTGGCCACACCATTCCTGATACAGTCCAGGATGCCCTCTTGGGTCTATAATTACCTGGATCATCCTTCTAACCCTTCTTGTAAATGGGGGTCACATTTGCCAACTTCCAATCATCCGGGACCTCACCTGTGATTCACGACTTCTGATAAATTATGGAGAGTGGTTTAGCAAGCTCATCTGCCAGCTCTCTCATCACTCTGCGGTGAATCCCATCCGGTCCCATGGGCCTGTGGGGATCCAAACAGATCAGCAGGTCTCTAACTAGTATCTCTTGGATAACAGGGACCATGGAGCCCTGGCAGACCCCTGCTGCACCCCCTGTTCTGTCACACTCTTTTGTATCATCCTTCATCCACACTAACTGTCCCAGACAAGAGGGAACACATCCTTGGGAGATGTAACAATGCAAGAACATGGGGCCTACAACAAGAAGATTCTACAGCCCTAGGACTGATTCCTTTCTGATCCTACTAAGGCCTGTTCCTGTTGTCTCCTAGAAACAGAAATAACATTAAATCAGGAAATCATCAAATCAGGACAATGCCATCTCAGGACTTGATTCTTTCCCCTGATTTCAGCAAGCTTATGAAATATTCATCAGGTTAAAGACAAGTAAATAAGAGCAAGGTAAATTGAGGCTGACCTGTTTCTGTTCTTGACATTGCACAATTCTCCTTTTGATTGTTCATATCCTAATTCTCACCTTGCAGTTCTTCTGTCCCTAAATCCAATTTCAAACACACGTTTCTTCTGGAATTAGCTCAAACTTCACTTCTGCAGAATTACTGAAGTTCCCCAGGGTAAAATATGTGTTGTGATGTCACCTCTCTTAATTAAACAATTAATAACTGTGAATAGAGGCATTAATTTTGTGTACATTGTTAAGTCAGGTAAAAGAAGCAAAGTAATTTCCTTCTCATTTGAGGAATATGCCCTGCAAAGACTTTCTTCCCCATCTCAAAAAAGCAATTAATTGAACAGTTGAGCATAGTCCATTTTCATTATCACTGTACTACTATTGTTCTTAAATAAACACTGAACCATTAAGATTTATTTAAGTAAGACCACAGCCTGAAGATCAGTTGTCTATTATTCTTTGGCAATTAACAATATCTGGCTTTGATGGACAGTTAGAGAAATTCTGGCATGATTAACAGAGGCTGCCCTGACACCTGTTGTAAAAAAATACTCATTTACAGAGATCTAGCAGAAGAAGAGAAGGCATGTTACATCTGCTTTACTGTCTCCTGTTACAGAAAGCTCCCCCCCTCCCAAAAAAAAAACAAAACAAAAAAAAAAACCCACGGGGTAGTAGTGTTCAGTAGTTAACAGAGCACTGCTTGTAATGAGAAACCACATAAGAGGTTTTTCTAATGCTAGAATTAAGCTATGCTACTGCTATAGAAGGGGAATTCAGAACATGCCCTCATACATGAAATCTCTGCTATGCTGTTTATGAGCAGCAATTTGAGATCAGCACTGGATTTGCAGGAGTATGTATACTGTAAACTGTTCACAGAAATGGCAAACAAGATTCTACCATGCTTATTGTATATTGGGAGAGCTTTGTGAGTCATTATTGTTCTTTAAACTTAATGACAAGGTATGATTAAATACTGAAACAGATTTTTATCTTAAATAAGGGAATTTGATATTTCAAAGGCATGTCAGTCAGTTGCTGGGAATATCATATGCATGATCAGCACTGGATATGTTCACTTATGCTATTTCAGCACTGCTAAAAGGAATCTCTCTAATATATTTTGTTCAATTCTGAGGTGAATTAAGATAAGTACAGCAAAGTACTTTTTGAGAACCTAGTGCAGAGGAAACTTCTCACCATAAAGCTTTAGGAAGATTGGAAAAATAAGATCTTAAAATGTTTTTGAAGAAACCAACACAGTCTTATGCAGTGGTATCAGAATTTTCTTTGGAGAGGCAACACCACCCATCTTCACAATTAGATCACTTTAATCACAGAAAATGCAGGAATTCAGACTTACAGTTCATTGAAAGGCCTGTTGCCAGTGTGTTTCTGTTGCAAATGAGAAGTTCCACCTATCAGAAGAGTCTGAAAACCCACAAATTCACTTATTAACAGATAAAGAAGCACAGGAACAAAAGGCCCTCATATATGGGCCAATGTTTTTGATGCTCACTATTGAACCCAAACTTACAGCAATTTCTGATCATATGAGCTTATAATCATCATTCAGAATTTGGGTTTCACTGAGTACAACTTTGACCAGAAGTATTCTTCACACTTCCCTTCTTTGTAAAAATCTGCACGTGTGTGGTATGGAAAGACTATCCAGTCAATCAACTGCATTTTAAAATAATGACAGCTGAAAGAGCCTAGACCAGCATCATTTAAACAGTTTGCACTTTAAATTCTGAGGTCAAGCATTTTCTCAAGCCACCTCTGTAACATAGGATTAAGTGCCAGACTTTATAAAGAAATGGAAAAAGAGTCTGACAACCCAAATCTCTTTTGCTGAAGAAGCAAAAAGAGATGCATAAGCAACTTTGCACCCAACACATCTTCATAACCCTGCGTGACCCAAACTCTGGCGGGGTTTGTACTTCCCGACATCTGCCCTTTCGCCACCCGCTATTGAGATCGGTGGCCAGCAGAGGGTACCACTGGCCCATCGTCTGCACTGCTCTCCCTCCATTCCTTCCAGCGGTATTCTGTGTGATTCAGTGTGAATTCCAGCTGATCATTACATAGGAGCACTCTCTGGCTATTTCACATGAACCTGAATGACTTCAAGATTGTTAGCGGTTTGACTTCACGTGGTTGAGATTCTCATATTGCCAACAAAAGCTTTATTTTCATTATAATTGGTTTGAAATGAAAGAGATTGTTTAAAATGAGATTACTTTCAGAAATAAAAGTAGGTCTTTGGACCAGAAAAATTTACCAGGATTTTTTGTATTCTTTTGTCCCTTGCTTATGGAGTGGACTATCCACAGAACTTATGGTTCAATGTTTTTTAAATGTTATGTTTATATATAACACTTGCAATTTGCAGGAAAAAACTGAATATCAGCCATGAGTAAAGCAATGATATCTTAAGATCTTAAAGCTTTTTTTCCCCCTAATAAAATAATTACTTTATGTGTTAATTACCCTATTTACTTCAACATGTTGAGTGATAGGATAAGGGTCAATGGGTGCAAGCTGGAAAATAGGCGATTTCATATAAGTATCAGAAGAAACTTCTTCACAGTGAGGGTAACGGAGCATTGGAACAGTCTGCCCGGGGTGGGGGTGGGGGTTGTGGAGTCTCCTTCTCTGGAGACATTCAAGACCAGCCTGGATGTGTTCCTGTGCAACTTGGTCTAGGTGGTGCTGCTGTGACAGGAAGATTGGACTAGATGTTCTTTCAAGGTCCCTTCTGATCCCTAATGATTGTATAATTCTATGATTCTATGTTGAGACTGAAACCTACTGTTAACATTTGATTTATGGTACTAATCTCAGTGCTGTTGCTTTGGCCTCACACTCCTGAAGTGCCAGAAGCATGACCAGTTGAAACTTCTTCAGCTTTGCCTCTCCATCTGTAATGTTCTAGTTACTGCTTTCTAATACAAAAATACCTGGGTTTATTACTGGTTTTACACTCAGGCCAGTCTAGGGTGGAGAACTTAACTTAGATACAGTATTTCCATTAGGCATAGAGCTTATATTTCACAGTATGAGCGGTAATGTTTAATTTAAAAGTCTACTTCTATCTCACAGTAGTTTTCCATAAAATTGAGTGCTTCCTGGACTTGTTTCTAATTTAACAAGCTCTGGGCTTTCAGCTTTTTGCAGAGGTTGAGGTTCTACTACAGAGAGAAAGGAGTGTAAAAGCACAGTCCTAAATATATCAGGAATGTCAATAATGAAGTGTGTAGTACCTTCAGGTAATACTGACTTTCACAAATATTTGTGGTATCCATGCAGCTGAAGTGTCTTTGAACAGAGAACAGAAGAAACACCACATACAGCCTTTGCATGCATTGTCTCTCAGCCACACTGCCCACTCCAGTCACTCTCAGTTTTTTTCAAATGCCAATTAACAGGTGTGAGAAATGCTACTTCTTATCCAGAGACCAATGTCTGCATAACAGTGATACTATCTTGGCAATCCGGTCTGCAGCATAAATATAATGGTGTTTGAGACCTTGGGGCCTGCGGAGTTTACAACTATGCTGTCAAGTTCTCTTCATTGAGATAGTCCTTGAAGTCATGCCAAGATGTAGGGGACTCTGGTGCTTTCATGTGCTCCCAAACACAGCTTTGGCTACAGGAGTCAACGCTCTCATCAGGCTGAGTGATGGTGTGAATCTCAACCTGAAAGCTGAGATTCCAGCAGGGAGTGTGACAGTACATGCTTGCATGATGATGCCAGAGAAGCAGGTGACACTGGCAGATAACTGCAAGGAATATTAACTGGGTGGCTTCTTGTTACATATCCTCAGAACTTCACAGGATGGAATTAGATAGAGAGGAACAGTTATAAAATGAGGTTACAAAATCCGGATGTCCTGATCAATTCGAGACTGTTGTAAGGTATCTAACACTACATGCAAAGGCAAGAACAGCATTCAGTGTTGGGTCAGGATCTGTTTGCATCATATTCTGACTAATCCAAGGATTAATCACATTGCAAGTCAGTGAGATGTTATGCTCTTCCAGGCTTTCCAGAGACTGAAAGAGTTGGTATGTCAAAATGGTAACACGAAGGGGCACAGAGCAAGTATGTTTTCCTTGTAATGAAAAGCTACATAGGATCAAACCATTTTAATATGTTTTGACAAGAAAAACAAGAGTTAAAAGGGCAAAGTTTATCTTGGCCTTTATCTTGGCCATCTCAAAACATTAGTATAGTTGCAAATACAGAGAGGAACAAATACATTGAGATAAGTGTTCCTTTGAAACAGTTTTTGCAGTAAACAGAACTGTTAAGTGTCATTGATTTCTCTTAAGACTCTATGAAATAAATCTGTGTTCAAGGTCAGTTCAATGGTCTCCAATAGGGTTACCTATCTTTGATAGAGAAAGACTGCTATAATAGAATACTTTTGGCAGGATTATCCAGAATTTTCATTGATGGAAGGTGCTGAAAGTCCTACTGCTAAATTAAAGTAGTAAAAATATAGAAATTACAGTTTCAGAGGCAACATGGATATTAGGAAAAATTTCTTCACAGGAAGAATGGTGAGGCATTGGAACTGGCTGCCCAGAGAAGCGGTGCATGCACCATCCATGGAGGTGCTAAATACAGGGATAGACATGGTGTTTCAGGAGATGATTTAGCTATTAGGGGTTGTAGTACAGATGATTGGACTTGGTGATCTTGAAAGTCTTTTCCAACCATTACGATTCTATGATTCTATGTTGTGTTGTTAAGATTAATTCTAAGCTTGAGTTCTGAAAGGTATTGCCTATTTACTTGAAATCTATAGATAAAATACAGATGGTATTCAGTAGCCCACCAGACATTCTTATCCCATTGTAAAATTGAGTTCCAACAAAAAGCACATTAAGTACTGATCATTTTATAAAAATGCAATAAAGCAAAGCTAATCTCACCTGCCAAAGTCATCATAAAAAAGTATTTATTTAAATTAAACCTGTGAATTGAAACTGGCCTCATGCTACTCAAAGATAATGAAAGTTATATCAGAATTGAGTATAGACATCTTTAAATTCTGTTTAAAATTTTAAAAGGATCTGATTGTGTCTTATCAAACAGTTCTTAATGGAACAGTCATATACTGTCAGACTCAAGTTGGAGAGAAAAACAGCTACAGGTTTCCTGCAGAGGAAAGGCAGATTGGTGTGACAACCACCACTTAATATTTGTAGTAAACACACATAGGCTCACTGCACAACACCAACTCTTTCTAGGGACCATCACTCATTGGGTTACATTTATAAGGTACATTGAAAATTGTCCCCAGCACTCTGAGAGATAAAAGGATGAGTTTACAACTTAGCAGATTTAGCTAAAACAAGATTGTCTGTGAAGCTGTGTGAACAGAACACTTGGCCTCACAAAAATCCTTGGTTGTGTGGCCTTGGACTTGTAGCTGTGATATCCACACTGAGGATCTGCAGCACAGCCAAGGAGCACAGACTTACCTTGCTGTCACTTGTTCCTGGGCTACTCCTATGCCTGCCCAGTGCAGGTCCTGAGCTTGGATACATCAGAGCCATCAGCTTTGTTTTCACAGCTGCAATCAACAGAACATTGTCCTGTGCTGAAATACACAGAAGAGAACTCCTTCGTTTGGATCCTGTTTTAAAGGATTTTATATGGAAATATTTTAATGTTTAGTTTTACTGAAGATGTTTGCAGGGCAATCAGTGCTGGCCCTGAATTTTCTTTAATTTCCTCTTCAAGATGTACGTATTTATTATCACATTAAAAGCATTTCCCTATGTTTCTTTATAGCTATCAGTTTGTATTCTGCTGTGTTTTGCCAAGTGAAGCATACTGAATGCAAGAATTTTCAGAGAAAAGGCAAACCCAACAGGTCATTTCCTGTCACAGTATCACTCATGTTTGAACAGCTTATGAAGTCGGGTGGCTGAAGTCAGCAATATTCTTCATGCCTGCGTGGATCATAATCTTGGGCAAACAACTGCTACTGACACTGTTCGCGCTATGGTGTGGTGACTCCATCCCAATGGCAGTGGGTAAATGATACCACCACCCACAACCACCTGTTCTGCCCACATGACAGCCCACTACCGAGGTAGTCTGTAGAGAAATGACAGCCACCTCCAAACACAGGACAATGTGCCCTCTGGAATTGGGGCATGTCTGCCTGTTGTTATGAGGTCAGACCTGCCAGACTGAGTCTCAGATCAGACATCCAGTCTGTATCGCAGTTCAGACCACTAAAACTGTGTGCACAACAGACTTGAAAAAGAAGATGAAATTCTCTGAAGCAATACTTGCAAAGCTGAAGGAGCCATGGTTCATTTCTGTTCAGGGCCTTTCTTAGCTCTTGTAATTCCTGATTGTCTTTTAACAGTGAACCAGGACATCAGAGGTTGCTTTATAAAATACTATCTAGCATCGCTGTGCCTTTGCCTGCCAGCACAGAGTAAATCTGTCATAGGAAGGCATCACTGAGCTGGGTAAAGCTGAGCCACAGGCACATATCTCCCTGCCATAAAATTTCCTTAGAAAAAAGGAATGTGGCAGTCTAACCACATCACTCTAGATGTTCTCAAACATAGGGCAAACTTGTTCTTAACATTAGGGTATGACTGAGAAATTTATTATTCCTCAGCCTTGTGCCTGCTACTGTTGGAAGCACTGCTGAATTTAAGTGGGAAATTCCCATTATTACAAATCCATTCATAACAAAGAAGTTTGCAGGATTCTCTTGAGTTAGGACAAATATTTCAGAAAAGTAAATTCCATGAGATAGTGATTAATTTGTCTAGATTTATCCACCATATATCATATTTTGCAGCACTCTGTTTTGAAAGGAAAGAAAAATGAAACTATATATAAGCTTCCAAAATGAACAGGTTCCATCATTGTCAGGAACAAGTATGCAGGTTTTCTAGCTCTGGCCACAAGTGAGGCATGGACAAGGAAAGGAAAGCTGAAAGCTGAAACTGAATGGAAAAGCAGAAAGGCAGAGTTGAGGACATTAGGATGTTACCTCTGATGATTGCTGTAACTGCTCTGTTGTACTGACTGGAAGGAAGCAAAGTGTTTTGGGATGTCTTTTACTCAGCAACTGTTCCTAAAGTTTCAAATGCTATGCCTAGCCAAAATCTCTTTTTATCCAGCTGTGGCTGAACTTCTGTAAAACAGTATTAACTAGGGAGGATCGCATTACTGCTATTTCAGTGCCTGACATTACTTCCTCTGTGCAGGTGTGCAAAGTGCTCCTTTGAACCTGTCCAACCAGTCTGGACTGAACCTCAGTTATCTTAGACACTGCCTCCCCTTAAGAGCTGCAGCAATGCCAAAATTTAATCTTTCATAAGAAAGACCTAGGAATGTGAGATTTTCTGCCATAGGATTTGATTCTGAAAACAGCCAATCATCTATAGAACCTGTCATCTTTGGGCCATGTCAGCTATTACGGACACCACAAAGGAATGGTCAGCTGATCAATGGGGAAGACTTTGCTTTAGAGTACTGTGACATGGAACAGATATTTTTTTCTTACCAAGAAAAAAAATCAGCCCTAGTGCAAATCTGCAGATGCCATCACAAGGAAGTGCCCTTGCTTTCAATGCCAGATGAAGTTTGACACTTTCATAGCCATTCTCCACACTATTTTTTCCCTGAGTACACTTCCATAGACAGCTGTCGCAGAGTACGAATGCATAAAACACACACTACTGCAAAACATGGTATCTTCCCTTCCTAGACCAACCCTCCCTCTGCTGAAATGGGAGTCTTGCTGCAGTCTGCCTCAGCAGTTGAAAAAATTCATCAGGTTAGAAAACAAAAGTGTCTGACTAAAGAGTTGTCAAGAGCACCCGAGTCCTTGGTTAGAGACATCCCTATTTAGGGATGTATGCTTAGAATGCAAGTTTAATGCTTATTAACTAACTAAATAAATACAAAAAATGGACTGGAATATTTGCAAGAAAAACAGGTACCATATCTACAGTATATGAAAAAAACAAACAAAATTCATCTCAGTAAGAATATGAAACTGACTCATTCTGTACCTCCAAAAACAAATACAAATCAAGCTTTTTATTTATCTACTTATGAATTATTACTGCTTTGCCTAATGAGTGTAGTGTTACTGTGGTAGGATATTTAACGCTCCCAGAAGTGTTCTAGCTTGGAGGTTTAGCAAATTAAAGATGTGTTTGAACTTTGGAAATTCCTTGTATCACTAGTTTCAGCAGATGCACAATTCAGTAATCATCATGAGTGCTGAAACACTCATGTAGCTAGCATTTTATTAAAAAATTGAAAGATACAGATGGACTAATCCCTGCAAAGTGCACATACATCACCTCACATGAATTTTTATTCATAGACCATGGTGTCTACCAGAACAAATGTGTGGGCATTAACAATATCCCTTGCAGTGTGCCCCACTAGGTCATTATCACAGTACAGTGTTTATTATGGTTGAATAAAATTCTCTGAAACAAGATCGTTGAAGAATCTACAAGGTTGGTAGTTGAGGCTTTTTTCTATTCTAAAACACATACAAAGGATGATTATTACCTGCACACATGTTCTGTGTTCTATGCTTCTGTGGCACAGCCCCCAATTGCTAAACTTAATGCTGAATGGACACCTACACCTCTTACAGGACTGCTGCTGTGATTTTCAGACATGCCTTCTGATTCCTTGCAAGACATACAGCAGGTTTCAGTTGTACTAAGGATATCAAGCCTGTGAAAAGTGGGAACGTGTGTTAGAGGTGTTGAATTTTTGTCTGAAATGGTGGATGACACATGCAGCCAGATCACTAAGTGAATAAACAGAGATTTTTATTTTTCCTGCAGCTATGTAAGCTCTGGTTATTTCTGACACACCTGCAAAGCCTCTGAGGAGCTTGAAATAAGTGTCTCACAGGGAAAGTTTGACTTAAACACACTTTTGTCTGTGGGATCTGATTTTGGAAGACATCAGCCAACAGTGCTGTTAGTGAGAGATGCCAAAGAAATGTAAGATTGAATATGTACCAGTTAACATCAAATCCTTTGTTCATCAGGGACTACATGTGTGCAGTCCTCATAAAAGAAAAAAAAAAAAAAAGAAAGAAAAGAAAAAGCAGATCTATATATTAAAGCAGAGAAAACCAATGTACAGCTTCTTATATTCTCTATTTCTGAGAACACTTGAATTAAAAGAGAATCTCTGTTTTATCCCATTGCCTATTCCTATTCCATAAATAAAATCATTGTCACTTGCATGAAAACAAATTATAAAACATCAGTTTCACTGCTCAGTAAAAGCCTCTGGAAAATACTGGTACCATAATCTATGGACAAGATGCTATCAGATGCCCAGAGCTGTCAGCCTGCATGGTGCAGTACTCTTTCCAGCCAGCTCCTGGACCAAGCAAGGACACTGAGTTGACCCTAGCTGGGTAGCAGTTGCCTCTTTTCCTTAACTAGGCGTTAGTGAATAAAGGAATGGAAATAAAGACATAAACTGAGAAAAAAACATTCTACTGCTCAGATTGGACTGCCTGTTCCTGGGTATGGCAGAGAATGTACCAGAGGGGCCTTCTTTCAAAGGAAGATTATCACCCCAAAATATCCAATAGGTTTGGTGCCAGACAAATTTTCCATCTACTCAGTCATGACAGCAAAAAAAAAAGCCCTAGATTTGATAATTGCAAAGAGACCAATTATTTTAGCTTGCAGTAAAAGACAGATGTATCTTCACACATGTATTTCTTCATTCTAGCATCTTCACCATACAGAGAGGAGCAGTCTGTGCAATGAGTTGACAGTTAACTAAACTTTGTTTACCCAATAAAGACAGTGGGAAGAACTTTGAGAGCAGAAGGACTCAGGGCTCATATAGGCTCAGATGCAAATGCTGCTAATGATAATTATTTTCTCATCAAATAAGGATGTCAGACAGAAAATATGCAGTCTTTCCATTTTTTAATTTTATATGTGTATTGTCAGGATCTGGAGCTATGGGGAGAGAAAATAACAGCACTGAAAATGACTGGCAGTCTTCAGTTCCATCACTGCTTGCCCTTAAAATGGCAACTGATGTTTGTAATCATCAAACTGATGTTTGTCATGTCCCTGAGAATTTCACCTAGTGCCAGTAAAGCCAGTTGAATCTTTCCAGTTATTACAGAGCAAGGATCCATCAAAAGAGTACTTAGTATGGCTTTCTTTAAATAAAAGAAAGAGTCAAACCATCCTTATCTTCTCTTTTAAATACAACCTGGCAGTGACCTGTCTCCTTGGAGGCAGGCAGCACTGCCTGCAAGACCTATCTGGTTATGACTGAGCTAAACAAGGAAAGGGCAGTTTGAGCCCACTTAAATATACATTGCCCAGAACTTCTATGCCTTTTCCAATGTATCTGTTATTAAGAACTTAATAACAGCTGGATAATGAGCAAAGGCTGCTTCTGTGATGGCTTATTGAGAGTTCAAGGATTAATGTGTCATTTTACTATCTCCATTCTGGTAAATTTCTGCTTGGCAATCCTGCTATCCCATTAATAATATTACTGTAATTAGTAATAATACTGTAAACTTGGAGTTTAAGGAGATAAAAACCATTTTAAAATTGAATGTGACCAATACAATGCTCTCTGGGCACTTTTCCAATGCAGGCACTCTCAAGGGTGCTATAAAAATATGGCATAGAAAAGAGTTACTTTTCCCAATCAAGGGTAAGAAATGTGAGCTTTAGGGGTAGTCCTTTATGAATAAGCATGGAACTGAACATGTAAATATTTCTTGTTTCAAATAATATTACAGCATGAATCAGTAACATTTGGAGTAGCTTCATTTAGATTTTCCCATCAATACTGGATTTGAATCTTTGGCAGATGGAAGCCTCTCTGTTATATCACCCTGTTCTTACAAATTCTGCTCCTCTCATCCATAAAAGATGGTATTGTTTTCTTCAAAGAAAACTTAGAAGTCCAGTAAACATTGAAAAGTTGAATAGGGCCTGGGTGGGTGTATCACTTTGACACAGAAGCCCTTTTATCAGTATGAGGCTGAGATGAGTTAGTCACCAGCCTGATGAAGTCAATCCCTGTTCCAGTACACTTTCCAAGTGGTCCAATGAGTCAAGGAGCAAGCTGGGCTGAGAAGACAGTAATTATATCTTACAAGTCCAATAGTTGTACTATATTTACACAGGCTTTTGTGATTATTAAGGCTTTTTTATGAGGAACATTGGTAGGCATGCAGATCAATATAGTATGTAGCAGGTCAGCATCAGCAGACATGGAGCAGAAAGGTAGGAGTGATGCAGAGGGCCTTAAGAAGGGTAAAAAAATTCATCCAAGGGTAACAACAAACTTTGACATTTACACATTTGCTGAAGGGAGAAATCTCACACACAAAAAAAAAATCAATCCCCCAATGAATGGGACTATACTGCGACCCCAGGAGAGTTCATTAAAGCAGAGGCACTTTTTCACTCTCTTTGGTTTAGACATTAGAATGCAATCAGGTCACTTGGCAGCTCTGAGTGTCTACAAGCACCTAAGTAGCATTACATTTATATATATCCTCCTGCCTTATATCTCAGCCATTACAGAATATTTCTCTGTCTTGAATAAACAAAGCCTGATCTTTCCCCCCTTCATCTCTATTTCAGAACAAAGACAGAGAACTGGTTGTTGCTCCCGACTTCAGTAACTTTCTTCTTCAGAGGCACACAAGATGCTAAGGTGCTTATGGACACAATTTGAAGCAGTACTCAAGGTGACGTAACTAGAAGCAGATTTGCTCAGACCCAATTTGTAGGAGGATTTATGAGGAAATGTCAAAGAACAATTCTTTTTAAGCAGACCAGAGAGAGCACTGCAAGCACTCACCACCGCTAGAACCTGTAATATCTGATAGTGGGAGTGAATGTGTTGGGTATGGGGGTGAACTGGAGTTGATTAGGAGCTCAGCTGTGCTGAAATCTAAATAGTCAATATTTGTTTTCTTCTTCCACTTACAATTTTCCCTCATAGTCATGCACTCTTTATTTGATAGCACAGTACAGTTTGTTGCACTAAGATCTTAAAAAATACACCTTAAGAAACATCTCTGATGAGAATCAGGAAATAAGATGCAACAAGAAATCTTCCATGTAGACTCTAAGGTCTCATACAGAAAACTTACAAGTTTGTAGATTGTCACAGGATATTGAAGAAATAAAAGTATCACAGCAATGTGAACATTAGCAAAAGTAAGCATAGCTTCAATCCAAATGTATCTTCAGAAGATCTGTGATTCTGGAAAACCATTTCAATAAAACAGGAGACTGTGTGTACACTAACACGTGGGTCCTGACTCACCCGTGTTCTCTTATGACTGCCTAAATGTGGAGCGTCTAGACTTTTAAATATAAGTATAAATAAGCTTGTCTGATTTCTCAATCCACAAGATTATAGATAACTAGACATCTTCATTTCCAAATGTGACTCTGCAAGAAAGTGTCTCTGCTGAGGTTTGTGAGAAAGGGTATGGAGTAAGAAGCAAAGCTGCTTAAGCTTCTCTTACATATATCCTTTCTCTAGGACACTACCACCTCATGAAGATAACCATTGGGTTTCATCTATTGAGACAGTAGAATAACCTGACTTGCAATCTGCTGTTGTCATTCAGTAACAGTTTCACTTCCTAAGGCCATAAGTCATTGTTAAATGAGGATGTGAATGAGATGGTCTCCTGTTTCTGCCTCCTTCATGACCCATCATCATTAATTGCCTCAATGGCTGATTCAGCTCTTCTCCAGAAAAAGAATGTCTTCAGCACTGGCCTCTCCCTGTCTCTTCATGCCTTCTTTTAGAGCAAGACCATGGAGGCCATGCTAATACTGGCAATACACAGGGAAGAGGGTGGGAGTTGAGTGATCCCGGTGCACACAGGAAGAGGACTCACAAGGAGGCTTCTTACCTTACTCTTTCCTCTTGGGTACAAAAATGCCCATGAGCCACGTGAAGTGTCACAAGCCAGGCTGGGTCTGCTTTGCAAAACCCTCTCATGGTGGAATACATTGTATTAAACATGGTGCAACACACACTTGGCTGCTCACAAGTTGTCTGGGACTCAGGCAGTCGCAAAGCTGGTTTTAAAAACCTGTTCTCACAGCTTGAAAGTAATGCTCTTAAACCAAGGGACAGTGACAAATGGAAACTGATTAGCAGAAGTTCACTGCCGGCTTTGGAATGTAATAGTCTTGTAACAGTAGAGGTTAATTTCAGTTAAATGGATCCTAGCAATATATCCTTTGAGTCTGTCTGGGTAAGCTGATCTAAGATGAAGCTGCTAGTTCAATGATTTAAAATTAGAGCAGTGCTCTCTCTTCTTCATGCCTTCACCATCATTCTTTTTACCACATGCTAAACCCACTGCAATCTGATGCTGCACATGACTGAGAATTGCTATGCTCAAGTGGGAGGCAATGAGAACTCAAGCACCACTGCTACAAAAGTCAAACAGATTTGTTCTATTACAAAAAAAGATGAACAAACATGATTGTCCATTTCTGTGGCACCATCATAGCCCTGTGCATGTCTTCTGTATATTGCAATTTTCTTGTAGGACAAAGATGTGACCTCTTTTGAAGAATTGCAGATATAAAAAAAAAAAAAAAAAAGTTTAATACAGGAGTCATGGGGGGCTTGTTAAAGTCTAGAGGATAGGAATGGGCAGAGAGGCATAAAGGGCTGATAATGGATAGCACAACTTCAGTGAACACAGTTGAAGAAACAGAGAAGACACCCAAACAGCACGCTCGACTACCTAGCACCAATTATTAATAACTCATCTGATTCAAAAGCATTTCTTGCTCAGACTTGTGGTGATCTGATGCTCAAAAAGGACAGCTCTGGTGCCTTTCTCCAACACACCAAGCCCCAAATATCTTCTGCTCCTTAGGGTTTGATCATCCCTGCCTGCTGATGCCAACTCTGCCCATGCACAGACAAGACAGCAATGTCATGGCTGCTGACATGGTCCTGTGGGCCTAATTCTTAAAATTCAGAAACCGAGTTTCAGTCAGGAGAGAACAAGACATTCTGGTAATTGGGTAGAATTTGAGTGGTGCCTCCTTGTGACAAAAAGCCTTTTATTGTAAACATTTGATCTCAGCATCCTCTGTAGACACAGTGCAGCAGAGCTGTATGAAAATGCTTCCAAGATATATTAGACCAATATAACACCGTGTCCCCTTTCTGCTTTCTGCTGACTTTTTATATGACAGATCTTAACTTCTCCATAATCACTGAGCCATATTTTAATTCAGAGTAAACAGCTACAGTACACCAATGGTAAAAAGACAGTGAGAAACTGTCACTCTCTGCTTATACAAAATCAGTCTCTAAATAAGCATATATCCAAAAACTCTGTCCAGCTTTAAAAATTATCAATACTACTCAATTTTCAATGATCTCAGTAGTAATAACAGTCCTCGATAAACCACTTCTCTTTTCCCCTTTCCCTACCTAGAACTTGTAGACCAGAAGCACTTCTTTTATGCTCTGCATCATTTTAAAGAATGTAATTTTACCTTTCTCTATAATAGCTTAATTCTGAATCCTCAGAACATCTATTAATTTTTCTCTGCCCTGCTAATGTTTTCCTCTTTACCCAGACTTCTTTCCCAATTTTCTTAAAAATGCTGACTGTCAAATGCTTTCCCATCACCTGGTGCCACTCAAAACGTCACTGAGTTCATCATGAAATCCCCTGATTCAGTTCTACTCTCACAGAGACCTGAGCAGGGAGACACATGTACTACATTCAGTAGGACAATGTGAAACTGTTCAGAGAGAACAGCCAGATGCAGACACATGAATCCTGGGCATATGAGGACACACATACAGGATTGACTCAGAGGGGTTTTAAAAGACTTGATGCTGCCACGGGATTGAAAACTCTGTTTTATGCTAGTAGCACATAAAGCTTTTCACTCTGTGGTAGCCTGCAATTTATCAGCAAGTATTTACCATGCATGTGACCTTCACAGTTTCAGTTCAACAGGAACAGTAATGCCTTGTCCTGCAAGATGTAACTGTGCTTTAATAGAGCTGTTGTTAGCAGCAATCTGAGAAATGCATAACCATGTACTTTTCTTGTGGATCATGTCTTTTTTTCTTGCTTTGTGCTGTAGAGGATGAGAGATATACAGTTAGGATGACTGGTAAACTTTAGGAAAAGTTTAAACCTGAGAAGTTTAATCTGTGATCTAAAGTTTGAATTCTAGGTTACAAGAGTAGTAAACCCAAACTATTACAAAGTCCCTGCTCCTACCAAGAGGACATTTGTCGGTGTCACTATAATGCCAAATGAAAATGAAGATTTTCAGAAGAGGAAGCAGTCAGGAATTTATGCATCATGTCTAAAATTACATAACTCATAGTAGAGAAGGGCATTTCTCTTGTACCCTCAAAGGAGATGGAGGAAAAGGGTTTTGCTTTTTCCAAACTCTATCAGCTGAAAACCTGGAACTACCAAAGGCATTTCTGATAGAAAAATCATACTGAAAATGAAAACTAGATTGGACACAGATTATGGGCCATCAGCAGTATCAGAAATAGGAGCTATCAGCTATGTGTAGCACAGCCTTGGTGTGTTTATTTGAACTGTTTGCCCCCAAACTAGCCCTTAGAGAAGCCATTTATCATTTGCAGAGCAGCCCAGCAAAGCAATGTGGGGCAGAACCAAGTGACTGCTGATTGTTCTGAGAAAAGTCTGCAACGTGACACTCTTGACCTGCACAGCACGGTGCATCCTCTTTCTTTGATGGCAGGGTCACATTTGCCTTAGGTAAGCCCAAGTCAAACCATGGAACTATGCCAATCTCAGCAGGAGGTTTGTCGTACACTGTCACCTCCCAGCAAGAAATTCATGGTGTATAGCTCTACCACCATTCCCCTCCCCCGGCTATGGATGTGTAAGACATTAGGAGGGCAAGAGAAATTGCCTGAAGGCCCAGGCTTCAAGCAGCTGTGCTCTGGGTGAAATGAGACAGTACCCTCTTCACCCCTCTCCTCGCCCTGTTTCTTGGCACCACAAGACTCTGACCACAGCTTATTGTAATGACGGTGTTTGAACTTCAAGCATGAATATTTCAGAGTCTTCCCTCAGTGATATCTGTGACAGCTCTTTATCAAGTGTTGCATTTCAATGCATGACTAGATGTGATACAATCCGAAAGGTAACAGATCACACACTTCAGGGACACTCAAAAGGAAACAAGTGTATGCACTCAGTTGAAAGGGGCAGTCCAAGCACATGCACAAGAGGAGGGATAAGGATATTGAACAGTTAGTACAGATCAGTTAGGGCACTATTTTTGGACTGCCCTCTGTGAAGAGAAAATTTTCCCAGCAATCCAGTGATGATCTCTTGCCTACACATACCTAGGTTTGCACATGAATCTTTGCTCACAGGAGTTATCACTAGAGCCCTTAAAAATGCCCCTATAGCCAAACATATGGAATATGGGACACTAAAAGGAAAGGATGAAGGATTTTATGAAGTGATTTGCCACTAACACCATTTTGTCATGTACTAGTGACAGAATATAATAAAATCTGCACAGCACTGTTTTATATCAGAAGAATTTACTGTTTGGGAAAGCAGCCATTAGAAAGCCCCAAAGAGACCTGCTCATGAGAGTGGTGCCCACAGACACAGTGCAGCAGCCTGGCCCCAGCCTGGCAGCTCACCACAGGCAGGGTGAGCCTCTATTGGGTGCCAGCAGCATCCTGCCAGTAAGAAAACAAAGTGGTGCTTTTGAGGAATTCTATGAGATTAACTGTTGGGTTAATATTTAAGTAATTAATGTAACTGTCCAAGTACTATCAGACTTGAATGGTTTCAAGTCATTACCTAAACGTGATAGTTTGTGTTGGAAAGTTCTGTGTCACATCGCAGTAAATAGCTATGACTTATATCAGCTCTCCACAAAATAAGAACAACTGATGGGAGTTTAACACATTATGACATTTTCAAAGGTGCTTATGTTATTTCAGAGACTAATGTAAGAAAAAGCTGGCACAAATTACACTATATTTCCAGAGGCTATAATTCAAGCTCAGTTAGGCAGGTTTCAAATTCTCCTTCTATGGGATATAAGCATTATCATCCAGCACAACTCCTGAATGCAAATAGGCCTTTAAAAGAATAACAGATTTGCGTGTTTCTAGAGTTGCAAAATTCTATGTACTAAGTGAATCACAGTGTTTGGTATTTCATTTTTCAATTTTTCTGGGTAACAGGTAGAGAAGACTTCGAGATGACCATGTACCTGGAGCTTTTCCTCTGCAATCCACGGTGGGTGGCAGCAGAGGCCCAGCAGATGGGCAGTAACAGCCTGAGTCACGGAGCTATTTATCTAGGCAAACAAATGTTGCAAAGGTTGATTTCTCACAATATTTGGTTCCATTAGAAAAAAAAAAAAAAAAAAAAAGAAAAAAAAACTTCCTTGTAACTAAAACTAAAGAAGAGACAGAACTTGTTAACAAACACATTTGTGCTAAACATCATGTCCAAAAATGTTCACGTACTTGTACCAATATGCATAGCTGAGTCCGATTTGTTTGATGATGAGTGTGAGTGCAGACTATGAGGACTTGAGAGACATTATATCTGCCTCACAATGGCAATTATCTGCCTTTAAAACTACTTGCTGACACAGCAGAGTCTTGAGAAGTGTTGCTATATGTCAATAATAACAGAATAGCCGGGACAAATGTCATCAGTAGCTAGAGATCAGGTGACTATTAGATGTTAGGAAATTATCCCCAGTTCTTTACAGCATGCTACTGAAATTTTAATGACAGTACTTCTCAGGACTCCCTAACATTTATGCAAGTCAAAAACTGTTGAAGCCAAAGTCTTTAAAATTCCACCTAGCAGACCTAAAAGCTGTCTCACATAAAGCTTCTGCATTCATGGTCTAAAAAGTTTTCATCTATTTTAACACTTCTGTTCCATTCCAGAGAATACCTGGTCTCATCCATCTTGTGCAAAGTACAGTGGTCATCTTCTGCATTTTCAGTAATGATGAGATTAAGACACAATCATAGAATCATTAGGGATCAGAAGGGACCTTGAAAGATCATCTAGTCCAATCTCCCTGCAACAGCAGGACCCCCTANAGCCTGGCTCCATTCTCCTGACAACCACCTCTCACATATCTAAAGACATTAATGAGGTCACCCCTCAGCCTCCTCTTCTCCAAGCTAAAGAGACCCAGCTCCCTCAGCCTTTCCTCATCAGGGAGCTGTTCTGCTTCCTTCATCATCTTTGTTCCTCTGCGATGGACACCCTCCAGCAGCTCTGTGCCTTTCTTGAACTGAGGAGCCTAGAACTGAACACAATACTCCAGATGCAGTCTCACCAGTGCAGAGTAGAGGGGGAGAAGAACTTCCCTTGATCTACTAACCACCCCCCTTCTGATGCACCCCAGGGTGTTGGTGGCCCTTTTGGTCACAAGAGCACATTGCTGGCTCATAGTCAGCCTGCTGTCCACTAGGACCCCCAGGTCCCTTTCTCCTACACTGCTCTCCAACAGGTCAGTCCCCAACCTATACTGGTCCCTGGGGTTGTTCTTGCCCAGATGCAAGACTCTACATTTAACCTTGTTATACCTCATTAAGCTTCTCTCTGCCTGGCTCTCTAGCCTGTCCAGGTCTTGCTTCAGCACAGTCTGCTGGGGTGTCAGAGACACCCCCCAGCTTTGTGTCATCATCAAACTGACAGTTCCCCCTAATCCCTCATCCAAGTCATTAATGAATAGATTGAAGAGGACTGGTCCCAGTACTGATCCTTGGGGGATTCCACTAGATACAGGCCTCCAACTACACTCTGTCCCACTAACCACTACTCTCAATCATTTCATTCTAATTTGTCTTCCAAACCATGGGCTCAGCAGTCTGGTTTGAGGTAAGCAAATATAATAATCTGGCTCCAACAAGTATGATGGAAGAGCCTCCCAGACATCCATCCTGTTCCCCAAAAACACAGGCACACCCGAGACTAGGCTGACACAAAAGAAAATTAGTGGCTCAGTAAGCTGCAGGGAGGTTGGCCAGGCTCTAAACCAGCTTTTTCATAGAGCTGGTTCAAGTTGGTCAATATTTTAATACATATTTTACTGAATGATTTCCATATGATTTGTCTTCTTATTCTCCCAGAACTGTCAATATAACTATTTTTTGTGGAAAACATTTTCTAAAATCCTACAAAAAGTTCAATACCCCCTGCCCAAAAACTAGAGAAATTCCTATTGTAACTCCTTACTGGGGGGCATGATCAAAGCCAGCATTAGAAAACATATGCTGTAAAACCACTGGAAACGTTAATAGAAACAGAAAACATTAACTATCAAGTGCCAGCAGTAATTCAAAGAGAAGTATCTTATGTCTTCATAAAAACCTGTTTTTTTCATTAAAAATCCATCAGAATGCACTGCAGCTTGCACAGACTTGGGTCAATTAAAATTCACCAGAGTATGAAAAGACAAAAAAAACCCTATCTGATTGCAGTAACTTCTGTTTTTCAATGTGGATGCCTAGTCTACAGTAGGAGATTTGTTCTAGTACCACAATTAAGCATATTTTATTATTTCAAGTTCATAAAATAGTAAACTTAAAAAATAAAAAGAAACAAAAATTGCTTAGAATTCTGTAGAACATCTTCCAATACTCAAGTATCTGGTAAACACAGTTTTATGTCAAATGGTCCATTTTGAGCTGACTTTGTAGTAATTGTGCTGACACTATAACTGGAAGGAAAAAATGGCTAAAAATGATATATATTCTGATTGCTCCTCTGACCTTTGGAACTACAAGTCACAATAGAATTCAAATGAGTGTATAAGTGTAAAAACTTTGAACACTGTTTTTGTTTTTAGACTCTCATATTAAAATTTTTGTAGTGAAAGGAATAAAAAGCAACTCCCAGTCTGTTTCTTGACGATTTAGGCCGAAGTCCAGCATTCTTTAACTGCTTACACATGTACCCTAGTTGAGTGTATTGGAGAAACCTAGGTTTTATTCTTGGGAATATGGCTATAAATTAAAAACAAAAAATAAAACTACAACTTCCTCCTACTCTCACATGTTAATTTAATCTACTAACTGAACTATTTTCCTTTTGAATCTCTCTGTTTAAATGTGGCCACATAGACTAAAAGTTCAAACCTGATGTTGATAAGGGAGCATTAGGAAACAGTTTCACTTAAGACTTGGTCAAATTGAAGTAGAGATAAAAGAGTCAATGATAAACGAGTTATACATGTTTTCCAAAAATCCAGTGATTATTGTTAAGCTGTCTCACAATTGGCACCTGACAATACAAGAGATGTCAAACATTGATATATTTTGAGCTGCTGCAACCTGGCAAACTTTGTATTCAATCAAAATAGGATAAAGTTTTTAAAAGCTAAACAATGGGTAAAGTTAGCACAGTTCCATTTACTTGTCTGAAGTTAGCCTAGTACTGAATTGTAACCATATATTTCACCCAAAGCATTTACTGAGTGAAACCAAAAACATGGCTTCAAACTATCAGATCAGACAATACAGGAAAGATCACACAGTACTCAAAACTCAGCTTACTGGTCACACATGCCCAATGAAACAAGAATACTTCCTCAATATTATGTAGAGCATTTTATTAAAGAACATGGATTCATGATGTGCCATGATTTTTTAAGACATTGTTCAGGAAAACAGCTTAAGGCTGGTTTCATCTCTTCTATAAGTTGTCATCTGATTAGCTTCATCTAAATCCAAAAGAAATCTCATCTATTTGATTGCCTTCTGAATATATCAGGAACATATAAGAGTTCACAGACACAAAAATTAACACAAATCAAGAAAAAGTCACATAAGATTTTCACCAGTGGAACAAGAGGACAAGGTATGGGCTCTCCCACCAGAGAGAACATGTCCTTCCTGGTCTGGTCCCAGAACACAGAGATTACACCACAGTCTTGCATAGCAGCCATCTAAAATATTGGGGCTTTATTCTTCTAGAACAATTTCACGTGACTGTTGAAATGTCAGCTATTTTCTAACTCTAGACTATCACCAGATGTATTGACATCTATGTCACAAAGTCATGAATAATATTTAATAAGAGGCTTAAATTTTGCCAGCAGAATGTATTTCTTGAATGCATCACCCACACCAGTGATGCTATATTCTATCTTCCTAGATTCTCATCCTCTCAGTATGATTCAGGAGGAAATGAAAATCATACAGAGCTCAGTCTTGACAAAGGCAAAGTACCCTTAATTCTTGCACTAATACTGTTGTTTGAAGAGCAGACTAAATTGTGGAGGAGGTCTGAAAAGTGGACACCAATCAGAAGACAGAAAGCCTACTCTGAGTAAGGACTGCTTTTAGTTCTGCCAAAATTAATTGAGTGACTAATTATGACAGGAATTCAAACTAGAACCAGCTGTTAGTTTAACACTCTTAAAACTCTTACTCAGCAAAAGTTTTGAATGTTTGTCTGGTTTTAGACTCACCAAACTCAATTAACAATCAAATAGCATTTCAGAAAGTTTGGAACCTGAGAATCATTTCCCTAATATCTTGGAGACTGCTAAATTAAAATTTCTGAGGATTTAGCCTGGTGTTAGCTAGCTGGGTCCTATGCAAGGGTTTTGTATAACAAAACCAAACCACCATTCATCTTGTATAGACTGAGTATAAACACAGTAGTACAAAGCATGGGGAAAGGTTATACTGCGTGAATCATCCTGCTCATATTTTGTTTCCACTGATGATGATATCCACTGTTCTAAGGCAAGAAATCCATTCTGTG
The DNA here is from genome assembly GCA_013397515.1 of Upupa epops. NCBI lineage: Eukaryota > Metazoa > Chordata > Aves > Bucerotiformes > Upupidae > Upupa > Upupa epops. Next base: position 81,838 of record VZRI01009121.1, on the reverse strand, counting down.
GAGTAAATCACAGGAAAAACTTCTTCCTTCACCTTTTAAGGAACAGAAGTTTACTGACATATTTTAAAATTTCTAATAATCTCAACCAATACAATTGCATAACAACTTGAGGAAGTGAACTGTGATGATTAATTACACATCTTTGACCAGAGTTTTAAATTTCTGGCTGGTCACATCAATTCAAGTTCAGGACTCATCTCTCACATGAGTACAATAAACTTCCTCCAGAGACACACTAAGACAGAGAAGTAGAGGAGAAAACAGGTCTGCAGAACACCCCCTCCAACAATCCCTGTGTAATGCATAGTATAAAACCTCTTCCTCTAACAGAGATGTTCGCAAGAACTTCAAGTGAGTCATGAGGCCTTTTTCCTTTACAGTTGCCAAGGACAAAATTCATAAAAGTGACAGAAATACTGAATTGTTTTTAAGCAATATCAGTAAAATCCTGAACCTTTAGCAGAAAGTTCAAATCTCTAATAATCTGTAGATTAATGATCTTCATTCCCATGTGCTGTCTCTGATCAGGCAGTGTCACCCCTTTGTTGATGGCCTTCAGGAGAAGGATTTTTTGTGATTTTCTAAGATTACTAACTTACCAGAAATGTAGACACATCCTTACATTATCTCAAGCAATCCAGGAATATCCTGATGAATGTAGCCCATGAAGGTTTTATTGCTGCTATTTTGAGGATAGTTCTAGTCATTGACATGAAGTTGGCTTTTTTTTTTTTTTTGATATGTTCACAAAACTACTGTAAGCAGCTCTGCTGCTGCATTACAAATAAAATTCCATTGATGGATATTTTGATGCACACAGGTTGCCATCATCTCAGAGTACAAGATAACAGATGCAGCTTGTGGAATTTTGTATTACATATTCAGAAGTTCTTTAATGTGTATTTGTCAGTGAGGCATATGTGTATTATCTCTCCTTGTACAAACATTGTCAAGTTATGCAAATATTCTAGCAAAAGAGTGAAAATGTCTGGAGGAAGTAAAATTCCTTCTTGGATTCCTGAATAAGTTCGTATGAATTTTCTGAGAAACAATCTGTAGCACAGCAAACACCCAGACTAAGCTGTTCAGGAGCATAGTCTATTCTGAGAGCAAGCAGCAAGAAAGAAAGTAACCTTGCAGTATCCTTTAAGCCTTATCCAAACAAGAGCCAGGATTTTTTTTTAAATGACTAATGACTGTAGGTGCCTTGAGACTCCATAAAGGGGTCTGATTTCTGGGGTTTAAGGTGTTGCCTGAAAATAGCAGCCTTGCTGGTGCCTCACATTAGGCCAACCTAATACAGAGGCATTAGAACTCACTAGAGTTTTCCCTCATGTCAACCTTTATTGCAACCTACTGGTGATACAATGCGTCAAATAAACTACAACTATGTCTTAGTACCTGCACAGAACTACAATGGTGGTTTGAATAAAATTGCTGCAATGCAATTTGTCAGATAGGGAAATTTTGGAGATAGTCTTGAGTGAGATCTTCTCTAGTTCCAAACCTAAACAGGGAAGAGACAAAAATTAAGTGCTTTAAGTGTCAAAGATAAGGTTCAAGCTGTAAAACAATCAAGTCACATGCTATAAAGACCTCATGCAGACAAACTGAAGCAAAAACAACCAAGGTGCTAATTTCAGCAATTGATCTCCAGGCCAGTGTTCACTTCAAAGAACACACATGATCATTTGAGTGTTAACATTTCCAAACAACTAGTAGAAAAAGAAATATCCTGTACTGGGTCAAATGACTTTTTAAAGGAGTGTAATTCATTCTGACTGATATACCATGGAACATATGTTAAAAATAAAACTTTGTGCAGCATCCGAACTATTACAATTACAATAATGGAAGCCCACCCTCTAGGGTAAAAATGTATCAGCCTTCACCAGTGATAGAAAACAGCAGTGCAGCATTGGGAAGCAGAAAACAGACATTCCTCCACCACATTTTGAAAGGCATCCCCAGACCACCTTCAAGAGATTCCTTGCCCTCAAAGATTTTGTATCCCCATCGTGCCCATTCCCTTGTGGCTTGGAGCTTTGTTCTGACAGTGGCTTAGAAGAGCACCAACATGGGTAGTTTTATTATATATCTTCCCAGATTGCTTTCAAGAGCTAAGAGGACAGAGGATAGGAGACATTTAGCATTGCAACTAGAAACACAACAGAAAGTTTTACTTACATTAACCAATAAAGCATAATCTCTTGCCTCCTCTCTGTAGAGTTTGAATACCATGTGCTGTACTGAAACAAAAGGAAACAGGAACATGTTTCCAGTCAACCAGGTCAACATGTCTTGTGCAGTATTGTGAATTAGCCACTCATATTTCTGACTATTCATATAGGATTTTTGCTTATCATACATGTGTGTACCTGGCAGAACAGACAAAGCAGCCTGGGAACACATCAAGAACATTATTTATGACTGGTAGGTCAGCACTTGTTCCCTACTTTTACCCAGTTTGCTTTTATGCAACCAAGCTTTCCAGGAAAGAATGCCTATGGAGTCAGACCAGAGAGCAGAGTCTGGATGGGTTCCTGTCAAACTCTACTCACTCAGAACAGTATATTCACACTGGCCTGGGAGGATGCCAGGCACCAGACCTACTGACTATTCACTACTCAGATCTCTTGCCTTGAGCCAGGTCATGTTTTCAGACACCTTGGAAAGTTCTCATCTTCCTGGGAACCAAAGCCTGCCAGGCCTTCGAAGAGTATCTAAGCTGTTTGTTCAACTGCTGTTAATTGCAAGGTGCTCACATGCAGTGGCAAACCACAGGCTCACTTGCAAGGGAGTTCAGCTGTCCAAGTTATGTTCCAGCTGTCCACTGCCTGTTCCCAGCTGAAATAACCACTATGTGAACACTCAACTCATTTTAGAAGAAAGTGGAACAGTTTCAAAACAACAGGAAACTGAAGTGACTCCATTTTTCTCAGCCATGAATCAAAGCTTTCACATGAACTGCTTAGTCTCAGCTGAGAAGGGCTAACCAAAAAGCTGTAAGATCCCAGCAGCCAGTTTTAGTTACTACAGCATTCCATGCTTAGGATGGAAGTGTAAGAACCAAACCTTGCCTGCTTCTAGGCATTTCGCTTTGACTGCTACTATGGAAAAATGGCTACTCCTGGACTTCAGTGACCTCAGTCACAGTTCATTTTATACAGTAACTCCAGAGTGGCAACACTGATGATGAGACATATGGTCTGAAACCACTGATCATACACAATGACAGCAACAGAGAAAAGTCTTAAGCAAACACAAGAGTAAGTGTACATTAGTCAAGATATCTTTAAGGTGATCAGAAATACTGCAGATAAATATAACTAGCTGGCTTCCTCTTGTATGGCCCACACAACAGCTATGTTGCCTCTGATTCATTTAACCTTTGTCCTGGTATACACAGTGAGTATAAAGTTTTTTTCTGACTGGCAGAGTAAATTCTACAGAACAGGCCCATCATGTAGAAGTACTGCTGTCTTCATCTTTTTTAAGATTGGTCAATCAGTCATTTCAGTGTGATCGTCCCAAACATTTTGTAACACAGCAGTGTTCAGTCTGAGCTCTGCCCAACACTTGGTAGATTTCTGAACTTTTTATGGGATGTTCATGGAGATAGGTCAACCTTTAACTTAAGAACAAGAATTTATTTCTTGGAAACGTGTTAAACTGTATGCAGGGTCTGTTACATATAATACAGGACATTGTTGACTGACATCATCTGCTGACTGACAGCTCGAAGCTGGCTCATCTCTTGAAGCTGTAATTGGCTCCAGTCCCAGGAAGTAATGTGAAATGTGAAAACAATGATTGCATTTGTATATGTTTCAGGTAGATGTTTGTAATTATATCTCATTCACATATGAAGGACCCTATCTCCCATTTTAACTCTGACACAGCCTGTGTTCCCAGAAAGGCTTAGAGAGGAGAGCTTCTTTTGCTCATCTTTTATTTGTACTGCTCAGTTATACACAATAACTTAGATTACAACTAACAAGTTCTTCAGGCTATGTTCAGTCTGCTGCTTTGATTCACACTGTGTCACTGTCCCTCACTCACATAAAAGATGTATTCTTGGCACACTGGCTTTGCACACCAGTGGAACTGAGCCCTTACTGGCAGAATATTTGTAACAATTCAGTGCCTTACCAACTGTCAGCAAAACCAAGCACCTTTGCTTCCTTTCCTACAAGTTTGAAAAGTCTGGAATCAATGCACAAAGAAACTGAATTACTGCCATGTCAATTGTGTAATGTATAATACTGGCATAAAGCCGGAAGCATATTTGCTCTTCTTTTTAGTGAATGTCCTGTCTATTAGTGTTTTTTCTGTCTGGCCATGCCCTCACTATTTTAACAACAGAGAATTAAACCTGGCTATGTTAAAAATATTCAGACAAAAATATGAAGGTATCTGAAATGAAAGTCCTCCTCACTCTGAAAGTTCTTTCACTCTCATCTTCTCATGTCTCCTCTCCTCTCCCTTCTCTGCTCCTCTCCCAGTCAGCATTTTTGCAGTTTATAACATACTCAACTCCAGTATTTCAGCAATGCACTTGGAAGTTACTCCTAGAAGCTAAACTTTGTTTTCCCATATGAGTTTTTTTGTTCCACTCTTAAACAGGAAGAAGTACTTTCCCTTTCTTGGAAGGGAAAGTACTCACAGAACTATAGCACATGGCAATCATACTACATGTCCAGATGCTATGTAAATATTAATATTCACACAGCACTGAAGGTAATTAGGGGCTATATAACAATGTAACTCAGTTTACAACGAGTCTGACAGTTATAGGACTAAATTTTGACATTCTTCCAGGTCTGACTGTTTGGAATCTCTTTTTTTTCCCCTTTGTTTATGAAGAATTAATCATTTGGAACCTAATCCAAAAAGCTCTAGAGTCAATGCAAGTCCTCCACTGACTGCAGCAAATTTTGGTGGAGACCTCTGATTAAGTAAATTCCCTTGACAGTTCAACCATGTTGCAGGCCTCCTACTACCCCATGCCTCAGCAGCGGCTGAGGGAGTTATTAGAGTATGAGAAACCTTCCACATGGGATTCACTCTTTGGAATAGATGCGAGAGTAAGGCAAAGCCTTTCATTTGGAGGAGGACTAAGTCTGCTAGGTAGTATCGTTAGGCTACTCTATTTACAGGTCTGTTGCCTGGCTCTGCTCCCACCCAGGAACGCCAGGTCAATTCCTTCCAGTCCGTAACTCCTGTCAGTCAGTTTCCATAGCCAACTTCCTACAAAAGGAACACGGAGCAGGAGTTGTAAGAGTGAAATGTGGATGGGCTCAGTGGCTCAGCAGTCACTGCATCAGAAAAAAGTTCTTCTATTTCTCCTCTTTTCGCTTTTCTGGCGGTAATATCTATTTTTCTTTCTTAATTTCTCTAGCTGGTACACAGTTATGGAGTGAGACTAATGATTTAGCCATGTGAATACAGCTCTGGATGGATTTGGCCCCTATTGCTCTCCAGGAGCTGTTTACAGACACTCTGCTTTTTACAGATTTATTCCTTTGACTGTTTATCTGCCAGCTGTGGATTGGTAGAAACCATTGCAAGGAAGAGAAGCCAGTGGACACATTTCCCCTAAAGTATACAAGATTCCTTCAAAGAACCAAACCATCAACCAATTACCACCCTTACTGAAAAATGGGCATATTTAAACTATAAAAAACTGACCAGTGAATAGCAAACAAAAATAATACTGATTTTTTGTTGCTGTTGTTTTAGTAAACTGTGGGAAGTCAGTCATTAGTTAATTATGTTTACAGGAAGGGGTTTCAGAGAAAGAAGGTTCACCCATAACTAATGAGTATTGGCATCACTGTGCTCAAACAATGAGACCTAAAATAATATTTAATGGCATTTTCCACAGGGAACTGACTTAGAATATCATTATATTGTATTTTGTCTGCAAATATGTTTGGGAAGTCCCAGTAATGTTACAGTGAGATGTTTATGACTCTTTTGGATCAAAACAATCTTTTTTAAAGTCAACATTTTGCAATCAGGTTGTTCCATGGTACAATCAAGAAAGCAATTAATGTGGTAATATCTAAATAGTCCACCTTTCACTAACAAAACCTTGTTTTGTTTTCTGTTCATATGCAGTCTGTGCCCTGGGGGCTGAGACTTCACAATACAACAGCATGCCACACCCAGTCAGCTTGTTCCCCACACCCTCTGCTGCTCCTCCATGCTCAGTTCTGTATCCACCAGAAGAATCTGACTCATGTTGGAGTGTGCCCAGAGGAGGCCACAAAAATTATCAGAGCCCTGCATGGAGCACCTCTCTTACAAGAATAGGGTGAGAGAGCTGGGGTTGTTCAGCCTGAAGAAGAGAAGACTCTGGGAGGATCTTACACCTCAACAAAGCAAGTGCAGGACAGCTGAGGGACCAGGGCCAGCCAGCATTGGTTTTTAAAGGGCAGGTCTTGATTGACCAACCTGATCTCCTTCTATGACCAGATAATCTGCCTATTGGATGAAAGGAAGGACTCTTTGCTGGGTAAAATATTGGCTGCATAGACAAGCCCAGAGAGTTGTGCTGAATGGAGTAAATTGAGTTGGTGGCTGATCACAAACAGTGTTCCCCAGGGTTCAGTATTGGGGCCAGTCCTGTTTAAATCTTTATCAGTGATCTGGATGAGGGGATTGAGTGCAAGTTTGCAAGATTACAACAAATTGGGGAAGTGTGTTGTTCTGCTTGAGGGTGCAAAAGCTCTGAAGAGGGATCCAACAGGCTGGATCAATGAGCTAAGATCAGTTGTATGAGGTTTAACAAGACCAGGTGCCAGGTCCCACACTTTGGCCACATTAACCCCAATGCAGCACTACAAGCTTGAAGAAGAGTGGATGAAGAACTGCTTGGTGGAAAACAACCTGAGGGTGTTGATTGACAGCTGACTAAGCACAAGACCGCAGTGTGCCCAGGTGCCCAAGAAGGCAAATAGCATCTTGGTCAGAATCTGAAATAGCATGTCCAGCAGTAGAGAAATGATTGTCCCATTGTACTCAGCACTAATGAGACTTCACCTGGAATATTATGTTCAGTTTTGGGTATCTCAACACAAGAAAGACTTTGACGTGCTCGAGCATAGCTAAAGAAATGCTCCTCATAGGATTTGTGCTCTAGGGCCTTCAGACGCTTCACAGCCCTTCTCTGGACACACTCCAGTACTGTTATGTCCTCCTTATAGTGAGGGGCCCAGAACTGAACGCAATTATTTGAGGTGTGGCCTCACACAGAGGATGATCACCTCCCTGTTCCTGCTGGCCACAGTGTTTCTAATACAAGTCCGTATGCCATTGCACTTCTTGGCCACCTGACTCATATTTAGTTAACTATTGACCAATATCCCCATGTCCTTTCCTGACTTGCAGCTTTCCAAGCACATATCTCCAAGTCTGGAGTTTACCATGGGGTTGTTATGATCCAAAAGGATCTGGCACTTGGCCTTATTAAACCTCATACAATTAACCTTGACCCACTGGTCTAACCCATCTACTTAACTGTAAATGTTCTAGCAGATCAACACACCCACCTGGCTTGGTGTCATCCGCAAACTTAATGAGGGTGCCCTCAATCCCTCAGCCAGTTCATTAAAAAAAATATTCAAGAGAACAGGCCCCAGTACTAGCCCCTGGGGAACACCACTTGTTTACTTTGGGCCCAGCCACCCAGCCAGTTATTTATCCAGTGTAAAGTGTATTTATCCAAGACTTGTGCCATAAGTTTCTGAAGGAGGTTGGGAAGAAGTGCCAAAAGATTTTCTAATATCTAGGTAGACAATGTCTACCTATGAAGCTATTCCTTCATCCACTTAGATGGGTCACCTTGTTGTAGAAGGATTAGTCAGGCAGGACCTTCCTTTCATAAACCCATACTGGATGGGGCTGACCATCTGCTTATCTTGTATGTGCCATGCAACGGCACTCAAGATGACCTGGTCCATAACTTGATAATCTTAAAGGTGGTTTCTAACCAAAACAATTCTGATTTTAAATAAACAAAGCAGGCTGAGATGAATTTCAGCTTTGATGTTGAATGAACTTAAAATAGTTTGCTATTATTAATTTCTAATGCCATGTAAGATAGGCAAAGAAATTATCTGAACTACCTGTGTGCTCCCACCAATGCTTTTGGCATTTGTTATACAATCGGTGAAAGACAGGAGGTGGCCATGGACTACCAGCTTTCTGCTGTTCCCTTAGAAGTGCATGGAGCTTTAAACCTTTGGAGAAGCTTTAGCTGGACTTCACATTTGCAATTTCAACACTGTAGTGCATTTCCTCTGAAAGGTCTATATGTAGTGATTTCTCCAAACAGCAGTATGCTTGTGTTAGCCTAAATATTTGGCTCCATGTCCTGGGTTGGCTCCATTGCTTCTGGGTTGGTGCCTGCATTCCAAACGCACCAACCAGCTCTCACTGAGATTTCAACAGGCATTGAAGCAACTTTGCTAAAAAGAAAGAATTTATTGAACCCACAACCAAGAAGAAAAGGAAAAATCCTGGGGAATAAACAAACCTTAATTAGATGGGAATTTGGCCATCTCCTCCATCCATAGACCTCACTAGGGCTCCTGAGGCTCTCTTATGCCATAATACTTGTGGAAAAGTCCCTTTTCTGGTCCTTTTACAGATGCCAGCTTCCCCTGTACATCTCAAACTTGCTGCTAACTCTTCTCACCTTGGGAGTTCTTCACAATGTGACTATGGCCAGCAGATCCTAGGCATGATCTTCCAGTCTGCAGCAGGATCTCAGATGCAGTAACAGACACTTCAGAACTGCAGTCTCTTTCTGTTTGCCAAAGGTTTATGAGATCAGTCCCATCTGCTCTTTTAGCACAAAACTTCTGGCCAAGCAGTAGGAACCTTCAGAAGCCCACATCAGGACCTCTGTTCACCCGCTCATCAAACGCTTCTTCCATTCTTTCAGTGACAAAGCTGAGAAAACAGCATCTGCATCAACACCGTGGACCTGGTCATGAGCGGGCATGCCTGTGCTGAGGACAGAGGCAACATGGCCCTCATGATGTGAGACTTCCCCTGTTGTGATAAATAGGGCCTGCTCCAGGACCTGTCTGTCTTTCTCTCTTTCGTCTTTTTCCCTTTTTCCTTCTCCAAAATGGTTACAGCTCTGAGGTCTGTTAAGAGCTCACCACATCCTTGGCACCTTCAAATATGATCAAGTTGCAAGAACAGTGAGGAGTGGGCTGCTGCAGCTCCATTCTTCAGTATCTTGCTGCTACCAGAGCTAGGCTGGGACCAGCAGCTACAGTCCAAGTGCTCAGTTCCTTCTGCATTCCAGTCCTCGGACAAGGGGGAATCTGTGGTGGCCCCCTGCAGGGGCAAGGCTGCAGCATCTAGGTCGGACCCTTCCCCCCACCAAGAGCAGGAGTGGGGGCTGGGTCTCAGCCTGGCAGAGCTCTCTGTCTGCCAAGAGACAGAACAAGAAGGCAAGAAATCCAGAAGATGACCTCATTTTATGGGCTCTGTCCGCCATCACCTCTGGAGTTAGGGCACTGACCAAGGGTCCAGTGGGCTAACTATCTCTAGTTTCAAATTAAAATGCACTTTCGGTATAAAAGCACAAATCAAACAGCTGAAAGTCTGGCAAATTTTCAAATGACAATGCTCCACTATGGCTATACTTGGTGCAGGTCTCTGATGGCACCAGACAGGCTGATTCTGTGCTTACTCCAAGGAGTTTGCAGTAACTTATGCCAGCATGTTTGCATGAGTGCTCTGTCCCTACGTGTGCAAGACTTTCAGAATCTCTCAGTGATACCTAAGTGTGAGAGGAAAGTTTCTAATTATAATAGTCTTCAACCCCACAAAACACAATACTTTCTCTTACCTTACTTGGCCTTGTACTATCTGATACCCTTATACAAATTAATTGAAAATTAATCTTCAGAAGGAGCCTATGGTTTTTTGGTGACATATATAATGACAGAAAAATGCATTATTTCTAGTTGCACTAAATGTAAACATTAGGGCAGCTTTTGAGGGTTAAATTTGGTGTGGCTAAGCATCTCATAACCTGTTTCTCCCACGTGTTTTATTATCCCTGTGTCTGGTCTCAGTCACAAACTGATCCTGTTTATGGCTTTAGAGCAAGTACATTTATTACTACACAACTTGGCAGGAAAAGTGAAGGGAGAGTGGGTGGAAACTGTGAGGCACAGAAACACATGCTGCCAGCTCTGCCACCAAAGGAAAGCACTAAGGTCACAGCTCACATCTGAGCAGTGTCAAGGCTGCAGAAGACAGCATAAAGCTGCTCCTGAAAGCAAGAAAACGGTCACAGAGAGAGAAGGTCTTCAAGAGAGAGCTGTTACAGAGCTGAACCCTTCACCCCAGACAGACTGAGATGTCCCTGAAGAGCGCCTCCTGAGGCACAAATAGAAAAGGCAGAAAAAACTTGACATGGATTTTGGGGCACTGACAAGTCAGCTGAAACCCAGAAGATCCTGCTAGATATATGCTTGATGTGATTAGATTAAGTGTTCTATTTCTGTAATTTTTTCACCTATCTTTTTTATAAACATTTGTAACTGTGCTGCCTGCATTGAATACTGTAAATACTTCTTCTGGCACTCTTCCCCAAATTCTCCTTTAATTTAAACCAGGCTGTGGTAGCTGGGTAAGATCAAAGTGTTTTTCATCAAGACGATGGTGAGCTAAGATCCAAGTACTAAGAAACTCCACTCAGTACCCAGCTCTCCAACAAGACACTTCAAGAGAGCTAAAGGGTAAAAGACCTGCCCCTACAGAAGTTTTATAAACTAACTGAAGACTTGGAACTGTGGGAAAGAAAAAGCAATCCTGTGACCATAGCCTTCTCCTGCATACAGTAAAGTAGCAGAAATCAGTCCTGAGTGCAAGGAGTCTTCAGTCAATACAGAATATTTTTCTAATATAAAAGCTTTTCCCTTTTTTCCAAGCTTTCATAGGGCAGACAGCATTAAATGGCTTGGCACACCTGCCAAGCTAACACATTCAGAAGTCACACATCTCTTTTTCCTTGCAGCCATGACGTGCAGGAAAATTGAAGTGCAGCTGAAGGGTGTCATGATACCTATTATAGACCCATGTTTTTTCTGTTAAGGTTTTCAAACAGGAATTTCAAGTTAAAAATGAAATACATATTTGGATAGGTGTGTTTCATCTGTATATTGCATTCTTGTGGTAGTAACTGTCTTGAGGGAATTCTAGTATCAAAGGCAGCAAAATCCTTGACACAGAGTTAGGTTTTAGTGTATGTTTAAACCAGTATGCTCCATCTATAACTGTATTCCCAAGACATTGTCACAATGCAGAGGTCACTGTTACTTATAATCTTCAATTTACCTTAAGAATCAGTTGAGAGGGAGGCTTTATGCTAGTGCAACAGCAAGAGAACAACAGACTGGCTCCACAGAAAGAGCTTATGCTCTAAGTAGAGATCTAGTGATGGAAACCACACAAGCCCTTGGACAGCACCACATACAAAAACCACAAGATCCTTGGCATTGCTAGAGGGGGATTTCCCAGAAGGTTTATCTTGTGAAAGGGACAAAGCTGCCATAAAAAGAAGTAGGTAAAGGGATAAAAGTGGAGTGACATTGAATGGAAGAAGATGAACATAAGGGAGTGTGAGCATGGAAGAAAACATGCAATCACCAGTCCAGGCAAAAATCCAGAGTCCTCTGGGAGCCAAAAGTCCCAGTATGGGGCTGGCTGCAGTCTCTGGCCAGCTCTTTTGCAGGTTTCCCCATAGGCTGTGCAGGGGAGTAGAGAGGACAAGGCATCTGGGCAGAGTCATCCACTGCACACTTATGGGTTCAGAAGGTTGCTGGCAAGCTTTGCCTCTCTTTCCCCTCTGTGCAGTAGGCCTGGTTTTGGCTGCCTTTGCAGCTGCAGCTGTTCCTACCAGCTGGAATCAACTGTTCTGGCTCTGTTCCAGCCCAAAAGCAATTACATTCTTGCAAGTGGATATTGCAACTTCCTGTCCTAAACAATCATGAACTGTTCATCCACACTATTAACCAGCTGCTGCCTTCTACACAGAGATGGCTGCAGGCACAGGGTGGGGCCCTGGAAGAAAGGTGATTTATCAAGTTAAAATCGTTCCCTGTGTAGGTTTGCTGCATTTTAGGAAGGTCAGGGAGTGCTTCCTGCCAGCCCTGCATGCCTGCAGATACCATTCAGTTCTTCAGCACCACAAGGGAGATAAAGAATAGCATTATCTGGGCTAGACACTCCAGAATGTTTCTACTTGGCCCAAATCTTGCAGGATAAATCTTCCTGTATACCTAACCTTCATAAAATAAACATCTCCTAGAGCTGATGCAAGGACTCCCTTGCACTTGTCAAGCATTTGAAACCAGAACCTGGCTCAAACACCTACAAAAGACTTGTAAAATACATTAGGGCAAAAAAGTGGTGAAAGCATCCCAATGATTAAGTGGATTCACTTGTCCCAAACTAATGCATATGGTTTCCTTTAGTTCATCTTCTAAAACTGCTCCCCTCAGTCTCTAGCTTTCAAATTGTGATTATCTGAGAAAAGCAGTGGATACATACATGCCAAAGAAGAACCAGCACCTGCCCAAGCACAGCACAAGCATATTGTTACCTTCCAACTTTGCTACCAGAGCAACATGGATCTGAAGTATCATAATGCCTTATATTTCTCTAACTTTTTCCACACCCAAAGTCTTCAGAGACATTGATTATTTAAGCTATCTACCCATATGAAGAGCGTGCATGCATGCTAATTAATATTAGCACAGCACAGAGAATAGCACTGGAAGCCAAGTACCTTGAAAGTGAAAGCAAGGAAGCTGGGAACCAGGCTCCCAAAGAAGGTGCTGTGAGCATGCTGTGAAAGACTAGGACCATTTGGGGGACAGCATTTACCTGTCAGAGGTGCCATTCCTTGTATGAAATGGTAGATACACACCAAAAACCATAACAGTAAAAAACTCATTTAATCTAAGAATCATTGACAATACATCTGGGGAGGAAGGGCTTTTGAATATCACTAATACTTACAGCCTTATCTTTTTATGCCTATACCTTCGTGTCTGTAATTACCAGCCCGGTAAAATGCCTCTGAGCTACTGCTACCCCCGTGTCAATGAGAGAAAGCAACAAATCAAGTCACCCAGATCTGCAGTGAAAGTCTGAGAGGTTTTCCTACTGTAGGTCTGTCAGAGCTTGGATGGATAATCCATCATATTGTCTTCATGGAACATAATCCATCTTCTGGCCTCCTGCTTCGGGGGTTGAAATATATGATCTCCAGAGGTCATTTCCAACCTCTACCATTCTATAATTCATTCTTGTATTGGGATCTGCTTGCAAAATACTGCTGAGCACTAGGACACTCTCACAGTAACAAACAATGTGTTTTGTCTTGATGGAAACACCAAATATTGCATTAATGGAATTGCCCCTTAACATGACTGAAAAAACCTGGTAGGTATTTTCTGAAGAAACTGCAGCAACACCATTTCCCATGCACTTTAATAGCACAATGTCAAGTGATGTACTGGCAAAAGCAGCATTTTGTTTAAAAAAAAAGGTTTTTTGTAAACTGCCAGTCACATGATCTTTCCACCCAGTGTTTTAGATTTGTGATAGGCTCTGTCTTGGCCGACAGCCATTCAGTTCTAAATATAGTATAAACCCAAATATTTAACTGTAAGTCTGAACTGACAGATTTTTCTTCTTCTTTTTTTTTTTCTTTTGTCACATTCCCTTAAAGTGCTACAAATTCTGCTGAAGGTATGGATAGGTATTTCTCTCCCAAAGGAACTATTATATTCCCTGGATTCCTGAGATGATGGTACAGGAAAGCAAATACTACAGTACTTTTACATATGGGTTTAAGTGCCATAATTCATAAAGGTGCCTCAAATTGCTGTACAATACAGAAAAGCACACAGATAAATCATAGAAACATACACATTAGGTACAGTATATTTTCAGCATGTGTAGTTCACCAGCTTATAATATATACACCTGCAGCTAGAAAGCAAGACATTCAACATTATTTATTAGCTATGGTTTTAGAAAAGTGTTTTTCACTTGAATGCACTAGTTATATCACCTCCATGACAGTACTCTGCTGGGCAAATTCAACAGAGACAGAATGAAACAGGGCCACTGAACAGAAACTACAAACCAGGGTGTTTTCCTGAGTTTCTACAGATCTGCTCACAACATTCAGATCTCAACCAGGATTCTGATTTTCGTTTTTTTTGGTTTCATGTAAATGCTGTCTCCAGTTTCTCCCTCTGCTAGCTTTTGCTGGAAGATCTCCAGTCTGCTTTGCATGTAAGAACACCTCACTTGCCCCTTCAGTCACTAATTTTTGTCATTCCTGAAGGTCCACTAATTGGCTCTGGAAAAAGTAATCTTGGTTCAGGAGACAGATTTTGCTGCACAAAAGCAACAAATTTCTTGCACTAGGAAGCAAAGGAGTGGATGAACAAGATCTTGCACTGACCCAGGTACAATAGATTTCTGGTTCAAAGCCAAGATCTAACGGTCTCAGTTTTGTGAGTCCTATAAAACAAAGGAAAATAATTACAGTGTTGTCAGAAACATCAAAACAATTATCTTAGTGATTAAAAGGATTACTCCTGCGCCTGCCACCTGCGCCTTGTCTGTCTCTTTTACTCCATAGCTATAGTCACAGAGACTGAAAACATTCTGATTTGTGTTTGCACTTGCACACCTATTGCACTACTTTTATTGGATGTATTCTGGGAATTTAGATTGTCTTTATCAATTGTCCATTGGTAACAACAGAAGCTGTTGATTATCAGTTTAAAGAAAACAGACAATTCCCACTGGTTTTTCAAGCTCCTCTGAGTGTCTTATTTAAGTAGTTCCTCAAGGAGTGCTCTTCAAAGTTGTGCAGCTAAGAGTTTTCTACAATATACCACACATTCAACTGAGCAGAAGAGATTTAATGGGCCTGTGAACCTGCCGAATTTAGTTAGATGATTCCTTTCTGTTTACTACTGCAAGACATTGTCTTTTCCATCCACAAAATCTGATGAGGCAAAAAAGAAGTTTCAGAACATGACATTATTCAAGGTGATACAGCTGTGTTAAATCTATTAAACAGCATCTAGGATACCTATGCCTTATCACAAACCAGTAAATACCATAAAATGGTAAAACATTTTTATGGCCATTGCTTTTATTTTGAGCTGTCAGCTTAAAGATTTTCAGCTTCAGGTTGGAGATATTTTGCTCCAAAGATTACTTTTCTCATATTTTATCTGCCAGTAATAAATGCTGGATGTTCTATTCCTATTCCAGGCCACCATCATGTAAAGCATCTCTGTCACTACAGATGAAGAACAGGAATGGTTCTAGTCCACTATCACTTAGAATGATGCCAAGTGAACATCAGCCATTGTTGACCCATTTTCTTCAGTCAGACGCAGGATCCTGAAATTCCACTACACACTGCTTTTGCCATCAAAGCCAGGTCACTGAATTTTTTTAAAGGTTGATGAGTTGAGATGTTCATTTTTGCCATGTAGTGTAATTTCTCTTCACCTGCCAGATTTAGCATGGAAGAGACTGATGTTCTCTGCGTAATCCATGCAGTGCAGTCCAAGAATAACACGTCCTAATCAAAGCTTTACGGGGTAACACCCCTGATTAGATGGGGAAATCTTCCACAGAATCATAGTATAATAGAGTCTGTAAGGGACATCTGGAGGTCACCTAGTCCATTCCACTGCTCCAAGCAGGGCCAATTTCAAATGTAGATCAGATTTCTCAGAGCATTCCAATCTCAAATTGATCTGGTCTCTGACATAGGCAATAGTGACACTTCCTAGAACAATAATAATACACAGCAACTTTCCAGTAAACCAGCTACAGAACAAAGAGATTTCATTCCAGACAAGACACTTTCATTGTTGGGTATCTCCATGACAGAGGATACTTCGCTGAACATGCATCTTCCCCTCATGCCTATGGGAGCTCAATCCCATAGATACAGACAATCAAAGGCTAAATGTTTGATGCCTTAAAGTTACAGAATAGTCACATATTACTATGTTATCTGCAACACGACCAAGTCATCCTCAGTCTGTCCCAGTCCAGGACATCCAACTAGCCTGTTCTTTGCATGTTCAAACAATATTTTATTTCAACATGTAATATAGCATTAACTAGACTAACTCATGACATAGTCAGTTGCAGCTTTTATGAATACATATGAAGAAATAAAAAACCTATTAGAAAGTAAATAAGTTTTACTTTCTAAAAACCTATTTAGAAAGTAAATGTATTTTAGAATATCTGCAGCATTTGAGGCCTCATGTAAAGATGAGTGCCTTGTTGATACAGCTGTGATTCCCTTGGGACAAGTCTTTCTGGGGAATGGCAGTAACATGTCTCTAACAAAACCTAGAAAGCTTCCAAAAACATGTACCTTTCCCATTACCTTCTTACAAAGGTCAACTCAAGTAGCTACCAGTATAAGCAACTTCTAGATTAGATAAGGAACAAGCTGGGGGGAAAATTCACATTACATTTAAGTAAAATCATCACAACGGTAGGAGAAATGGAAATATTTTGGAAAGCTGTTCAAAGGAAATTCTTCTTCTCACAAATTCGTACTCTGTTTTGGTGGATGGGTTGGTATTTTTCCTGTTATTGTGGTTGGACAGGAGATGGGGAAATTCCAGATTTTCAGCACTGGAGATTATAAAGATTTGTCCTTTAGTTCATAAGAGCAGATTTTACTGGGTTAAAAAATAAAAATAAATACAGATATTTCTATCTCCAGTTTTCAATAAAGGTTTGGAAGACATTTTTATGTGCATGAAAATAAACCTGAAAACAAGCCAGGGTGATCACTTGAAAAAAGATAAATGCCAGATCAGGTACCACTTCCATTATTATCAAAGAAATTAAGATTTGTTCCCTTTCAGTTCTCCTAATAGCTTTAGTTTTAGCATCACAGTACAAAGGTTTTAGACAAATCAGCACACAGTGTTCACTAAATCCATGCGTAAAACCAAGACCAGAGACACTTGCATCCTAATTCCACTTTTATTATTCTCAATAAAATGGAGCCTTTACAAACCATAAAGGATCAGTGATGCTAACAAATACATCTTCCAGCTGTTTTAGGCAAAATGACTGTATGACTAGTGCACAGGTAAAGCAGTTAGAAAACTGAAAACAGTTTAATTATATGCAGATGAGTGATGGATAATATCATACCAATCTCTTACTTATACCAAAAAAGGCATCAAAACACCAATGAGCCTCTGGGAGTAGTGAGTCAGCCTGTGCAGTCTCCTGCAAGCAAGACAGCAGTCTGTCCATGCCCCTTGACTGCCAAGAGATCAAAATCATTTAGAGACACTACACAGCAACAGGGACTGCAGCATAAGAGGGTCTGATATTCCCCCTGGATCTTAAGAACATGAAATCACCTGTAGAAAACTTTTCCATGCCCAGGGTACTGTGACCCTGCATAGCAGTTTTGCGCTGGGGCTTTACTAGGCAAAGGGAGAATCTTCCTCCAGAGCGGAAGCTGGCAAGCAGGCAGTCAGGGGCAGCTCAGGTGAGGCAGGGGACGGGAAGGACAGAGGACAGCACAAAGTTGGTCCATGCCAGGCTAGGGTGGCTCAAAGTAGGAGTCTAACGATCATCCAAGATAATATCAGCAGTTTGTCAGTCTGATATCGTTGATCACACATGTTCTCCAGTGGTATTGGTAGATCAACCTCTACAAAGAAACTCTCCAAGCGCATGGAGAATTTAGACACTTGGCTCCCATGAACTTCTATGAGAATGATGCATCTGTCTCCTGCGGTAGCTTTGAAGCTCTCAGCCAAAAGTATTCTTAGCCCTACTGTAATGCATGTCGCCAAAGAGACAAATAAAGAAGGTGCGAGCATATGAGACCGAGAGCGGACATGGTTGAGGAAGTGATAGACCAAGCAGAGACTGATCTGGGAAACCTGCAGAGACAGATCGTCCTTCAGGCTTTATGTTATCAACACTTATTTGGAGGTTAAGGACAGGTCTTTTTCTCTTAGCATGATAAGAGGGTCTGCCTGGTGTGCTGTACTGCTGACATTGAACCAACTGCTTTCTTAGATCTTTAAAGTCAGGTCAGGTATCTCTACCTGTCCCTGTGAACAGAAAAAGCAGGGCAGAAAGAATGGCACAACAAATATGCAAACAGAATAAAGCTTTGCAAGACCTGAATTTGCAAATACTCCAAATCAAACCTCTTCTCCACTTTTGATTTGCTTGTATTTTCCCACCAAGAGCTTGAATGCAAAAAGGGAAAAAAACATATCCTAGACAGATGAAAATGCTTTTGCACCAGTATTAGCTCAGTATCAATGTGTCCATTTGCTTCCTGTTGTTTCACATGCTTTCATTCTGACCTGTTACACAAGGTTGAATAAGGTTGAATTTCCTTCCCTAACTGCAGTTGCATTCTTTACTCATGTGGCATCTTTTGCTTCACTACAACAGTGGAATAATCTCCTGCTTCTAGTTCAGAAAGTACAGAACATGGTGGGTAGAGCACATTAATAACAAGCAGTGTCTCAGACTTCCCTGGAGCCTTGAGTGACTTATTCAGTGGGTTAGAAAAAACCTGTATGAAAAAATATGCCCTGCAAAGGCTTGTTGGAACAATTGGTTGTAAGTGAATTCCCATCCTTGTTCAGGTAAGTCAAGCAGCCAGATTTCCTTGTGCTGAATCAGTGATGGAGGCAGTTTCTGCATCTTTGAAGAACTCTCTGTGGCTCATAAAATAATTTCACAGAAAGGATACAAGAATTACAGAATATTAGATGCAGTTTATGTAGATACTAAAAATTAAACTATGTCTGAAAGTTCGGTAGAAAGTCAAGGTCAGTAATCTTATATGACAAGTAATTAATTAACTATTTTTCTTCTTATCTTCATTGTACTTCCAAGGACAGAATGCCAGTTCACAACCTGAACTCAAATGAGCATAGATGTTGCTATTGTATATCCTTTATCTACTCCAACACCCATTGGAGCTTGACAGTTTGAAATTACATTTTCATGTTAGAGCTGTACTCTAACTGTACAAATACTCCATTAAGCACCAGGATTAAGGAAAACAGAAAGCTGACATGGAATCAAAATTCAGTTGATTCAAACTGAAATGTCATTAAACTGTTAATTTCATTACAGCCAAAAAAAGAATGTTTTCAGGCAATACTTGGCATGACAGCTAGCAATACAAAATAGAACAGTACATTTCCAGCACTACTGTAAAGGAATTGTGTGAGGGTCAGACAAGATTGGGTGTATACAAATCAAAGTAGTTTCTCACACCAGATTTACAGCTTCTTATGAAGTCACCACTAGTAGAGCAGTTCCTAGATGGACCAGCTCCCGTTCGTGCAAGCCTCTGAAGTTCCACATACGTTTAAATAATGCCTAGCAATTTCACAGTCTGTAAAACACAACAGTTAAATTTTTCTCTCACTAATTTAGGGTACTTTAAAATTTGCTGCTTGTATCATCCCTTGGGAAATACAAACATAGCTGCATACAGTCACTTTTACACAGAACCACACACAACCCATCTTCCCATTGTGGGAAGACAGAAAAAGCAGGATTTGCTACCACATATTTGAGGACTGCTCCAAGGTGTCACCAGTTGATCAGCTGATCAGGTCTAAGACAAGATTAAACTACTTAGTTTTGTTAATATGTTAATGAGCTGGGAAAAATCAAGGAGTGTTCAAAACCACTTATAAAGTCACAGGCAAAAAAAACCCAAGGACTGCCACTATTTGGAGGAAAGCAACAGACATATTTAATTCAGAGAACATAAAAACTCCAACACCAAAAATACAGAGATCAATTGCAATTGATCTCTGCAACCAGGTTTAAATTCCTCTGTGATTTAGGGCATTGGTACTATTGGAGGGGAGGAAGCAGTAGGTAGTAGGTTTCCCATCTCATAGACGCTAGTCACCAGCACTGCAGTAAATGTGGGTGCCCTTCCTCACTCGCTGCCATTTGTCTAATTAGGTGGAAACTTACGTCAGGCAACATTTGGTCATCTTCAAATGGCAGCTGCCATTCCCTGGGCATAAGACCTGTACATGAGCCTTGGCACAGCCAAAACTATTCTGTCTCACCTGTGCTTAGGCCTCACAGATGTTGCATTTCAGTTTTCAAAAAAACGACAGGCAAGGTAGGGCGGTGAGCCAGCTTGGACTGATTTTTACACTAATTTTCTCCAATAGCCTAGCTCACTCACAGCGGTGACTAAATGTATATGTTCTACTTCCTTCATCCACACTTTTAGAACTGTGAAGACCATTTATTAGCCCTCAGACCAAAATAAACCCTGGACTGCACTATACAGACAGGCATGGCCACTGTCCCTGTAAAATTCTTTAGCCAATTCAGACACTAAACCTTTGCAAACAAAGCTAACACTGCCATTTTGACATTATTAGGCAACCATGGATTAATTAAATTTTACAACCACGGTTAATTTATTCACATACTCACCCAAACAGGCTTGAAAATAACTCCTAAAACTTAAAAACTATGAACCAACTAGATTCCAGAGGAAAGTTTTTCACAATGAGACCTATTAGACAATGGAGTGGTCTTCCAAAGGAAGCGGTGGATTGCTCAACTTTAGAGGTTTAAGGCTCATCTTGTTAGGGTTCTGGACCAGCTCATTTAAACTGTATCCTGCCTTAAGGGGTTGGACTTCCAGCCCACAAACCTGTGAACCTGTGAACTATACTGTAAATATGAATGCAGCCTGCATCTCTGAAGCATCTTAGCTAAGAAATAGGAAAGTGCTGATGTGATGCATCTCTTGAAGAGGAACATGCATTTTTCCTTTGAATTCCCATTGCTACATTAGTTGTACTTTATTCTTAAAATGTCTCCTAACCAAAACCAAAATTTTACTTCAAGGATTTAAAGATTTCCCAGTTGACAGACTTGTTTTGATCATCTACATTGGCTTAGAAAACAAGTTCCAAATGTCCTGAGCATCGAGCAGCCCTACAGAAGCTAGAACTGTAGGGTGTAGTAGGACAGGTCTGAGTGCGGTCTGTCCAAAACCTACTGTATCTACACATGACTTTGCTGATAGCTCAAGAACAGCCACACAAGGCAACAGATTTCCAGAGGCAGCATACACAAATCCTACAAATTCCACTTTAGTTGAAAACAGCTGTACTCAGAGCCCCAGCAAATACAAGTGTACAATACAGACCATAATGCAGAGTCTAACTTTTGCAATAAGGTTTTTCATTGATGCTTGCTTCCCTGCTAGGAAAACATCTCTATAACCTGGGCATGCTTAGTAGGATGTGATGCCACTGTACCAGCAACCAGCACCAGCAACCACACTAGCTGCAAAAGTGACCTCTTTCCATACAACCATGGTAAGTGGGCATGAAAGAATGGATTTTAACTGAACAGGGGGCAGACTACCTTTTAGTGATGTTTCTATATTGACAGGTTAAGGCTTCCTCAAAACTCTGTGTACACTGACGCCAAATGACAACTAGGGAAACAACTGCCTGAGAGTGCTTTTAAGAAATCAGTCAGAACTGCTGTCAGTGAATTGAGAACAATCATTAAAACATTTTCTGAGCTTTCTAATACACCTCAAAATAGTGTTATTGCATATAGGAATGCAAGGAGATTAATATCCAATATCTCCTGATCTACCTTGCCTAGGAACAAGTACTTTAATACTATTGGATACATGCCATCTTGGATTTTTGACTGCACATTGTTTCCATCTCTAGTTGTAATGAGTGTCAAAGTCCCCTCTCCTAACTCATTATTGTTTACCATACATGGGTATGATTTTGGCTTAGTAGATCACACTTTGAGGAAAAACAGATTACTTTATTTGGTTTGTGATTTTTTTTTTTGTTTTAAGACCACACTGTCTTAAAGTTGGCAACTTAGCCAACTTGCATATTAGCACACAGCAGTGCCCTTCAAAACTGAGACGTGTCACTGTTTCTCCAGCTCATGAGTGTGACTGAGCTTTTCTAACACGTGAGAGCGTGTTGCAAAAAAAATGGCTTCTGACACTCATTTTGTCACCAACAAGACTCACGTGTAGGCTTAGAGTTTATGATTAAGGTCATGATGGCAGAGTAGTGGATGTGGTCTATGTTGACTTCAGTAAGGCACTTTACACAGTCTCACATAGCATCCTTGCGGCCAGACTGAGGCAGTGTGGACTGGATGATTCGTTAGTGAGGTGGATTGTGAACTGGCTGCAGGATAGAAACCAGAGAGTAGTGGTTAATGGGACAGAGTCTAGTTGCAGGACTGTATCTAGTGGAGTCCCCCAAGGGTCAGTACTGGGACCAGTCCTATTCAATCTATTCATTAATGTCTTGGATGAGGGATTAGGGGGCACTTTCAGCAAGTTTGCTGATGACACAAAGCTGGGTGGTGTCACTGACACCCCAGCAAACTGTGCTGCCATTCAGCAAGACCTGGACAGGCTAGAGAGCTGGGCAGAGAGAAACATAATAAGGTACAACAAGGGTAAATGTAGAGTCTTGCATCTGGGCAAGAACAACCGAAGGTACGGTATAGGTTGGGGACTGACCTGCTGGAGAGCAGCATAGGAGAGAGGGACCTGGGTGTCCTAGTGGACAGCAAGACTATAAGCCAGCAATGTGCTCTTGTGGCCAAGAGGGCCAACAGCATCCTGGAGTGCATCAGAAGGGGGGTGGTTAGCAGATCAAGGGAGGTTCTTCTCCCCATCTACTCTGCACTGGTGAGACCGCATCTCGAGTATTGTGTTCAGTTCTAGGCTCCTCAGTTCAAAAAGGGCACAGAGCTACTGAAGGGTGTCCAGCGTAGAGCAACGAAGATGATGAAGGAAGCAGGACACCTCCCTTATAAAAAGGTCATATGTACAGAGGTTCTGATAATTCTCAGCAAAATGAAATGACACAAAATAAGGAAAACGTAAGAACTCACAGCTAATCTTGCTTTAACTGGAGTGGTGACGAGGCAATCTGCCATACAGCTGTAAATGGTTCTGAAGCTAGTAAAAATGGAAAACTGTAGTTCCATTAGAAGAAACTTCTTCACAGTGAGGGTAACGGAGCATTGGAACAGGCTGCCCAGGGGGGTTGTGGAGTCTCCTTCTCTGGAGACGTTCAAGACCCGCCTGGGTCTGTTCCTGTGCAACTTGGTCTAGGTGATCCTGCTGTGGCAGGGGTATTGGACTAGATAATCTTTTGAGGTCCCTCCAATCCCTAATGATTCTATGATTCATTACCCCAATGTGTTCCAGCAAGAATTTGTAGTATGACAAACTATCACACAATTAATTTATAAACCTGTTTATCTTCCCTCCCTAAATTCCCCCACTAAATACATGCATTAGTATGAAAATGTCAGTATATCTGCCACAATTTATTCCCAAACACTGGCTGTTTTGAAAGATAAATTAACAAACACCTAAGTGCAACATTATGAAAATCTATTTGTCTTTGTGAAGCCAGCAATCAAGATAGCTTTTTAAATCCAGCTTACTTACACAAACTTTCTGTTGGATATAATGGTTAAGACTTTTTTCAGTAATGTCTCCAGTTACACTTAATATATTCAGACACACAATCTATGCAACAATTTCACCAGACATTAGCAACCAAAATAATGTATCTTTGATATTAGTAACATGAGGACAGAGGGTTTTCAATATCAGTATGTGCAGTAAGGATCACAGGGCTGCAGAGACCTCAGAGATCTCTAACAGTATCAGATCATATTTTAGCATTGTTTCGGTCACATCACCTCCTAAAACAATTATATTAACCCAAACAGATGCACAAACACAAACTGCAGCTCTGAAATTTTCCAAGATATGATTTCTGTTCCAAGCTAATTGCTAACATCAAGAAAAGCTGAGCCAAAATCAAGATCTATATGACCGTCTTGTCTGATTTCACCCAGGTTTATTTAAGACCATAGTTTTAATTTTCCTAATTAAAAGTGTAGAGTGCAATTAACCAGTCGTCATAGCTAAACCTTTCAATTACATGCACTGACTTTCCCCTTCCTTCATGTACTGACAGCTGATTCCAAAGCTCTGCAGCTTCTTTATCCAACTATGACATGTATACATGTGCAAGAACAAACAGTGCTAAACCAAAGGGGCTTTTGTGACTGTAAGGAAACAGGAAATACTTGAATGCCTGTCACTTTCAGTCACTGTGGCCATCTTGCAGCCATAGATGCAATCAGTCACCTGGTTGGAGGTTTCAAGCCATTCTGCTAGCAGTTTCCATAAGATCTCTAGCATCTGGCAGTGCTACATCAAAGGTTGGAATTGATGATCTTGAGGTCTCTTCCAGCCAAAGACATTCTGTGATCTTCTCTGTTGGCTGTGAGAGAGAAAGCCTAAATTCAGTGATTGCTGCTTTTTATTAATCTGCCCTATGAAAGATGTTGTCAATACTATCCATGTCTTGTTTTGTACTGTCCTGATTTTGCAGGCCAGCCATGGCATGCATGTAGGCTATTAGCACTTTTAAGTTAAGCAGGAGCTTAAGTTGGTGTGTATCCCATACTGTAAATACCACACCTTATAAAGCAGGAATTTTGCTGAAGGGTTATTGTCCTGCTTCTTCCTTCTTCCTTCTGATTCTTCCTATCCTTTCAGGGGCTTGTCTACCATTCTGCTTCTGAGGACTCCCTTCCTGTTTATTGTGACCACTGTACATTCACTGGTCTGAGTATGACTTTGCATACTCTATATTTGCATTAGCATTATATTAATTCTGCTGCTTCCTTAACTCTGTTTTAACATCAATCCATTGGTCTTCCTTCCTTCTCTTAGTATCCTTTCTCTGCTAGGGAAATGCCACTGGGTGATACAGCAACTGCTATAGTTTAGCTCCAGATATGGACCAAATGAAATAGCTCTTTAAACAGATGTAGAAAGCAAGAACATCTCACAGATACTCACATTATCTAGAATACTGGAGTCAGTTCTTGCTGCAAAACAACTTGCAAGCCAATTGCAAGCCAGTAGAACATTTAATATTGTCCCAAAACTCATTCCCTGCTATTCCCTTTCCCACAGTACTGCGATACTCCCCCTGCTGTAAATGCTTAATTTTGTAGGAAGACACCAATCATAAATGTGTCCCCACAGTTATGCATAACTAGTTGCCTTTTTGCTGGCCTTACTACAGTGGGCAAATATCCCCAAGATAATGGGACAGGCAGCTGGGAGAAGTAACTTGGACAGAAACCTTAAAGATCTGTACTTGAATACAGTTTTCAGCACAACTTCCAGAAGTGTGGTTAGGTAGTATATCTTCCTACTGTGTTGGATCAGGCAACTCAGAAATTGGAAAGGGTACCAAGTCACAAGTAGCCAATATGCATGTCATTTGCTATGAATTATCAAATTATCTACTTTTCATAACTGCATGTAATCTGCCAAGAACAATAAGTATATTGACAACTTAGACTTCCTGCCACGTGGATATACAGTCAAGCAGAGTATGTCAGCTGTGGCTATGGCAAATGGAAACTGCTTGCCACCTGGGAGCTGTAGCTGACTGTCCAAAGCCAGAGAACAGCACAAAAGTGCTGAGAAAGATGGGCTAACAGGAAGAGCAATAGCTAAAGCAGTGACTGGATCAAGGCACTCTGATAGGAAAGAAGAGAAAGACACAGCATACTAAATGTTTAGTGGGAACTTTTATATGCAATCTTCTTTTAACATGATTATTTTCAGGCAACCCCAAAACAAATTCTGAGAACTGTTGTCATGTAGGTGAAGAGATGCCCACAGGACTAAAAGCACTTCCTTTCTTTTGCTGCTAATGCTGTCAACAGGTCCAGGGCCTTCAAGGTGAGGAGGGAAATCCACGGTTTTACTAAGAGTGTGTTGCACTTCCATTTCATGGAATGGGGAAGAATACAACTGTGTCTGCCAGAACCTCACCCAGATGCACATCATGACAAAAATTTGTTCCACCATTAAATCAGTGAGAATGTTGGTTACTGAATACACGAAATTGATCTGTTGCTGCAGTTTTGTGTTGCCCAGTTAGTGAGTGTCAGAAGAACATAAAATCAATTTTTATCATATCCCTAAAATGAAAGCAGGACAGCGCAATTAACTAACATGCCTATTGACTACATAATTAAAAGTGCAATTAGATATATTGCTTGCAAATCCTACCATAGTCATTGGGATCATGTGCAGTCACTGTAAGCATGTGGGTGTATTCGAGTGTATGCTCTAGCTGAAAAACAACACAGGAGAGGAAATCAAGTTAGTATTAAATATAGTTACACCAGTTCAGTTAGACCATATAATTAATTTCTAGAAAACAAATAACAACCTCCCAAGTGAATGAAATCATTAAAGCCAATATACTTTTTAAACTTAATTACTAAAAGCATGGGACCAAAAGATTTAATTAGAAATGAAAAATCTAACAAATTGTCAACAAAATATAATACAGGAAAAATTTAAGAATAAATTCAGAACAGGAGGCATGACTGCCACACATAACAAACAATAAAAGCTAAAAACTGCTAAAAATTCATATCACTGCAAAATGTAGGTTACCATTCTCAAACTATTTTCACTTAGCAAAACATTCAAAAGCCTTTTCTGAAAGTAATTTTCATTTTCAGTATTAATCACACCCATTTGAGTGTGTGTTGACTCCTTAAGTGCAGTCATCCACACTCACTGGTATCTATGATTTTTTTTCTCTCACAGTAGAGTCTAAGATGTTGTGTCTAAGAACAAGCTCCATTCAATGGTTATGTGGGTAATCTGAGTGTCTTTTCACACCCATGAACACTTTCATGAAAGGAAATTTTAACACAGGGGAACAAATATACAAGCATAAACATTCAAAACAAAAGAAATGGAAAAGATAAGCAGCTTAAATCCAGTCTCGCTCAACATTCTTCTGGAGAAACTGGTGAATCAGGGTACAGATAAATGTACCCTTCACTGGGTTAAAAACCAGCTGGCTGGCCATTCCCTGAGAGTTGTGATTAATGGAGTAAAATCCAGCTGGTGGCCGGACACAGGCGATGTCCCTCAGGGGTCAGTTTTGGGGCCAGTCTTGTTTAAGAAACTTCTTGATGACCTGGACATGGGGATTGAGAGCACCCTCAGTCAGTTTGCAGATGACACAAAATGGTGTGGGAGTGTTGATCTCCTTGAGGGCCGGAAGGCTCTACAGTGGGACCTGGACAGGTTGGATCAATGGACCGAGGCCAATTGGCTGAGGTACAATAAGGCCAAGTAACAGATACTGCATTTCGGTCATAACAACCCCAGGAAGAATATAGGATTGGGGACGAATGGCTTGAAAGCTGCCCAGGAGAAAAGTATCTAGGGGTGCTGGTAAACAGCAGGCTTACTATGAGCCAGAAGGGTGCCCAGGTGGCCAAGAAGGCCAATAGGATCCTGGCCTGTATCAGGAATAGCATAGGCAACAGAAGAAGGAAAGTTATCAAGCCCTTGTACTCAGCCCTTGTGAGGACTCATCTTCGAGTACTGTGTTCATTTCTCATCCCCTCATAGGAAAGACATTTTGATGCTGGAACATGTCCAGAGGAGAGCTACCAAGCTCGTGAAGGGTTTAGAGAACAAGTCATATGAGGAGAGGCTGAGGGAGCTGGGCATGTTTAGTTTGGAGAAGAGGAGGCTCAGGGGGGACCTCATCACCCTCTACAACTACCTGAAGGGAGGTTGCAGAGAGGTGGATGTTGGCCTCTTCTCCTTGGTGACTGATGACAGAACCAAGGGTCACACCACAGGTCTGAGGTTGAGGCAGGGGAGGTTTAGATAGGATATTAGGAATAAATTCTTTACAGAAAGAATGTTAAGGCACTGGAATCGCCTTCCCAGGGAGGTGGTGGAGTCACCATTTCTGTAGGTATGTAAGAAGCGAGTAGACATGCTGTTTTGTGACATGCTCTAGTGGCAGCCATGGAAGGGGTTATTTTGTGTTTTACCATCAGTCAGGTATTTTGGTTTTTTGCTGTTGTGATTATGGTTGCACTTGGTGATCTCGTAGGTCCTTTCCAGCTATGGTTATTCTGTGATTCTTTATATCCACTTTTTAAGTGTTCATTAATACATTTCTGCTTATATCATGTACCATGAAACACACAGGAAGTGCAAAGTTATCCAGCTTTTTACTGACCAGACTTCTGTGTATTTAAATATGTGCTGTTAACATTTCCTTAAATGCAGTCAAAAATAATTCATAACAATCACTTGACAGAATGGTAACAGAGGATAAGGTCATTTTTGTGGAAACCATTAGAACTCTGTTTGCAGAAGAAGCCAGCTTTATTCCTACCAACTGTAGGTGCATCATCATGCTAATAAAGAATCAAGGCTGTTTTAGACCTCAATTTTCACAACAATTAAAACTTAACAAAAATATTGCCAATACCATATAACCTGTTAGCAGTCCCCATGAATTCTGTACTGTAAAAGGAAGGAGGAAAATATTTATGTGCATACAATACCTTTGCAGTACTACCTCCCTTGCAACCTTAGGTTGTTAGCTTTACTAGACAGAGGTTGTCAAGGGAGAAATACAGACTAATATACTGATGCATCTGCCCCATCTGGTCCTGTTTTTTTATTGTATATACAAATTACATTTATGGGGCAGACTAGTAGCTGGTGTTAAGGTTTACCAGGGAGAAAAAGGCCTTTTCCCTTGGGAGTAATATTTACAACAAGAAACTTAAATAAGCAAACATAATTCAAATAGAAAAATAATGGATTCCCCTGTCTGGAAAACAGGCTGCTCCCAGTTACTTGCTAATGGGGCATTTATTCTCAGAGGCAGAACATGGCCTGTCTCAAACATACTTGGAAAGGGATACAGGCACAGCAGATAATTAATTCTAGGCTTTTTCCTAAGAAGCTTAGTCAGAGCTGAACACCAAAAAGGTGCCAGTGATCTAGTAGAAGGGTGGGATCTTTTTTCCCACCTGTCAATGTGCTCATCATCATGCAGCAAGTGTGGGAAATGTCAACCATTTGGATATGTTCTCCTGCTTCCTTGGGAACACATCACTGCATCTTGTACAGGGTACAAACGCAGCAAAAATTCCCTGACTCAGTTGACCATGCCAGAGAAGTGCTTCATGGACCCTTAGCGGCTGCCAGAACCTGGTGGAAATGAGAAAGCTGGCAAGGAGGAACAGGCAAAGCAAAGCCCTGCAAAGCACAAGCAAAGCAAAAAAAGAAACCTTGGAAATCATTGAAACCTCAGTTTAATGTTCAGTCTTTCCCCAGAGGCAATGAAGAAGGAGAAGGCCAGGAGATGCTCCTTCCGCACTCCAACGGCACCTGTGAGGCAATGTAGCTGGCAAGTCTGAGCCTTTTCCTTCAGTCTTATTTGCACCCCAGGAGACACTCTTCACTAACTAATCCTTTCCTCTGGCAAACAAGGAAGAACAACAGCTCTCCTCTTTTCACTTACATGCATTAGCCCCTATTAGAGAATCAAGGTATGATTATCATTTCTACAAATTTCTGTCCCCTTCATGTAGAAACAGGCACAAAGCACAAACTACCTCCCTTTCATGCTTAGAAAGGCAGCAGGGTGGTTCCTATGAGCCTGGACATACCTTACTAGCACACAATCTGTGTGTAAGTCATGGCCTAAAATACAAACATTATGTTGTAAATAAAGGGAACTCTGCAAAGGAAATTTTTGCCACATTTCATATGATTTTTTTGTGTTTTCGAACATTTGACCTTCTGATTTTATGGTTCAGAGTATTGTTTTTATATGAATTTGCATTTAAATAAAAGAGAATACATCCACATTTCAGCTCAAGATACATAACTGGAAAGAGCTGAAATAAAAATGTATGTTGTCAGCAAAGAGGCATCCCTTTGAGATCTAAAAAGTAACAGGGAAGAGATTTTGGTGTAATTCATGCATAAGCAGATGTAAAATAAACCCAGCAAAATTTAAAAATATTCTGCAAAACAAAGACAAGCACTTCACTTTGTCCTGAGCACAGGGATCTTAACTCAAGAGGGAGCTAGGTAGCTGGGTTTATAAACAGAGCATTTAAATATCCTTACCCATTTTCATTTGAAAATTAAGGAATTAATTAAACCTGCCTATGCTCACAAATAATCTTGTTGACCAGATGACAACCAGAGTTTTATTCCCTACATTAGGACTGATGACTTAATACAGATAGTGACTTTCATTGAGAGATTTCATCTCAGTACTTAAATTCAATTGAACTATCTTTTTCTGTGAATTGCAGAAAAGTGTTGAAGAAAATTTTCACTATCACTTTCTGTTTTCCAATGAGAGTTCAAATACTCAGCTATAAAAGCAGAAGTATAAGGACTAGTAATGTTGTTCAGGGAAGTGTAAATAGTACGTGATATATCTTTTGATTATACTTATGAACTTTCAAGGGAACAAAGATGGTTTGCTGAATTTGTGAGCCCACTGAGTCTTTTCGTAGTTTGCTAAGCAGTTGTTTTTACACAATAGAAAATTTCAACACATGCATTACAAAAAAATTAGCATAAACCTCAGCAGGGCTGGAATTTGTTATTAGCACTGCTGAGGAACTGGAAAACCCCTACTATTAGTAAATACGTTGAAAATAATATGTCATACAAAACAATACCAAAATTACTTACATTAGAAAGGCTTTGAGTAAAAAATCAAATGTGTTTGCTAGCAGGGATGCACCTGCCAGCTCCCTTTCCTGCTGTAAGGACCAAGTGAACTGAGCCCAGATAGCCAAGAAGGCACATGGGGGGCATTACAGTATTTCTCAATACAAAATTAAACTTTTTAAAACAATTTTCAATTAGGACTTCTTGCAAAATTACAGTGACGTTTCTCATGAGTAATCCCATTCTAGTTAAATTTGTTTGTGCTTTCTGGTACCCATGAAATTTTTGTGAGGCAGGGGTCCAAATTAACCTAAGAGAGACATTCACACCTATGTATCAGTGGTAACACAAAAGTCCCTAGCTGAAACTGCAGCTGCCTCAAATATTTTTACAGATGAGTCACCCAATAGGAAGACTGCACAGACTCTGCCTGGCTATATCCTCCAGTACTAAGCATCTTCACACAGACAATAAGGGCACACTGACACCACTGGTCTGCCCAGCATTTGTGCTGTACTATCACTATTTATCTCACATATTTATTTTGTAGTAGATGAAAGAGAAAACAAAGCTCTTTCACAATGTATGGCTTACCTTTATCTGTGTTAAGTAGAAGAAAGAAGGATATTACATTGATGACCTGGATGAGAGGATTGAATCTACTGCTAGTAAATTCACAATTGACACCAAGTTGGGAGGGAGTGCCAAACTGTTAGAGGGGAGGAAGACAATCAGAGAGATCTGGATGGGATGGGTGAATAGGGAGAGGCCAATAATATGAGGTTTAACAAGACCAAGTGTAGGGTCCTACATTTTGGACAGAATAACCCCCTGAAGCCACAGATTGGGGGATGAGTGGCTGGAGGACGGCCTGGTGGAAAGGGACCTGGGAGTACTGGTTGGCAACCGACTTGAAAGGTGCCCAGCAGAAAAGGATCTAGGGGTGCTGGTAAACAGCAGGCTTACTATGAGCCAGAAGGGTGCCCAGGTGGCCAATAGGATCCTGGCCTGTATCAGGAATAGCACGAGCAGCAGGAGAAGGGAAGTTACTGTGCTCTTGTACTCAGCCCTTGTGAAGCCTCATCTTCGAGTACTGTGGTCAGTTCTCATCCCCTCATTATAGGAAAGACATTTTGATGCTGGAACATGTCCAGAGGAGAGCTACCAGGCTCGTGAGGGGTTTAGAGAACAAGTCATATGAGGAGAGGCTGAGGGAGCTGGGTATGTTTAGTTTGGAGAAGAGGACGTTCAGGGGGGACCTCATCGCCCTCTACAACTACCTGAAGGGAGGTTGCAGAGAGGTGGATGTTGGCCTCTTCTCCTTGGTGACTGATGACAGAACCAGGGGCAATGGTCTGAGGTTGAGGCAGGGGAGGTTTAGATAGGATATTAGGAATAAATTCTTTACAGAAAGAATGTTCAGGCACTGGAACTGCCTTCCTAGGAAAGTGGTGGAGTCACCATTTCTGTAGGTATGTAAGAAGTGAGTAGACATGCTGTTTTGTGACATGCTCTAGTGGCAGGCATGGAAGGGGTTATTTTGTGTTTTTCCATCAGTCAGGTATTTAGGTATTTGTGGGTGTGGGTACTGCTGGACTCGGTAATCTAGTAGGTCCTTTCCAAACATGATTATTCTGTGATTCTGTGATCTGAGCAAGGGTTGGGATAAGGAAAGAGGCAGGCAGAAGACATTTCTGCCATCTGGCCCTAAACTTTTGGAAGTTGCATTGCTTTTTTTGTCCTTGAACTGTAAAATAAGAAGCAGTCACGTAACATTTATTTCTTTCACAAATAAGAAGGGAGCTGGAACTGATTTATTTGTGTAAGTATTACAGTAAAGGCTTTGTTTTCTGAAGTGACAAGGAATGCTATTATGATCCAGAAAAACTGGTGAACCTTCATGTCTGGACTGAGTCTACAAAACCAAACATGTAAGTCCAAGTCTTATCACCCCCACCACTAAATTCAAAGCATGTGGTCTAGAGCCACTACTACAAAGTCTACAGTAGTTACGTTTCATTAGGCAATTGCTAACTTAGAGCGATACATCAGACATTCAGCTAGTCAGTAACAAAATTAGTAGGTCCTTTCCAAACATGATAGTAGTACCTAGAAAGCTCAAATGAGCATGTATGCACATTAAAGTGTCATATAAAAATGAGCAAAAACAGAATTAACAACAGAGATTCGTTCATTGCGTACCGTTGTTTGATGCTTGAAGACCAGGCACACACATATTACAAATTACAAAAACCATGACATAGGAAATCCAAGCATGAGAATGCAAGAGGGGCTTGTCCTGAGGGGTTCCAGGTGAGCTGCTGCAGCCTACAACCGCAGACATGAGAATTAAACCTTGAGCACTATGGCCTGGGAGCAAGCCTACATGAAAGAGAAGAGCAGCTCAGAAGGGTTAATGCAACACACTCACCAGATCTTTCTATTTCATAATTCTTTTCCTGGTTCTAGAGGCAGAAAGGTGGTAAAAACCTGGAGAATATGTCCTTCTTTCACACTGGTGGGGAAACACACTCTAAAGGGAAGCCAATGAGCAATCATCCTGCTCACTCAGGAGAAATACAGCAAAAGGACAGCTGAGGACACTGGGAGGAAATGCTATGTCATGTCCTTGTTGGCCCCATAAGGTCCTTATGGGGACCTTAACTAGCTGCTAGCAGATGTTGCTGTGGTTAAGGTTAGTTTTAGTCTCTGATAATACCTGTGGATTTCCCAGTGGGAACTTAAATATTCAGCCATCCAAATTCAAACAAATTGAAACTTGGTAAAATAAAACTTCAATTCAAAAAACTTTATAAAACATGAGGTAATTTCATTTCATTTAAAAGTAGCCAATTACTAAAGCTAGATTAAGCTGGGCACTTAGCAGTATACATCAGGTCTGCTTGTTTTAGAAAAATACAGTGAAAAAATCATGATTCTAGGATTCTAAGTTTCAGTACAACCCTCTGATTATTACATACTATTGGTTAAACAAGCTGGAAGTGATGAGATTGAGGAAGAAGCACAAAAGCAATACAAAATAAGTACAAAAGGAACACTGGGGCAATTGCTTAAGGGATTGGGAGCACAAATGGTGTTTTCCTGAGTCCCTTCAGTGGCAGGGAAGAATGCTGAAAGGAATGAGAAAGCTCGCCAGACTGACATGTGGCTCAGAGAATAGAGTCATCAGTGGAATTTGGGGTTTTTTTTTATCATGGGGAGGTTTACAGACCACCAGGCCTGCTGAAGTCAGATGGAGTGGAGCTGTTACAAAGGGTGAAAAGGATTCTTGTTACTATGTGCCAGGGCATGTTGAAGAGATGGTAATCTAGACTGAAAGGAGAAAGGAGATGACACTAAGATCAGTAGAGATGAGTCTAGGAGTGATATTCAATCATTGGGGCTTAAATCAATAGCTCAGCTTAAGTACATCTACATCAATGCAAGCAGCATGGGCAACATGCAGGAGGAGCTGGAAGCCATTTTACAGCAGGATAACTATGTTGCAAAACAGGATGTTGTTTACCTTGACTTCAGTACAGCATTTGACACTAACTCCCACTACATTCTCCTAGACAAGCTGGCAGCTTATGGCCTAGACAGATGGACTCTTTGCCTAGTAGAAATCTGGCTGTATGGCCAAGTCTACAGAATTGGGCTGAATAGAGTGAAATTGAGTTGGTGACCAGTCACAGTGTTCCTCGGGGCTCCGTACTGGGGTTGGTCTTGTTTAATATAGATTCATAGAATGGTTCAGGTTGGAAGGGACCTTAAAGATTATCTAGTTCCAACTCCCCTTGCCATGAGCAAGGACAACCCCCACTACACCAGCTTGTTCAAGGCCCCATCCAATCCAGCCTTGAACACTTCCAGGGAGGAGGCACCTACAGCTTCCCTGAGCAACCTGTTCCAGTGTGTCATCACCCTCATTATGAAGAACTTCCTCCTAACTTCCAGTCTAAACCTACCCTCTTCCAGCTTGAAACCATTCCTCTGGTCCTACCACTACAAGCCTGTGGAAAAAGCCCCTCCCTAGCTTTCCTGTAGCCCCCTTCAAATACTGGAAGGCCACCGTAAGATCTCTCTGGAGTCTCCTCTTCTCCAGGCTGAACAGCCCCAACTCTCTCAGCCTGTTCATGTAGGAGAGGTGCTCTAGCCCTCCAGTCATCCTCATGGCCCTTCCCCGGACACATTCCAACAGTTTCATATCTTTCCTGTATTGGGGGATCCAGAAATGGACGCAGTACTCCAGATGGGGTCTCATGGGAGCAGAACAGAGGAGGAGGATCACCTCCCTCAATCTACTAGTCATGCTTCTTTTGATGCAGACCAGGATGCAGTTGGCTTTCTGTGCTGCAAGAGAACACTGCTGGCTCATGTTGAGTTTTGCATCGATTAACATCCCCAAGTCCTTCTCCTGAAGGCTGCTCTCAAACTGTGCCACATCCAGTCTGTCTTTATACCTGGGATTGCCTCGACACAGAACCTTGCACTTGGCCTTGTTGGATCTCATGAGGTTGGCACTGGCCCACTTCTCCAGCCTACCCAGGTACTCTCCCTCCAGCATGTCCACCACAGTACACAGCTTGGTGTCATCAGCAAACTTCCTGAGGGGGCACTCAATGCCACTGTCCATATCGCCAACAAAGATGTTAAACAGCACTGGTCCCAGTACTGACCCTTCAGGGACACCACTCATCACTGCTTTCCATTTGGACTTAATCAATGATCTAGATGATAGGATTGAGTGCACCCTCATCAAGTTTCCAAATGATACCAAACTGCTGGGGGCTTTGACAGGAATATACCGTGCTGGGTCAAGAACTGGTTGGACGGACGAGCCCAGAGAGTGGTGGTCAATGGTGTCACATCTAGTTGGTGACCTGTTACTAGTGGTGTCCCCCAAGACTCAGTGTTGGGTCCGGTTCTGTTCAACATCTTCATTGATGGTATTGACGATGGGTTGGAATCCATCATGATCAAAATTGTGGATGACACCAAGCTTGGAGCCCGTGTCAATTTGTTGTAGGGTAGGAGGGCCCTGCAGAGGGACTTGGACAGGCTGGAGAGATGGGCAGACTCTAATAGGATGAGTTTTAACAAGTCTGTGTCGGGTCCTGCATTTTGGTTATAACAACCCCAGGCAGAACTATAGGCTGGGAATGGAGTTCTTAGAGAGTACTCAGGTAGAAAGAGACTTGGGGGTATTGGTGGACAGCAAGCTTAGCATGAGTCAGCAATGTGCCCAGGTAGCCAAGAGGGCTACTGGCATCCTGGCCTGTATCAGGAATGGTGTGGCCAGCAGGGAGAGGGAGGTTATCCTCCCCCTGTATTTGTCACTGGTTAGACTGCACCTGGAGTACTGTGTTCAGTTCTGGGCCCCTCAGTTTAGGAAGGATGTCGAGGTGCTGGAATGAGTCCAGAGAACAGCAACTAGAATGGTACAGAGGGATCTAGACAGGCTGGATTAATGAGTGGAAGTCAGTTATATGAGGTTTAACAAGGCCAAGTGTCAGGTGCTACACTTTGGTCACAATAACCCCATGCAACTTGCAGGCTTTGGGAAGAGTGGCTGGAGAACTGCTTAGTGGAAAACAACCTGGGGTTGATGATTGACACCTAGCTGAACACGAGTCAGCCTCGTGCCCAGGTGGCCAAGAAGGCCAATAGTGTCCTGTTCTTATTGAAACTCATATAATTAGTCTCCCAACATTTAAGACCAAGTTCAGAGAGCTTAGGAAGAAGTACACATAAGGCAGCATCTGCAGTCTTTTCACAACAGGTAATTTCCAGATTTCAATTCCTACAACAGAGACTCTAAACACCTACCTAGATACTCGTGGCTTGTGAAGAGTGGTAGCAACTGTTTGCCATGACACTCTCAGAGCAAATATAAATTACCTCTTCAGCTTTCCAAAGAGACTGAAAAATCCACTAGAGCACCACTTCCCCAACCACCCAATCGCAACTAATCAGCCCATAGGTTTAATATCAGCCCTCAGATTTATAACCTCCTCCTTGAACTCTGACTGGTTCAAATTTTCAGCTGATCTGCTTAGTTTCTTTAATTTCTGCAAGAAAGCCACTGGGTTGCCCTGTTTCCAGCACAAGCACTAACTACTGGCCATTTGCTTAAATACAAGATTCAGATTTTGCTCCCCTTCTCAAACAGCTTAAAAAGTGATCCACTGGTGCAAAAGAGACAACTGAATCTGTGCATGCTCTATGCAGCTTCATATTCTATTCAGGACATATTCTGTGCAGGCTGTTTGGAGACCACTGCTAAAAAAGAGGTAATGCAAAGAAAAGGTTGAGAAAAGGGATTTTTGTTTTCATGCTGCTGGTTCACAGTGTTGCGTGTACCGGGACTGATAGACTTTACTTTTAAATTAAGTATCAGGCATAAAAGTGCCTTGGACTTGCAATAGCAACTGGACTTCTGTTTATATAACTGATTGCCCAACATATTTGACATCCATATTGCTAGGAAGAAAGGAGTCACTCAAGGTTTTAGGTGATCTTCATGGCAACTTAAAAAGGAAAAATAAGCTTATGCTGCTTGTAGCGCATCAGTGTTACATGTACTTACAACTCTACCACAAATGTTGTCGCATCACATTGTAATCTGAACAGGCAAGCTCCAAAGGCTAGCAAGAGCAGGGGGAAAAAACTAAATGAGTGGGGGAAATTAGGTGGCTTGGACCAAGTTAATGAGAGCAGACTACACTGATCAGCAGACCACAAACTAGTACTGAAGCTAACTGAGGAAATGCTTGAACTAAGTACCATTACTTCAAGTACCTGCAAGGACCCCGCTGACATAGAAATCCATTAGAGGTATCTTGGAGGAGGCCCAAGGTCAGCAACAGTAAGGCCTCAGGCATACTTATCTGCTTGTTCACAGACAAGTTGTGTAACCTGTATCAGACAAACTGCCATGTTTTAAATAGATCTTGTATTCATACAATAGTTTTATTTCAATGCTTTGGAAAGATACTATGTGTCAGGGAACTGACAGATTTCTGTGTACTCCCAGAGTACATCCTCCTTACCTAGAATTTCTTCAAAGTTGTGTCCATTTGCATGGGCTTTGACAACACTGAGAAATCTGACAGAAATAGAAAAGGCTCAGTCTGTCAGATTTCTGATGATTTCCTTCAGCAAAACACTTAAGTCTTCATAGTTCATTTACTATTTTTTTCAAAACCAACTGGTTTACTCACATGCTGGTAATTAAGTATTTTAAAATTCAGAATGATCAGGTGTTTGTGATTTGGTTTTTTTGAGGAGTTATTGCAAAGTGGACACTTTTATCATTCTGTACTGTTTTCATACTAGAAATGTGAAAGCATTTGATTTTGCATTTGTGATTGTTGCACAAATTTGACATGAACTGCACTCAGACACAATTGTTATTCATTATTCCAGAAATCCTAAATGATGATGTAATGTAAGAATCTACAGGTTTTTTCAGGAGGAGGGGATGGGAGAAAGAGAAGAGGGCTTAACCTCACAATATTTAAAACCGAGGCTGACTTCCAGTTCTACAGGGAATTTAAAGGATGTCTTTGCTAAAAGCAGATGCATATACACATATGCGTTTACACACATGTTCACACACAGGTCAGATTGCT
The DNA here is from genome assembly GCA_013397515.1 of Upupa epops. Taxonomy (NCBI): domain Eukaryota; kingdom Metazoa; phylum Chordata; class Aves; order Bucerotiformes; family Upupidae; genus Upupa; species Upupa epops. The sequence continues at coordinate 43,480 of VZRI01009121.1, read as the reverse complement.
GCAGGACCTACAGGAATAGAACTGAACTCAAATAAAAGTAATCCCCTAATCAATGGTCACTCATGCTACGTGGCTGAGTTCAGTTGGCTGTAGAAAATAAAGAGACCAGCAGTGATAGTCAAAATTCTTATCAGGTCAAGGCAAATTGACCTTTTGAAAATGCTAAAAGAGGAAAAATTTCCAGTTTGGTTACTGGGGAGTATACTACAGTTGTTTTGTCAATCTCACCTTTGCTCTTAAGTAGCCTTTGATGAATTAAGTGTATCTTAGGAAATTATCCTTAAGTTGGACTTGAATTTACACCTCAGTTAAAGAAAATACCAGGACCAAAGCTGTATCTAGCCTCATAACTTCTGTATTTCCAAGATTCTTGGACAAGTTTAAAGCGGATGCAGGTGGGTCACATGTCACAATGTTACCGACAATTATGTGAACTGAAAGAACTGGATTAGCAATACAACATTTCCATAAAATTCTAGTGTAGACAGAATTAAATACATTCTCATTCTGAGAAGATATAAACATTGAAATATTATGTTCTCAAAATACTTTGAAAGAGCACAGCAACAAAACTCCATCTTAAAATCTGCAGTCTGTGCACTATGGACACACAGGAAACTTCAAATGATACCAAATATTGTGACTTCTAAGCTGTAAATGGGAACATCAATATTTGTATTGTATTGATCTCTGCTGTCCTTCCTTGGAGACACTTGGGACCACCTCCCAGGGAATCTTCACTGACCAATATGGCAATTCAAGTATTCCCAGCCTGCAGTGAAATTGGTCTGATTAGATAAATATGTACTGATATGTCCTGGAAGCCAACAAGTCTCTATATTCAACATGTTTTTAACTTTGTGCAGTATGTGTAGTAAAAAGAAGCACTGAATTCACTGGAGAGGAAGATAATAACAGTATATAAATTAAAGCTTTTAATTTATGACCAGAAAGACATGCCAGAAGAAGAAGAATCAGAAGGAGCAGGAACAAGTAATAAATTATAGATATAATTAATATACTACTTATACAACTAGAACTAACCAAAGAACAAGGCCAGACATCCTAAGGTAACCCAATATAAAATGGTTAAGGCTAAAATCTTGACCAAGCATGACTACAAATATTGATAAATTCAGCATATGCACTTGCCATATTTTATAGAAGAAACTTTACGTTACAGATTAGATAGCATAAGATGGTATCATCCCACTTAATATTCACACTTAACTTCTTACTTGGACATTCAATAGACCATCCACTCCTATCAATTTCATATATAAAGCTTCCCAGGTGGTAATTTGTTTGGGAGACTTTTTAGCATCTTAACACATCCAGGAATTTCAATGCTAACTTTTCCACTTATTTGAAGCAATTACGTTTGTTAGATATTTATTTCCTACAATATTTGCATTCTGTCAAATAGAACACTTCACAGAATCAGCAATTTCAGTAAAGATCTTGTAAATACAGTTCCTTGAAATGCTTTGCTTTTCTGAAATTCTTCCCTTGAATTCTGTTCCACACCCCTTCTGAAGCTCTGTGCTTCCCACTCCTACTGCCTGCTCTGGTACACCATTTTGTGATGTGGTCACAGCTGTCCAGCATCTGCCTGGACTTGTGCTACTGACCAAGAGCCTTGATGGGATATCTGGGATGTAACTTTTCATAAAATTGCTATCGGACTTCAGCCAACCCACAGTTCTACTGTTCCTGAAAATCAATAAAGCCATTTGGAAAATGAAAACAAACCTAAAAAAATATACAACAGGGAAATGCATTACTCCCTCCTATCTGAAGAAGTTGGGAGGATGAAGTATCCCTTAGGTTTATGCTGTCTATAAGTTATGGTAAGTATATTATTATTTTATGTCTTGGAACTACTACAGTTAGTAAATTAAGAGTTAAATGCTTTCTTTGTTAAATCTATGGTAGTCATTTAGGTACTTCATCTAGGTAGTAAAGCAGGTGCAGCCAAAATAAAATTATCTCCTTCTAACATAACTATCTGATACTGACTATAGAGGGAGCCTAACTACTGCCTAACCCTGGATGACTTCTATCTGGATGTTCAATGAAGATATGAAACCCACACATAGTACCTAAACACAGCAAAATGCATAGCTTCTCCCCCTCTACTCTGCACTGGTGAGACCGCATCTGGAGTATTGTGTTCAGTTCTAGGCTCCTCAGTTTAAAAAGGGCACAGAGCTGCTGAAGGGTGTCCAGCGTAGAGCAACGAAGATGATGAAGGAAGTAGGACACCTCCCTTATAAAAAGTTCATATGTACAGAGGTTCTGATAATTTTCAGCAAAATGAAATGACACAAATTAAGGAAAACATAAGAATTCACAGCTAATTCTGCTTTAACTGGAGTGGTGACCAGGCAATCTGCCATACAGCTGTAAATGGTTCTGAAGCTAATAAAAATGGAAAACTGTAGTTCCATTAGAAGAAACTTATTCACAGTGAGGGTAACTGAGCATTGGAACAGGCTGCCCAGGAGGGTTGTGGAGTCTCCTTCTCTGGAGACGTTCAAGACCCGCCTGGGTCTGTTCCTGTGCAACTTGGTCTAGGTGATCCTGCTGTGGCAGGGGTATTGGACTAGATGATCTTTCAAGGTCTCTTCCTACCCCTAATGATTCTATGATTCAAGCAGAGAAAGACACATCACGAGTCTCTTCCTTTCAACAAAAGGATTGAGGACATGTTCATAGAATTACAGAATAGCTCAGATTGAAAGAGACCTCAGAGATCAAGTAGTCCTAATGTCCCTGCTATCAGCAGAGACATCTCTCACTATATCAGTTTGACAAAGGGCCCATCCAACCTGGCCTTGAACACTTCCAGGGATAGAGCATCCACAGCTTCTCTGGGCAACCTGTTCCAGTGCCTCACCACCCTCACAGTGAGAAATTTCTTCCTAAGGTGTAATTTAAATCTACTCTCTTTTAGATTGAAATCATTCTGCCTTAACTGATCACTGGAGTCCCTTGTAAAAAGTTCCTCTCCATCTTTCTTATAGGCCATCTTCAGGTACTGGAAGGCTACTATAACATCCCTAAAGAGCCTTCTTTTCTTCTTTCTTCTGGCTGGACAGCCCCACTTTCCTCAGTCTGTCTTCATTGGCGAGGTGCTCCAGCCAACCCTCTGATCATCCCTGCAGCACTCAGTTGGACTCACTCCAACAGTTCCATGCCCTTATTGTATTAACTCACTGAATGTTAGGGGTTGGAAGCAACCTCGAATTCCAGAACTGGATGCAGTACTGCAGGTGAGGTCTCAGAATAGTGGAGCAAATGGAGACAATTACCTCCTTTGACCTGCTGGTGACATCTCTTTTGATACAGCCCAGGACACAGCTGGACTTAGGGGCTGCAGCTACACTTGCTGGCTCATGTTGAGCTTCTCACCTACCAACAGTCTCTTCCCTGAGACAGCTCTCTATCCATTCACCCCCCAGGATGTATCTGTGCTTGGGACTACCCTAGCCCAATTGTAGGGCCTTGCACATGGACTTGTTGAACCTGATGTAGTTTGCAAAGGCCCAGTCCTCAAGCCTGTCAAGTTCCCTCTGGATGGACTTCTATCCCTCCAGTGTGTCAAAAGCCCCACACAGCTTTATGTCATCAGCAAACTTGCTGAGAGTACACTCAATGCCATGGTCCATGTCATTGACAAATGTGTTAAACAGCAATGGACCCAAACCAAAGCTCTGATGAACACTACTTGTAACTTGAACATTGAGCAATTGATCTCAACTGTGACTTTCCAGCCAATTCCTTATCCACCAAGCAGTCCATCTGTCAAATCCATGTCTCTGTTTCAGAGACAAGGATGTCATGTGGGACAATGTAAAATGTCTTGTCCAAGTGCAGGTAGATGACATCAGCTTCTCAACCTTTATCCACCAATGCTGTAACCCCGTTGTAGAAGGCCACCAGATTTGTCAGGCATGATCTGTGATCAGTGAAGCTCTGTTGGCAGTCACCAATCACCTCATTTCCCATGTGCCTCAGCGTAGTTTCCAAGAAGGTTTGCTCTATGGTCTTTCCAGGCAAAGAGCTAAGACTGATAAACTGTTGTTCCCTGGGCCATCCTATTTTCACATTTTGAAAATGGGGATATGCTTCCCTTTTCTGGTCAGCAGGAACTTAATTTGACTGATGTGATTTCTTAAATGTGATGGGATTGAGGGGAAAGCTGACTGCTTTCCACAGCTACTTGAAATAAGGTTGCAGAGAGATGCAGGTTGGTTTGTTCTCTCTCATGGTGAGTGATAGGGCAAGGGGAAATGGCCTTAAGCTCTGTGCCAGAGGATGTTCAGGCTGGATGTTAGGAGTAGTTTATTTACTGAAGTGGTTGTCAGTCATTGGAACAGCTTGCCAGGGAGGTGGCTGAGTCACCATCCCTGGAGGTGTTTAGGAGAAGGGCAGCTATTGCACTGAAGGACATGTTTTAGTGATGATGATAGGGCTGGACTCAATGATCCTGAAGGTCTTTTTGAGACAAAACTGTTCTATGATTGTATGACTCGTGAACCTTCAGGTTCTTCATATAGTCATGAGCCTGATCGGCCCCTATGATGGGTAGTACTTCCTTCTCCCAGTCCCAACATTTGACTTCTGTGACTTGGGTGGCATGGCTTTACCAGAGAAACTTCTGATAAAGAAAGACTGAGGCAAACAACTCATTGAGTACCTCAGCCTTCTCCATATCCTGTCTTAACAGGTTACCTGTTTCCTTCCAGGATGGGCCTACATTTTGCCTCTTTTCTTTTTTCGCTGGTATACCAGCCAAACTCAGGGACTGGGAAAGGGAAGATCTCCCCACTGTAGATGAACAGTAGAATCAAGACCATCTGAAGAACCTGAAGGTGAACAAGTTCATAGGACAGGATGGGATGTACCCACAACTCCTGAAACAGCTGGTGAATGAAGTTGCTAGGCCATTGTACATCAAACTTGAAAAGTCATGGCAGTCTGCTGATGTTCCCACTGACTGGAAAAAGGGAAACATAACCCTGATTTTCAAAAATGGAAGAATAGAAGACCCAGGGAACTATAGGCCAGTCAGTCTCACCTCTGTGTCTGGCAAGATCATGAAGCAGATTGTCCTGGAGGCTCTGCTAAGGCAAGCAACTAATAAAGGAGTGATTGGTGAAAGCCAACATGGCTTCACCAAGGGCAAGTCCTGCCAGACCATCTTGGTGGCATTTATGATGGGGTCACAGCCTCATTAAACAAAAGCAGAGCAACAGACATTATCTACCTGGACCTGTGCAAAGTATTCAACACTGTCCTATACAACATTCTGATCTCTGAACTGGAATAATATGGATTCCATGGATGGACCACTCGTTGGATAAGGAGCTGGCTGGATGGTCACACAAAAAGGATTGTGATCAGTGACTCAATGTCCAAATGGAGAGGTTTGACGAGAGGTGTTCCTCAAGGGTTTGTTAACATCTGTTTAAAATCTTTGTCAATTACACGGACAGTGGAATTGAATGCACCCTCAGTACATTTGCTGACAACACTAAACTGTGTGGTGAAGTCAACACACTGGAGGGAAGGGAGGCCATCCAGAGGAACCTTGCCAGGCTGGAGAAGTGGGCTTTTGCAAACTGCATGAAGTTCAGCAATGGCAAGTGCAAGGTTCTGCACTAGTTTTGAGGCAATCCCATGCACAAATACATATTTGGGAGGAGAAGTATTGAACTTTGAGGAGAAGAACTTGGGGGTGGTGTGAACCAGATGTTTAACAGGAGCCATCAGTGTATGCTTGCATCCCAGAAAGCAATCCATGTCCTGGTTGCCAAAGTCAGTTGAGGGAGGTTATTCTTCCCCTCTACTTGACATTTGTGAGACCCCACCTGGAGTACTGGGTCCCCTTCTGGAGTCCCCAGCATAGCATGAAATGGTATGCGTCTATACTATCAAACTCACATTTCCACCAAACGACCTAGTAGCATTAGTCTGTCCCTGTGCTAACCCACAAGTCACTCACAGATTTTGAGAGGTTAACCCAGATAAAAGTTATGCCTGGGCCATTATAATAATTTCACTATATGGCAAGTCAAGGTACAGTGCCCAGTACTGTTTAATCTACTACACATGCAGTAAGTAGGTAGAAGATCATAGAATCATAAAGTGCTTTGGGTTGAAGGGACGTCAAAGGTCATCTAGTCCTACCCCCCTGAAGAAAGCAGGGACATCTTAAACTAGATCAAGTTGCACAGGAGGGTGCTGTGAGAGACCATGTCAAAGACTTTGCTGATATCTAGGTAGACCACATCTATAGCCTTCCCCTCATCCACCTGGTGGCTCACCCAGTCATAGAATGAGATCAGGTTGGTTAGGCAGGACCTACCTTTCCTAAAATCATGCTGGCTGGGCCTAATCCCCTGGAAAAGCTGTCAGCCCATGGCTTGGATGGATACACCCTCCACTGGGTTAAAACTGGCTGGATGACCAGGCACAGAGAGTGGTTGTGAATGCTGCCCCATGCAGTTGGTGCCCAGTGAACAGTGGTGTCCCCCAGGGATCACTGCTGGGCCCAGTTCTGTTCAACATCTTTACTGATGACCTGGATGAGGGGATCAAATCTCCCTTCAGCAAATTCACTGATGTCACCAAGTTATGGGGGGAGTGTCAATCTGCTGGAGGAGAGAAGGATGCTGCAGAGAGATCTGGACAGGGTGGGTCAATGGGCAGAGGCCAATGGTTTGAGGTTTAACAAGGCCAAGTGCAGAGTCCTACATTTTGGCCACAATAACCCCCAGCAAGGCTGCAGGCTGGGGGATGAGTGCCTGGAGAGCTGCCTGGCAGAGAGGGACCTGGGAGTACTGGTGGACAACTGGCTGAACATGACCCAACAGTGTGCCCAGGTGTCACAAAAGGCCAATGGCATCCTGGCTTATATCATGAATAGCATGGTCAGCAGGACTAGGGACGTAGTTCTCCCCCTGTACTCAGCACTGATGAGGCCTTACCTCGAGTACTGTGTGGAGTTCTGGGCACCTCACTTCAAGAAAGATACTAAGGTACTGAAGAAGGTCCAGAAGAGAGCAACAATGCTGGTGAAGGGACTGGAAGGAAAGTCTTATGAAGAGAGGCTGTGGAAGATGGGGTTTTTCAGCCTGGAGAAGACTCAGGGGACCTTATCCCTCCCTATAACTGCCTGAAGGGAAGTAGTAGACAGATGGGAGACAGAGTCTTCTCCCAGGCAACTAGTGATAAGACAAGAGAGCATGGCCTGAAGCTGCACCAGGGGAGGTTTAGGTTAGATCTTAGGAAGCACTTCCCCATGGAAAGGGTGGTTAGACATTGGAATGGACTGCCCAGGGAGGTGGTGGAGTCCCAGTCCCTAGAGGTGTTTCAGAGAAGACTGGATGTGGCACTTAACTGCCATGGTCTAGCTGATGTGGTGATGTTAGGTCATAGGCTGGACTTGATGATTGCAATGGTCTTTTCCAGCCTCGGTAATTCTGTGATTCTGTAACTAAGTGGAGTTGCTTTGCAAGCAGAAAAATTGGTAGAAGGCAGACAGCCAAACCTCAGAATCTCTCTCACTGGTTGGTCTTTCTTTGGAGAGGCATGACATTGAAAAGTGGGCTCTGAACATCTGGGCTTACATAGTCAGGCTTCTTCTCATCATGGCCCATGGGTGCAATAGAGCCTTGATGCAGCTACACAAGATGCACAATCTGTCTCAGCTACAGGACACCTGAGAATGGTCTCTTTGTCCTGAAGCAACAGCAGTACATTATGATCCAGTCATTCAGGTAAGTGAGCAAGCCAGTACTGCAAAGAAATGCTGTAGCTCTTGCAAGGAGCCATCTTGTAACACTGTAGATGGAAATGGGCTTCCTCAGTAAAACTGAGCAATACAATATGTTTACACACAAAAGAGAATAGATGTATGGCGGCATCTACCCTTTAGAGCAAAGATTTCAAAGATATGTGGTAACAGACCCCAGATACTGGACTATGAGCATTATAGCAGATTTTTCTATTTTTAGCAATAAGCATTTGAATGCATTTTCAGAAGCAAACCAGAGATGCAATTAGCTGAAGCCTTCTGGCAAACTGAAAGTAAGCAAAAGCTTTCCAAACACAGCCTCTGAATAAAAAAGAACACCAGAAGGCAGGAACAACATGTTTACCACAAAGAAATGCATCCTGGGAACACTAACTTTCAAAGAAAATTATATACAGTGGAATTTTTTTTTGGTATTAGAAAGATAAATTATAGAATCATAGAATAATCAGGGATTGGAAGGGACCTCACAAAATCATCTAGTCCAATCCCCCTGCCACANATCTACCCCACCCCCCCTGCCACAGCAGGACACCTACACCATGCCACAAAACAGAACACTACAGACTGGAAGCGATCTGGATCATCCGGCCCAATCGCCCTGCCACAGCAGGATCACCCAGACCAAGTCCACACCGGTTTCAAATATATTCGGAAAAGGAGACCCCACCCCTCCCCCAGCCATCCCCCTCCAGTGCCTCATCACCCTCCCTGAGAAGAATTGGTCAGAGTCAGAAGAGACCACAGGATCATTCACTTCCAACCCCCCTGCCATGGGCAGGGACACCCCACCCTCGATCAGCCTGGCCGGAGCCTCATCCAGCCCAGTCTTAAACACCTCCAGGCATGGGGCTCCAACCACTTCCCTGGGCAACCCATTCCAGCTTCTCACCACTCACACAGTGAAGACCTTCCTCCTCACATCAAGTCTAAATCTACCCATCTCCAATTTTGCTCCATTCCCCCTAGTCCTGTCACTACCTGAGATTCTAAAAAGCCCCTCCTCAGCTTTTTTGTATCTCCCTTCAGATCCTGGAAGGCCACAATAAGGTCACCTTGGAGCCTCCTCTTCTCCAGACTGAACAGCCCCAACTCTCTCAGTCTGGCCTTATAGGAAAGGTACTCCAGCCATCATGGTCCTCCTCTGGACACACCGCAGCATGTCCACATCCTTCTTGTAATAAGGGCTCCAGAACTGGACACAGTACTCCAGGTGGGGTCTCACCAGAGCAGAGGGGGAGAATCACCTCCCTTGACCTGCTGGTCACACTTCTCCTGATGCAGCCCAGGATCCAGTTTGCCTTCTGGGCTGCAAGTGCACACTGATGGCTCACGTTGAGCTTTTCATCCACAAGCACCCCCAAATCCCTCTCGTCAGGGCTACTCTGCAGCCAGTCACTGCCCTGTTTGTATCTGTGCTTAGTATTGCCTTGACCCAGATACAGGACCTTAAACTTGGTCTTGTTAAAACCCCATGAAGTTGGCTTGTGCTTGTCTCCCCAGCCTGTCCAGGTCTCTCTGGATGGCATCCCTACCCTCCTTAACTGCAAAGAGTTCATAAACACAATTCATTATAAAAATAGATTAAAAGTATTTCATAACTAGATATACCTGTGCTTTAAATAATGTTCCAGTAAAAAGAAAGACAGTTCCTTGCCAGTGTAATGGTGTTTTAATGCTCTTGCAACATCTTCAAACACTACAGCAGCCTGACAACTCTGTGCCATACGAACAGAAAAGGCACCTATCTCTCCTCAGGCTGTTTCAGTAGAATTTATTTCTGCACAAAGCTGAGCTGCATAGTTTCAGAGGAGCACAATTACAATACTAGAATGGCAGAAGCAGCACTAAACTATTTTCAACTACTGATGAAAATTCTTGTGATATCATACTCAGGAAGTATAATGCAGGTGGACACACCTTCTTCTATTTGAAAGTTAATTGATTATAGAAATGAAAAACACCGGGACCAGACTTTATATTTACTAATAATGGTTGATTTCCTCCTGATATGTTAGGTTTAGCAGTATAATATGCTTTTATGCCAATTAGCTGTACCCTCATGGATTCTCCCTGCAAATACTGTCTGCATGTACCTGATTGTATTCTGCAGACAGTACCATGGTTATTCCAAACCACAGATCTAAGTTGTGACCCAAAAAAGATGGAAGTACCAAGACAGACATCCTAGGACTGAAGTTAGTGTTAAGTAAAAAACCCTGAATATGGCACTTTTACAGCACTTGATCCAACTTTAGAACACAATGTACAACTCTTCAAACCTGTCGCTCTTCAATCGTTCTGACAGAAGCAACAAAGAAGGTAACACTTGCCTGTAGGACTGCAAATCACTTTCATGTTCTAGGAGTACACATAACCATGGGGCTCAAAATTTCAGGTCACTCCCCAGGTTTTTATAGCAGTCAAGTTTTCCCCCTTTCTTCTATTCCCTATTTCACTCTTGGCAATGAGCAATGTTTCTATTGCTAAAATAGCTCCCATCAAATAAGGTATTGTCTGGAGAAAGAGACAGGTGACATAAGATTTTTCTCTAATTCAGTTGTTCTGAAAAGATGGTGATTTCAGCTGATGAGACTCCTTTCCCATGGAGATGCTGACATTGAATTTAGCACATAAATGACTTATTCCTGAAGATACATACAAATAACAAGTGCAGGTTCCAAGCATCTTAAAAATAAAGCCAAATAATCCTGACTCTTAACACACTATTTTGATCATGTAAGTTCAGTCCATTGTTTCCTCTAACATACTTTAGGAAGAAAACCTGTAAACATGTACAAGGCACTAAGTCAGAGACAATCTGACACTGCATGACAGAATCACAGACTGTTAAGGATTGGAAGGGACCTCATAAGATCATCCAGTCCAATCCCCCTGACAAAGCAGGATTACCTAGATGAAGTCACACAGGAACACATCCAGACAGGTTTTAAATATCTCCAGAGAAGGAGACTCCCCAGCCTCCCTGGGCAGCCTGTTCCAGTGCTCTGTCACCCTCACTGTGAAGAAGTGTTTTCTCATATGTATGTGGAACCTCCTATGTTCCAGCTTTCAACCTTTTCCCCTCGTGCTGACATGAGAAGAGCCAGGCTACTTCCTTCTTATACCTGCCCTTACATATTTGTAAACATTAATGAGGTCACCCCTCAGTCTCCTTTTTTCCAAGCTAAAGAGATCAAACTCCTTCAGCCTTTCCTCATAAGGTAGATGCTCCAGTGCCTTCATCATCTTTGTGGCTCTTAAGCAGTTCTGTGTCCTTCTTGAACTGAAGGGCTTAGAACTGGACACTATTCCAGAGGCAGTCTCACCAGGGCAGCGTACAGAGGAAGTAGAACCTCTCTCAATCTACTAACCACACACTTTCTAATTCATCCCAGGCTGCCATTGGCCTTCTTGGCCATTAGCTGTCATAGGAAACCCACAATGCCTTCCCTTCGCTGTTTCACCAGTTAAAATGATTTTATGTTTTTTGTTCATTCTAATATTGCTCTTTTGGAAGCTCATTCTAATTGTCTTCAAATGTAGCTGGCTAATGATATGTGTGTGTTCTTGGAAGGATCCCTGGCTCTCTAACTAGGATGTGCAAGTATGACAGGAGACATGAAACAAGACTCACTTTGTAACCATGATGCTATACAATGTCAAAGACACAATATGGCCAAGACACAATAACAGTGCTGTTAGAGTAACAAACATTCACACTTGCATTACAATGTGTAATAAATGAAAACAAATAATGGGGAGAATGGGTCCTCATTTGAGAAATAGAACTGTGCAAGAAAAAAAGGCATTACCTGAGACTTTCACTGAGCCTTAACATAACGTGTTGTACCAGGCATACCTGATAAATCATGCTAATGTGCTACAAGACACAGAGGTTCACAGAAGTGAAAACTGTGTTGGGGGAAAAAGATATAATGTATATTCGGATCTTTTAAGAATTTTTATTTCAGTAATAGATAGTTTTTAGAGTATTTGGATGAAGATATTCCAATGAACGTGAAATTCAGAATATCAGACTTCTATTTTAATCACTGTATAGCCCTCTCTGACCAGATATTTATGTGGAAGAAACAAAATTACATTCAAAATTAAAAGACTAATAACTCATTTAACTAGGATGATGCTTACAGACTCTGCTTTTCATCTAGTTCCTTTCCCAATCTCAGGTTTTTAGCCTGTTTGTGTTTGCCTCCTGCTTTTCTTATTCAGGGCATAGAACAGTCTGAGTTAACAATAAATAACAGAGTTGGCTGCTCAACATTTCAGAGTATATTTGACCTATATTTCACCAGGCTGTGCTTTGCACCAGAAAATGCCTTTTGAAAGGCGGACAGACACAACAAGAAGTTATGCTCCATTGAACAGGATTATAAAATGACTTTTTAATGCAGGTAGGAAGACAGTCATTGTTCCTCTCTTCAAATACAAAAAAGTATGTAATTCTAAAACAAAACTCAATCTGTTTTGAAAAGGCTTGTGTTTGACCCTATCTGCAAAATGAAATAAACTGGGATACATAGAATCAAGTTTTTTGTTTCTGTTAATCAACTACAATCTGCTTGTGTGGGGAAGAGAAAGACAGTGAGTGGTAAAAAGGTCAGATGGGTTTTAAAGTCTAGCCTTATGCTTCACTTGCATCAATTTCCAGAAATGTCTACATCCTTCTGGCTGCCTTAAATGCTTTCCAGATCTCTGTTGCTCTTCACACCTGTTTATATACCAATACTGGAGCTGCAATCAAAGAGATGGAAGACCAAAAGTCAATACAACCATGCTTCAAGATTTGAATCAAAAAATCAAATTGATTTCAGCTAATTAAGGCTTGACTGCTGCAGTGCAGAATTGTGACCTTTGGAACTCATACATTAATCTTCTTCATTGCAAAAATTATGATTAAATGATTGAAATCTCAATCTATTTATTCAACACATAATAGAATTGGTCAGGCCAATGGTTTACATTGTGTTAGTGTAACAGATGGAAACGCAAGACAGAAAGTGTTTAATTGACAGAGTAAATTGATAAGCCTGGTTTTGTTTAAGAGAAAAATAAGTAAAATCGTGTCTAATGTGACTCATAATAGCAACACATTTTACTCTGCATTTGCTTTCAGTGGCATCAGAAAATAGCTGAATAAACTGCTGAATTTGTGTTAAGTGAATATTGACTTCTGAGCATAGGCTAACAATCCACTGCATGAATTGCTCCATCAGCCAGCCTATGCTTTCAGGAAAGCCAGAAATTCAGCCTAACACAGCCCCTCAATGCCCACATCTAGCAGCCTTTGCCTATCCTATGGGATATAGCAGATCTGAATATTATACACTGACAAACAACATTACAGTCCCAAAAAGAATCCTGCAAAAAAAATCCTGTTCTTAAATACATAAATATAAGATGTCTATAGTAAAGAAAACATAGCCTCAACTACTGAATGAGAAAACAAGTGTATAGTAGCAGCAGATTCCCATGTAGATTAACTTCTTCTGCACAGCAAGAACCACAATCTTCACTTGGGTTCCTCAGCCTTGGTGCAGAGACAGCAACAAAGTCTACTGAATTCCACATGTAGCCTTAATCCTCATGGCTGAAGCTCTTTGAGGAGGTATTCCAAGGACTCCTTCCTTACTAACAATCAGGAAAGTTCACATTAACACACAGGTTCCTACTATACTGCAATTGCAAATGTGTGAAGAACTGCACCTGGAGTATTGTGTTCAGTTCTGGGCCCCTCAGTTTAGGAAGGCTGTTGAGGTGCTGGAAGAAGTCCAGAGAAGAACAACTAGATTGGTAAAGGGCCTGGAAGGTAAGCCCTACGAGGAGAAGTTGATGGAGTTGGGTCTGTTTAGCCTGGAAAAGAGGAGGCACAGGGGTGACCTTATCGTTGTCTATAATTACCTAAAAGGTGGTTATGGTCAGGCAGGGGTCAGTCTTTTCTCCCTGGACACTGGAGACAGGAAAGGGGTCACAGTCTTAAGCTCCATTGTGGGAGGTTTAGACTTGACAGTAGGAAAGAGTTTTTCACTGAAAGAGTGATCTGATTTTGTAACGGGCTGCACACAGAGGTGGTCGAGTCACGGTCTCTGGAGGTGTTTAAGGTTAGGCTGGATGAAGTGCTGAGTGGCATGATCTAGATGTCAAATGTTTAGGTTTACTTGGTTGGTTTTAGGTTGGATTGGATGATCTTTAAGGTCTTTTCCAGCCTCATCATTACTGTGGTACTGTGATACTGTAATTAACATATACTGAGCTGCCACCAACACTGAATGTTTTAACAACATTGTGTAGAAGACAGCTGTGCTTGAAATAGAGTCCATACTCACCCAGAAGATGGCATAAAAACCTGTGATCCTTGTAATACTTCAGTGTTTTGCACATTCAAATCACTATATTAAAAAAAAACAAGATCATTCACTCAGTATGATGCTGTTGTTTTGCACATACTCAATACAGAAAAAAAACCCTTATGATTTTAATACTACTTCAGGATATATAGTGAAGTTGCACAAACCTGAACACACAACAATGGAATTAATTGTCCATTGAATGTGCATGGTAGGTCATTAATATTTTCAAGTTGGTCTAAAACCCCAACAAACAAAAACCCTCTAAACTACCCCTGAAACTTAAGTCTTTACTGTCAGATTCCATGGTTTGGCTGCCTGTTCTGGCAGAGGAGAAACCTTCAAATGAGATTTTTGCACTATGATCTGCCTTTGCCTTAGAGAGATTGAGTATGTCCACTGTACCCTAAAACATTCTCCGAGACAAACTGTCAAAACAACAAACCAACCCTGCCCAGACTGTGTACACATGGAATTAATATCATGATAGTATATTAAAATAAAATCAATGGAATACCAGCAAATTCATTGAAATTAATGTGAAAACCAGAGTTGGTGACAAACTGGAGCTCACTGGCTGCAGTTCTCTGCACCAACTGCAATGACAGGATTTTCTTCCAGCCCTCAGTAATGAATGCTGCTGCTGCTGCTGAAGAATATTATTTCTCTTCATATAATGAACACCTCAATAGGTTTATGAGACAAATATGAACAGCAATATAAGAGCATATGTTATACATATACAGATATGCGGACATACAGCAACAGATTTCATAAGGCCTTTACAAGCCTTTCCCTGTGACATTTTACTGCATGGACCCATTGAAAATTCAGGCCTGTGCTCAAAGGGCAGTATGCAGGAATGCCAGCATGGTTGTTTGAGACCTGCTGTGTACATACTGCAGCCACCACTGTATGTGCAAGAGGATCATGCCAAACTCAAGGTCTCTACATTATTTGATATAGTTTCCATACCCTGAAAGCTTATGCCACTTTCATACACTACATCACCTTCCTACATACATCTGTTTTTGCCGTGCCTCCTCTATACCCAGGACTGTAGCTGACCTAGGAATAGGGCAATGGATGGATTTCCATTTTCTAGCCCTCTGGCACTTTTTCTCCCTTCAGCTTTTAGTAAGCTGAACGAGCTAGTGGAAGAACCCTTCTATCATCATGGTAACTCACTGTACAGCAAGACATTTTGCTCTCAAAGCTGATGCAAAAAGTATCCAAGACAAGTTCAATGAGGACATAAGTCTGCCATGTTTTCTGGTCACTTTCAATGAAGGCCATGTCTTCCCTTTTTACAATAAAATTATCCTCTGCAAGCATGAATGCAGCATCAGGACTCTATCTTCAGACAGTAACAGTCACTTGTTTTTTCTTGCTGTGTCTCATTCTGTAGATGTGCCATTTCAAGTAGCTCTCATATTCTTTTACTTTTTTTGTCCTAATAGGTCAAGTTTTTCTGGTAAATACGAAGCCTCATTTGCTATCTCTGTGTGCCCAGTTTTTATGTACACAAAATTGAGCAATATATCCTCAAGAAGGTACTTCAACAAATACCTATTTGTGAGCATGAAAGTAGTAACGCAGTAACTCACACATTTCATTGCCTTGCTGGACAAGTTTCAGTTGTATTCTTGTCCTAATGCTATTTTAAAATAAATTTTAAAAATTTTGATCCTAAAAAATTCTATTTATCAGAAAGATCATATTTCAATGTGTGCTAATCTGAAATACAGACCAATCACAATGCTGCAAATCACTGAAATTTTAATGCAGTTGGTTGTCTTTATTTTACTATGGTTGATAATCCTGCATAAGTTTACCATTGTCAAAATGATGATGCCATTAGAAGCATATTTTTAAGGTAGCTAGGGTTACTAAACAGAGATGTATGTAGGTGAGGCCCACCAGTGTTATCAGCATGTGGTGAAACTGGACTTCAACAATGAGGGCCCTCTCTCTGAGTTCCTCATGATTTTCCCTTGCCTTCCAAGTAATTGATCCTAGTTCAATACAAAAATAATTCTGCACAACAGGGAGGGTGACAGGTCACTGGGGGCGGCTGCCTGGGGGGTTTGTGGAGTCTCCTTCTCTGGAGACATTTGAAACCCACCCTGGACTTGGTCTGGATGATCCCGCTGTGGCAGGAGGATTGGAATGAATGGTCTTTCGAGGTCCCTTCCTATCCCTGATGATTCTATGATTCTATGAAATTATGTGTATGCATAAATGGTGTGTATGCATATCACTTTATGTTTTCTGACGTTGCTATCAACCAATGGCAGACTTAACAGACAGCAAGCTGGTACATCAGATACATTTGTGTGCAATCCATAACCCAGGGATTATACTATTATCACTTGGTGAATTTTTAGAGGATGCTTAGACCTACAGGAATGAAAACAACTGCAAATTCTAAGCAACATATACATATACAGAGGCTAGGCAGACCTACTCCAGTATTACAGCCTAACATTATTTGTTATTTAAATAACTTAGTCAACAATAGGCTCAGTTCTTAAATAGTGTTATTTTAAAGAAATTAAAAACTCAATGGCTTCAGAATGGCTTTTAATGCAATAAATTCCTAGAAGATACTCCCAAGAGTTCAAATCATGGAAGTAAAAAAACAGAAAAACAAGATACATGCAATACTTAATACAGTAAGGCTCCATATGTACTGAAACTGCTAAATAAGATTGTTGTTGTGAGCCTTTTTCACATCAGTGTTCTTTGCAATTTCCTGACTATTACAGCATAAATGACAGTTTTGTATTCTTAAGGACTGGATGGGGAAGGACATGATACTGAGCCATACGCCTATGCTATTACAGCAGAGTGAAACAACAGCTGAGGAGGTTGTTACAGGAACAAGAACTACACCAATAATATAAGTCTATGATGCAATTATTTGAAGACAGAATTGGCTAAAGACATTCAATTAAAAATAACATAGCATTTGGAAAGGGTTAAACAGATCTCTTTTTAAAGTACTGTGGTGTCAGGTCATAGGCTGGACTTGATCTCAGAGGTCTTTTCCAGCCTAAATAATTCTATGATTCTGTGACAACATTTAGCTGTATAAATGTTCTTTAAATGACAAAATTAAATAATGGATTATATGCAAACAATACAAGATAGTTTCTAAACTTCAGGATATTAAAAGCATTTTTACAAAACAAAATGGATAGAAAACTTATTTCCAAAGACCAATTCTACCATGAGGGGTTTTGTTAATTCTTCCAGGAACATTTATTCTGCATGTATGTGTTTCTCTCCCACTCCTGAGATACATGTTGTGCAGCAAGAGTTAGCTGAATTTCTCAGAAGATAGTGCTAACAGTCAGCAGCCCCGGAGTTTACATGTAATGGAGTAACCTGCCGAACACCAGGAGCTTTTCTGACTGTAATTAATTTAAAACGATTCATTTCTGTTCAAGTGATGTAGAAGAAACGCACAGACAGAACAGCAGCTCTTGGGCCTTCTGGAAATGCAGCTAACAAAGGATACAGATTGCTGTTGATTGTTACCCTTCCTTTCTTTTTGAGAATTTTTAAAACCCTTACCTTCTCTGTGGAAGAACTAGTTTCACATGCACGGGACAATGCACACTTCCCCACGCTTCCAGCCTGCACCACGGCAATGTGCAACCCAGACACCATGTGACCACTGTAATGTCGAGTCCGGGCTGCAAATCGCACTTTCCCCAGAGCAGGTAGGAGCTGCCTGAAGCATGCACCGACGTCCTGGGTGTCTCGGAACTAACTCACCGAGCAGCTAACGACACTAAAAGATACAGATAGTGCCAGCACAGCCAGACTTGCCAGGGGAGGGAGCTAACATCAAGGGCAGGGCTGACGTTTTGAGTCACACACTGTTCCTCCAGCTGCAGCCATTCCCTGGAAATAGACGCCCCACCTGATGCACAGCAGACGGACCCCAGAGTGAGCTGTAGTGTGTACACCAACTGAGGTGGCAGAGGGACTGCTGCTGCTTTGCTAACACCTCTGAGATCTGCTTGAGTACAGAACTTCAGAAGCCTGCTTATTCTAGGACTCCTAGCATACCACAGCTGGGTCGTGTCTGGGCTTGCAGTTCTTTGTATCTTTTAAGCAAATAAGTTTATTTAAGTTACAAAGACCAGGCCTTCTATAATTATCCTTAAGAGTGCCAGTTCTGTATACATTAAGTCCAGAAATACTAATGGTGTCACAGACTGAACTTGAGTGTGTTTGAACACTTGGTTAATTGGAATACCTGGTCTCTCTTGACTCTGGATCTCACAGGCATGATGAGTTTGTAACAGCCACATCGCCTTGTTGTTCACCTCCATTAAGATTTATCCTCCAATTCTACAAACTTAACTGCAGTAGTTGATTTCTTTAATGTTAACTTTCACATTCAGTACAGTTATTTTTTTATTACTTACTGATGAGAGGAAGAACTGCCACAGCTGTCTCTCTGCCTTTTTTTGGCCCATACTTACAGTGTTTCATAGCCCTGTCCCTTTCCGCTAGCATAAACTAGTGCAGTTACAGAATATCCAGAATTATTCTAAGCTTTCATAAAGCTTTAGTACTAATATGTGTGCTCTACTAGACACATTTAAACATTTTATTGCCTTATTAGCAGACAACTTGTGATCCCACATCAAAAGAGTATGAAATTACGTCAGCATGGCTATTCTAAGCCACAGTGCTTCTACAGTGTAATGATATGTCTAATATTATGTACAGATGCATTATACTGAAGTTATATAGTTTGCAGCCATTTAGTTTTAGAGAGCTGTTTCTGTTGGACA
Organism: Upupa epops; assembly: GCA_013397515.1. Taxonomy (NCBI): domain Eukaryota; kingdom Metazoa; phylum Chordata; class Aves; order Bucerotiformes; family Upupidae; genus Upupa; species Upupa epops. Next base: position 24,476 of record VZRI01009121.1, on the reverse strand, counting down.
ATAACAAGTGCAGAATGACATTTTTTAACTGTTCCCCAAAGATGTTTGACCTGCCAAGATCAAATAAAATTCTGTCATAATATAGGCTCAATAGATTAATCAAGTTTTTATTTCCTTCCTGCAGTGGCATTGTAATTTGCAAGCCAGACAGATATATGAATACCACACACTGAAATATTCCCAATAGAAAACTGAAGCAAAGTATGCTAAAGACTCACTGAAGCCTATTGCAATCTCACGGTCCTGAAATTAGTATTTCCCTCAGAAGTCAAATGGTAGTCAAATTCTGCTTTTTAGTTACAGCTGTGCTTCATTGCCTTTATAATTGTAGAACTTAAAAAGAAAGGAAGCAGGGGAGGCATTAAGGTTGCTGAATCTTTTTGATGGGGGTTTTTCTGTCCCTAGTGTGGGAGGTGAGAAAACATCAGAACTTTGGATACAGTAAGGGCAGCTAACAGCACTCAACTGGATTTGCAATGTCTTTTACAGGGAGAAAGGAAATATGTCCAGGGCAAACTGTTTTATGGACAGATGGGCAAAAATTTCTTGGAAAAAATCCAAGCAGAGTTGTGCTTTAAAAATAGTACCAGTGAGGTTTATTTTTCATTTTAGTTTTAGCTCTTTCTCCACCCAGAGTTTGTCATTGCAGAAAAATCATCATAGCATTGGGAGATAGAGTACTTTTTCAAAGTCTGCTGACGTAACTGATTTTTCTTCTGGATTCCTGAAATTTCTATGAGTTCTCAGTGAGTAGAGGGTGCTTTTCCACAGAAGTATGTCATATTTCTATTGTATCATAGATATTGATTTGCTGTGCAGTAAGGGTGGAACACAATGATCTCTGAGATCTTTTACAATCTTAGCTATTAGATAAAGAAACTAAATAAATTAATAAAGGTTGCTGAGGACATTGAATGTGCCTGAAGAAGTGAAGGGGCAGACCTATAGGTATAAATGAAGAAGAGGGAGTGTGGAGCAGGGCAAAACAGAGGGCACACCAGTAATGTTGGACAAAGCACATAGGGAGACAGATGGCAGGAAAAGGAATGAAGGACATTGCAGGAAGGCCTTGCATTGTACAGACAACATACCAGGAATCTATAGGAAACCCAGTTCCTCTTTTCAGAGAACAACTTGTTATGAACACTCCTGGTAGGATACTTGGTATAAAACTGCTTACATTGGCATCATACCAAAACTGTGGTTTTGCTGGTATTCTCTGAATTCAGGGATAGGCTGACCTTCTATTTCACTTCTTTAGTACAAATTCAAAATGTACCAATGCTCCTGCTTACGGAAAAAAGCTGTACTTTCCAGCAAAATCAGAAATTCTAGCATAAAGGTTCAAAATATTTTGAAACAAATTCATTCTAATACTTTCTGAAAAATCTTTTCAGCTAGTGCTACTTCCTCTCCAGTTTTCTGGACATGGAAGCAGATTTATTTTTTTTAATTAAAGAAAAATTGGGGGGAGGGTGGGTGTGATCTTGTTTCTTCTCTCAGTGTTTTTTTGAAAGTTATGCTTTTGTAGGGCAAGTTCAAAGTTTTTGTTTTAAAATGGTTGCTCTTGTTAATACTAGGAATCTATTGCAAGGGAGAGCTTCTGTTTTCACCTCTGCCAAAGATTCCTTCTGCGACTTAGCTATTTAAATTTCATGCTTTCTCATTTTAACTCATCTGTAAAATGAATGCAGTAAGCAACTTCATGAAGTTTGGGGGG
>VZRI01009121.1:459-22703 GCA_013397515.1 Upupa epops | reverse complement strand
AGTATTTTATTGTCATCCCACAGTTTCTTGCATAAGCAAAGCATGGTGGTAGTAAATGCATGTTAATTCTTGTATCCATTTCACAGCCTAATTGCATTTTGCTGTATTCTCCCTACAGCCTTATCACAACATACTATTGAATTTGTGATAGATAGGGACAAGAAGTGTGTTTGTCTTTTAAAGCAGAAATATCATGTTATGCATTTTCTAAGCATGTATCTGTTTCTCAGTTAACTTCTCCTGGAATCTTACCAGATTTTGAAAATTAAAAAGAATGAATCTGGAATCTATATTGTATGTGTGCAGAAGATTAATTTAATTAAATAGGAAAATCCTACATAGATTATTTTTCTCTTAAAAACTAATGCTTCTCCACTTGAAGTTTTCAAAACTACATAAAAACCAGTCTTAAGGTATATTGAAAACAGGTTCATGTTCCATGCAGGGTATTTCAGAGATTAATACCCTCAAACATTTACCTGTGCAACTCCAACTCTATTGGTAACTACTTCAATTGACCTACCTTTATTAAATTAAACCTACCTTTATTAAATTAAATTTGAAATCAAAACCAACTCATACAGTATAAGTTAGCTGAACATTATGTATTTCCACATCATAATATGAAGAAATATTTTCCCTGATATATTCAATGTAAAAACTATCCCTTTGTAATGATAAATCTGTGACAACCAAAGAAATATAAAAAAATTAAATAAGCTAATGCTCACATTTTCTCTTCAGTTCTTTTTAATACATCATTCTCATAGGAAATCATTCTTTTATTTCAATGAAAAGCAGATTTCCAGGTGTCAGGGTGAGCTGAGGCCTAAAATGTGAAGTGAGAACAACCCTCATTTCTCTCCATGCAAGTTAAACTATGGTTATAGTCATGAGTCTTATCAGAAGGACAGAGTCTTTGTCTGCTCAGAGCACAGCTGATATGGATTAGAGGACTGATTTAAGGTATTAATAAAGTGGTGGGAAACACATGCTCTTCCTTCCAAATCTGGGAGTTCTAATCCCTTCGGGAGCACGTCATACAGTATATTCTACATTATGGCATTTCTTATATATTAGCTCTTTGCACAAATGCTGAGTTTAATGAAACCTTTCTTAAGTCTCAATAGTATGTATTGCAAGTCATCCTAGAAAAGATGCTACACAACTTCTTCTGATTTTCTTTATTCTACTTGTTGCATATTGAGAAAAATGGAACAAAACCAACTGCAACCAACGCTGAAAATGTCTTTTAGCTTCCTCTAGGTACCAGTTCCTTCAGTATGAAGATAACAATTTTCAGCCAGCGTGGTTTGCTTGTTAACATTTTCAGTGCCTCTAGGCTTTCACCCAGTAGGCCACACACACACTGTTAAGCACCATCCAAGTAACCTATTTTTTCTTATTTCAGTTCCCTGCATGTTCCACATGTTCTACCAAAACTATGATAACAGTAGGCCTCAGGTTAACGAGTGTGCTAGGACCATAATTACCAGTTCATCCTATGTTTTCATCCTGCATTTAAATTTCAAGATTCTTTGGCACAGAATATTTTTTTCTGCTTCTGCAACATGTAACAAGACAAGGTCCTGAAGCTTGACTATGTATTCCAGATCTTGAAGCCTAACAACAACTCTTACTCTGATACCCTTTAAAAAATTGCTTATAACCGTCAGGACACGTTATAATGCAACACAGCATGTACATACTTCAAGGACTTAAATTTGAATGCCTATCGGAAGTGCAGGAGACTTGCATGTCTGTACTGGCCTGTGGACACCGAACCCTAAATTTTTCAGCAGAATTCCTCTTAGGGAAATCTGGTTTTGCTGTTAGCCATACACAGAGATTATGATTACACTATAAAGCTCAGATTTTGCCTCAAATTTAAACTGCAGTTTAAGATTTCACATGGGTTTCTCTCTGCATTTTAAGAAAGAAATAGTATGGTAAACACACTTCACTATCCACAAAATCGCAGACTTGATGCCAGAACCACCTTCTTTTTTGTTTTTATTTACTAACCTAAAGCTATAGAAAAGATCAAAGTACTCTGTAACTAAAGTTCTAAAGCACTGAGATATAAATGAAACAAATTAAAGGCCATATAAGGTACAAATTGGAGCAGAGATCTAAGACAACAAAATGCTTTAACCACCAGGCTATTGAGCATTTAAAGGAATGCTCTCTCCTGTTGAAGCTGTTGTGATACTGGAGCGAAAAAGAACTGTGTGAATAACTGATTTGGTATGGTGTGCTGAACTGAAAGACCAGCAGACTAAAGCTAGATAATTATCTATTTTTGCATAGATAATTAAATATTCACTGGAGCAAGAGTTTGAACATAACCCTTCTTTATTTCAGACAGATCTCTGCTGACTGAGCTGTTTGCCAAAGTGCAAATGCACCACACACTCCTTCCCCTCCTCCTATTCCAGCTGCATTTTACATGTGAAAGTCCTGACCACCCACCTACTTACAGGAAAGGATTCACGGCTTCAAATGCCAAGATGACACAGGGGCACCTTCCTTCAATATTAGCTGGCTAAGCTTCTTCAAGAGACAAAGTAGGATGAAAGGCTTCCCGCATCCTCAGCTTCTCTGATCTGCTTCTTGCTTAGTGTCCCAAGTTAATATTTCCATCATTTCCCTGCACACTGGGCAGACATCCCTATCTGCCTACCTCTGGACTGTAAATTTTGCCATTCTGGACAATGGCAAAAAGATGGGTTCACAACACAAACCAAACAAGCTAGGCACTGCCTTAGGAGGCTCTCCAGCATTGCAAATTTCTGAACACATTTTATTTGGGTTATGAGGATTGCAGCATATGAATGAGAAAATGCTGACTACTTCCAGACATATTCAAAACTCATCCTGAACAAAGCTAAATTTGTAAGATTGAATAAAAGCAACATATGGCTTCAATGCTCCATTTTGGCGAAGTATTTTTAAATAATATCACTATTACCAAATGGATACTGAGATTACAGAATTACTCTCCACTCATAACATTAGTTTGCAACATTGGCATTTAGAACACCCCTGGCTAATTAATTTCTGGGCAAGGGAGGAGGGTGAAAGGAAATACAAAACAGACTAACAAATCAAGATAACTTGTTCTTTAACTCATCTTTTTCCTGTATCAGTGAAATTCTCTGACCCATGTAATGGACCTGCTACAGAGCTTACAAAACCTTCATCAAAACCAAAAGTGTTTGTGTGATACCAAAATGAAAATCAGAGGGAAGAGAAGTAATGCTCATGTTGCTGGTGGTTTGGGTTAAAATAATATATTGATTGTATTTGTTGTGTCCTAATAGAAAATATGTTTACTATTGATTTCCCTGCGCCATGAAAAGTGCATACTTAAAATGTGATACAACATGTAGTATCCTTCATTTTTATACCACATTATTTCACATATAATCAGCAGACCAGCCACATATAATTTTAAAGGTAATTTGGGGAGCAGAAGGGTATTGCAGTGCCTCTGAACTGTCGACTTCCACCCACATACACACCCATGAGTCAGCTATGGATTTCCTGAAAGCTGCCCATGTGAGGGAACCTAGCACCCAACTCACACAGGCATTTTCTAGAGGACACTTCCAACTACACATCTGCCGTGCAAAGCTTGCTTTCATTTGCCCTCAGCTTGGTCTTGAAAATGGTTACAGCTACCCTACAAAAACTGAGTTTTGAAACTCTCATGAAAACATGATGTCATGATAGTTGCTTCTACAAGGCACACTGAAGTGCAGCAGCCGCACCTGTCTATATGACAGTTTTGTGCCAGTGAGTAGATCAGAGCAAATTTAGGAGAGCTGACTGCTCAGATTTTGTTCCGCAAAGATATCAACAGTTCAATGCTTTCCTAAAATACTTCTTTTTCCTCTTCGGAAGAATTTGCTGAATTCTAGACGAATTTATAAATCGTTTGCAGGCAACTGAATTCTATGGATTTGACAAATGAATACCAGTGATGGTGGATGTATCCTATGCACTAAATCAGATGAACCAAAATATGTTGACAGTCTCCCAAAAAGCATTTAGTTCTGTACAGATTTATACCATTACAGCAGCATCATGAACCTTAGGTCCTCACGGATGAACTGTGTTCCACAGCACTAAAGATATCAGTGATCAAAAGATTACATTCCCTCTTCAGTATATGTAAATAAATGTATGTGGCAAATACTCTAGTTCAACCAAAATTTGTGCAATTGTTTCACTTTGTGCTAAAATGGTGTGATCCTATTATTGTGACATTTAATGTGATTTTTTAAGGGTAGAAAAACACATATATTTTAGCAAAAGTACTGTTTTCAAATATGAAGAGATATAAAATGAGACCTTATCCCTTATTCATAAGAGACAGATGTTATTTTTGGCTGCACAGTTTAATGAATACCATATTATGTTCTTTTTAACCTTACACCAGAAATAACATACTTCTAGCATTCATGAACTTAAAGCCATTATCAGTAAAAGCTCCTATTAACATCCAAAACTTTTCTCAATTCTCATTGCAAATCTTTTAGCTGTAATTCCTATTATGAAAAGATATTCCCCCACACCCCCTCCCCCACCCCCAAGATATTAAAAAAAAAAAAAAAGATACAATCCTTAGCTGAGGTTGAAAACACTGCAGTATTTTCCTTTTGTCTAATGTAGCAGTAGTTAATTTACATATCTGATGCCTTGCTGTATTTTTGTTACTTTTGTTTTCTGGCCTTCTTAAAACAAAACCACTGCCCTCTAAAAATGCTATTATATTTCTGTTTTTCACTGATTTGGAGAAATGCCTGCCAGTAAATATGAGCTGAAACTAATTACCATCAGTACAAAATCTCCAAGCTTAACTGGGATGCCGAGAAAAATGCAACCAGAAAATGAATAAAATAGTTCTTGGGAAGCAGAGATCAGTTTCACCAGCCTATGACTACAATGATAGATAAAATCCTGCATAAAAACAGTTGTTATTAACGTTTCATTTGTGTGTGGATAACTTTCTTCCTAGTGTAAAGGTTGTGGCTCATTCAAACTGCACAATTTAAGACAACTAAAAAACATTTTGCCTTCATGGCAACTCAGTCTGTGCAGTAGGATTTTTTCAAACTGTGTCTAATAGGATGGTTTGAAACAAATGAGGCTGATCTAAGAATGACCCTTAATATCTAAAATCTTGGGCATCTCATTCAGCTTCATATATAAAGGTACAGCAGGTATATCTCAAAGAGGTAAGCATGAAGCCACGCTAAGGTGGTTCAGAAGGTATGGAAAAGGTCTGTGCAAGCTTAGGCTATGCAAGCTTCCCTTTGATGGCAGGTGTAAAATTATCCAAATTACCACCTGTGTTTTCATGGCGACAATGAGCCATTCTAACAATTGCAGAGCTCAAACATTTCTTTCAGCCACAGCAACCTGCTGTTCTAAGGTTTATGCAGAAACTCACCTACTAGAGTGCTGAAGTCAAAAGCTGATCCAAAGCTTTACTAAGCAATATCAAGCTGATGAGAGACAACAACGAACAACAGAAAATTAAACCAAAACAAATCTATGGGCAGATCATGCCTCATATTGCACAACTGGGCTGAGGGAAAACAGAGCAGCACTTCCATGGCAGCAAGGGAAGACAAATTTCTGGCACTCTAATTCACCTCATGATTAGCCTGGCGAGAGCACAGTCAGCAAGTCACAAAGCAAAGTGGATGGGATCAGAGCTGACCACGTGTCTTTACTGTTCCCACAGAAGCAGACACTCACTGTTGACATAACAGAAAAGTGCCAAACACAATTCTTCCCAGAGCAAAGGGAGCTTCTAACTTTGTAAGGCACACTCAGTGACAAAATCCATCTTCAAAGACACACCTAAGTTCATCCATAAATTCTGGCAACAGCAAGGAAAGCCTTAGTGTACAAAAGCAGCACAAGTTCAGGACATGCCACATTTCCCTTGCGTACCTTAACTGTTTTTTTCATTTTCTTCGAATAAAATAATGACCATGGTTCAATCCAATAGTTCTTCCAGTTCTGTTTCTTTCCTTTGGTGTAGCTCGGCAATCTCACAGAATAAATGATAGCAGTAATACCTATAATTATTTGCAGTTTCCACATTGTCAACGGGAAAAGGGATCAAATGTGCTGTCTGTCTTACCTTTACAAGTCCACACACTTAGCATAATTGACTAGTAAAAGAACATATCCCCAGATGCCTAAGAGAAACTCAGCAGAAGAAAGTAATGTGTTATTGGCAGTAACAAAGACAGCTCACTGGTAAAAGTTGTAGTAAAGTGACTTTAATGCAGCTGAACAGAAGACAATTTATAGTGTTTAGACTGCACCAGTGCTGGCATTGACAAATACTCTGAGCAGGCCAAAAAACCACTCAAAACTTCAGGGTAAATTTAAATATGTCTGCACATGCACACGATTGACTGAGAGTGCTTTATGATAATTCCTTCCTTTTTTTATATTACATAGATACTATAATTCACCTCCCTGACCACTGACCTGAAAAATTAAGTAATAAAATGCTTTGAAGTTGTAGATGTCAATGAAAAGTGCTCATAAAATGCCTTCATCTTTTATTATTGTTTGTACTCTTTTATCTCAAAAATCATCAAATTGCCTTTTTCAGACATCTTTGTGTTTCCTGCACTCACATGCTGATGACTAGTTTTAAAAAAAATCTTTTACAGTTCCATTAAAATCTGTTACAAGTCAGAAATACAGGGTTAGAGTATGCTGATACAGAAAAGGTTTTGAGCTTGTAAAAGATCTTCTGTGTGACAACACTGCCAAAAAAGAACAAGATACTAAACAGAGAACAGCAGTATTGTTCCTTCACAGTGTTGATTTGCCTCAGATGAGAATTTGTCCCACAGCATTTTTTCCTTTTATCTAAAAGTTCAGAATGTTTGAGGAAAAAATGCAAGGTGTGCGAGCCAAAACACTGTCTGGAGAGCTGGCAGTTCCTTCTACTATTTCATCACACTATCTGCACTTGGGAGACTTGGGATAAAATTCTTCCCTAGTTGACTAAGATGATGCAAGGATTAATCTATCTGTATTTTAAGGATTTTCAGAAGGACAACATCCATATTGACTACAGTATTGCAGAAATCCAGTTCCTGTGCCTGTAATTTTTATTCCTTTAGATGTAATATGTAAATAGTCTAACAGAGAAGCTCTGCAATCTTAGATGACTGAGTACCAGCAAGCACTGTAGTGAAATGGCAATACCTAGTCAATAACCCACTGTTAAGTTCATCAAGACCAGGCCATAATAGATGTGAGAACAGTTTGAGGATAGATAGATTCTGTTGATAGTTAAGCATGTTATTTTTGGTAATTTCAGGAAAATGGGCTTATATCTACATGGTATGTCAGGGAACTATATAGCATACACTCTCAGCATGGGGCAAAGCTGTGCAAAAACTGTACCTTGGACCCTCAGTCCAGACATCTCAGCACAGAACAAGCCTAGTATTAATAAGCCTGGTTGTGAGGTTTGTAGCTAAAAGACACTGCATTTGAGTAGCCATGTTGCTTATGATTACAAAGACACTAGGTAGTTTCTTCATTGCTTGAGGCACTCAAAAGCTTTCAGAAATGCCTTCCAACATGTCTAAGCAGATTCATGTACACATGTTTTAACCTAGGAGTAGTTCCAGAGCTTCCACTCATGCAAATCCTTTTACATAACTCATTCAAATATCCAAGTGTTTCGCTGATGTGAAACAGCAAAGACCATGTTTGAAGCAGGAAGAAGTAAGGACAGAAGATAAGAAACAAAAAGGGGGAAGTCGAGTCCGTGTTAGGATTCAGCAGGAGCAAAGGGTTGTGTAGCTCAGTCACTTGCATCTTTGGATAAATAATTTTTAAGCCTAGAAGCTGTCCTTGATGGATGAACAGTTATTCTAGCTAGAAATGCATCCCACAACAGCAGTTTGATAAAATCCCTTGGCAGCTGTCTGTTTCGTTCCACTTCTCTGAAAATTTCTTCCTGTTCAATGTATTTATTCCTGTTCCATCCATAATTACTTCTGCCATCCTTCTGAGTTAACATGAACAATAATCCTGCTTCTCCTGGTGTGACTGTTTTGATGTGAGATCATCAGGTCCCATGTTCCCATCGGTCATCTCTGCATTGCATATTCTCAGTTTTTTCACATAGGTCCTCATTCCCAAAGCATCTGTCACATTACATACTCTTCTCTGATCTCTCTCCAGCATTTTTAAAACATATTGCCCAGAACTGGACACAGTACTATAAATCACATGTTGACTAAGCTAAGATCACCTGCCTCATATAAAATACCCTTGATAGTTCAATGACCTGAAGTAGTAGCTATTTTTCTCATTAATACTTCACTGCTTACCAACTTATCATCAAATCACAATCAATAATAATTCCCAGATACTTCTCCATGGGTAAAATAGATGTCTTAAAAGATTTTCCACATTCTATACTTATTTATTCTTATGGGAAATATGATATGTTTGTATTTGAAACTTCAGTTGATTGACTTCAGACTTGATAGTCTTTAGGGGTCCCTTCCAACTCTTACCATTCTGTAATTATGTGACCCATACTTTTAAGCTCTATTCTTCAAAACATTTATTTTTCTCCTCAGACTACTTTTATGAAGAGTTAATAATGAAGATTCAGAGAAATACTGAATTCCCCTTGAGTGCAGGTTCCTCATACATCAGCCTGTCCTGTCAATGAATAAATAGCAACTACTAATTATATTTGTTTAAATCACTCTTTGTTGGAAAAGACAAGGTTCTCAGAATGACAGCTACACCTCCACCATTCATGAGATTTTAGGAGGAAAATCTCACACAGGTACTAAAACCCCAGTAGGCATACTGCATGTTTTTCCTTCTTTAAGGTCACTACCAAACACATAATTCAACTTTTCATGAATCATTTGTAAGGAACTCATATTACTTTCTTTCATTGTCTTATTTTCCTCTGTTAAGATCTCCCTCCATTCTCTTTGACCATAGTATATAAGGACATCAATAGGTTAGAAATAGCATCCTTAAAATTTCTTTATTGTGTCCACACCAACAATTAACCCAATGCACTCTTCCTTTTGAACTCTTTCAGTGTCTGCACTAGTATGTGCAGAGCTATCTCCATACCTCTACACCACACTCCAATCTGGAATGTATATAAAGAGTTCTTGTTATCCTTAAGTACAGATGCAGGGATAGGAAACAAACAGGTTTCTTGCAATTCTAGCACCTCTTTCCTCCCATCAAGCTATAACCACCATGAAGTTAAAATTTTCCACAAAATTAGAAAACTTTAGAAAGCTTTTTTGGTTTCATTTTGTATCTGCCAGCAGAATAGTCCCACAGAAGGCCAACTTCAGAGAGCAACAGCTTCTGAAGCACTGTTGTTTCATAAATTTTCATTTATTTCTGGCAGAGAAGGCTAACAATGAAACAGTGCTTAAGAAATGCAAAGAGTACTGCATGCCATTTAAAAATGAAACATATGAAAGATGTCCACTTAAACAGAGTATAGAAAGGAGAGCCTATAGAAGAGTTTGGGGGTTATGTAAACCTGAAGAAAAAAAATTGCATATAGAAAAATGAAGAGGAGAAAGATTAACAAGATGGGTCCCTAATACAAACCAGACTGTTGCTAGGATCAAAGTAAAAAAAAAAATTACACAGATGACTGAAACCTTTGACAAACAACCTTTAACAAAGTGGTTGTGATTTGCAATGTAAATGAAACCATGCACTCTGGAACAAGATGATCATGGCTATTCTACAATAGACATGATGGACAATCAAAGACAGTACAGCTGAACAGAGTCTGCACATCAAATTAGATAGGTATGCTTTGGCTTTGCTGTGATAGAAAACAAGGATACCAACAAGCAAAACAGACTCAACAAGGTTTATGTTTTTCTAGACCAGACACTCATATGCTACTGAAGACTAGGCAATATACTGCTCACATCTTCAAAGAAAGCGAGCATCATGGCTCCTGTTTTGTCCCAGAAGACATCAGGTGGGCAGATCATCATCATTTAGAGACAAGAGAGACTCATGATACAAAATAACTCCTTTGATTTTGAAAACCAGCAGTGCTGACATTGCCCTTGCATGCGTTCAAGCTTCAGTTAGATCTCATAACAACCTGACTATGACTGTTGCAGGAAAATGTTTTTAAACCTTGCTAACAGTGAAAAAGACTGAATTAATCCAATATAATGGTCTGACCACACAGTCCAAGGCCTCCATCCAGCTCAGAAAATTCCAAATTAGATAGGCCATATTGTGTGTTATGAAACATTGATGTGATCCAGTGGCTTTACAGAAAATTAAAACCAGTGTTTGCTGAACAAGCAGATGCTAGTATTTAATTTAGCTGTGATGGAGTTGATTCTCCCCAAGACATCTCTTACAGTAGTGTGTTTGATGATACCTGGAAAGGTGTTGAAAACACCCCAGAGTTTTGGCTGCTCTCACTGCAGCAATGCTGTGGGGACTTTTTCTTTCCTAACCTTCTCCTTGACTGAGAAGGGCTGAGGGATGGGCCCATTCAGCTAACCCAAATGGACCAAAGGGAATTCCAGGCCACATAATGTCAGACCAGATATATCACCAATGGAAAAGAAGGGCTTGGGGGTGGGGGGTGGGGGGTGTACACATTCATTGTTGGCATTTTGTCCTCTGGAGCAACCATCACTTGTATCGGGGCCCTGCTTGCTAGAAGAGCATCTAAACATCTTCTGCTGATGGGAAGTAGAGAATAGTCTTTATTATTTGCTTTCCTTCAACACATGGCTTTTGTTTCTGCATTATTACACTTGTTTTTTTTTACCCACTGGCCTCTCCTTATATTTTTCTCTCCCTTGTCCTTCAAACAGGGAGTGATAGAGCAGCTTTGGTGGGCACCTGCCCCCATCCGGTTCCAAACTGTACCAGGTTGTAGAGACTATTGCCTTGTTCCTGAGTCTCAGAAACTCAGTATCTGTTTTTATTATTTCTGCTGCTTTTTTCTGCATCTTACTTTGCTTTGCTTTCAGAAGCAGAATCAGATTTTAATGATAGCCATGAGGTCATGTCCAGCCACAGAGCCCAACTCACGTCTTCATTTTCCCAAAATTGAAAGATACTAATTGTTACATTTGAAAGACTATTGAACATGAGCTTTCCTTAGGCAAAGTAAAGCCTCCACAGTTCAAGAGAAAAAGATTATCATTGAAACAAGGCTTTGCTTTACTTTCCAAATGGTCTAACAGTCTACTAGAGAAGAAAACTGTTCTATTTTCTAAAGGAAAAAAGATTTTGATTGTAAGCAAATGGAAATCTCCACAGTCAGGGCCTTCAGAACATAATAGTGCCAGGGCAATTACTTGAGCATCTCCAGGTTCACTGATTACATAGGATTAACACACTATTTGTCATTGCAGTGACTACTTGAACAAGTTATTTGCAAGTTCTTCATTTAGCCTTATGTATTTGCAGTAGCCTTTTACTAATGCACATATTCAGATGCGCACTCTCTTCTAATGAACAGTATCCTCAGGTCTAGGCTTCATGGAATTTAAGTATCTCTACTCTCAGCAATCAAAAGACAGACCTGCCATTGATCCACACTGGTATGACCTGTAGTGAAGTAAAACATCAGTTGTGCAAGCTCATTCCAGCCTCTCCATGATGATTCTGTTCCTGAGATAGTCAGCCCTGAGTTTCAGCAGGAACACATTGACATGCTAGAGTTGGTACGTCAACCCGTTTCTGTATCTCAGCAACTATGCTCCATCTGCTTCAGCCCGATAGTCAGTTCTTGGGTGTCTCTGCTGTAGCTGCAGGCAATGACAGAACAGTATGAACAAGAAGTTTGAGGCTCTTGCATATACCTGGTATTACACAAAGCCAGCTAAGTATAAGTCTTACCCTTGGCAAACACCAAGAAAAGAAAAGGTGTGGGTGTTTACTGACTGGATCATCATGTTTTCTACAAATAAGGTTCAGGTCTAATATGCTTCCTCTGTGAACTTTTTTGTAATCAGAGACTGCCTCTCTGAGGTTATTCTCCTTTTCTTTTCCTCTTTAGTTTTGATCTTGTATTGTTTTGGGGTGGGGGTTTTGCCCTTTAATTAAAGAAACCACTCTAGAGGTACAGTACCTCCTTTGTACTATAAAGTTGCACTTTAAAGCAGTCATCAGTTTTTGACTATCAGAACAACAGTATTTTTTATCTACTGCCCTCTCTTTTCTTTTGCCAATATTATTATAAAAATAAAGTTAAAAGGTTTCCTTTCTACATATTCCAAAACCACCTAGAATTAGGCTTCAGAATTAGTATCTCATACCTACAGCATGTTTCAAAGCTTTGGCTTTCAGTGTTCTACAATACAAACAACCTTTTTTTCTGTCACATATACTAACTGCATCTTAAATCTCTGCACTGCCTGATGGCCAGAGCAGAAAGTTAATACACAAAAACTGTCTTCATAAATTCATGCATTGCTTTATGACACATATCTTCTAGAAAAACAAGGTACAAATATTGTAGCCAAAATATCTCCTGATATTTCCTCCAAAATTCGTCATCTACTATCATGGATCAGTAGTCCAGAGGTTGTTACTGACAGTTTTATGTTTGTTTATAAAGACTGGAATGGATACAGAATCTAATTGAAACCTCACTGAAGTTGATGAAATTTTTTCCTTTTCTGCAGTATTTCTGGATCAGTGTCATTCCTGAGGCTTTTACGCTAAGATGTCATCTTTACACAATAGGCCAACATAAAATCTGCTGCAAATGCGTACAATTCTCATGGTTTTATATTGGCAACAAAGTTTTAAAGCATTCCTTAACATCCCAGTAACCACTGAATGTGTGATGCTAGGGTGTCAGCAAATATCCTTGCTGGACAGGTTGAGTTCCTGCATACTTGTAAAATCCACATTTTCCTACATCTTTTAAAAATAAAAGGGTAAACCTGAAATTGAAGAAAGAAGCATCAGCAAAATAGTTTATGCAACTGTTATGTGATGTGGTTCAACCTATAATATCAAGGTTTTGACACTTACCACTGAGGAACATTAGGAAATAAATGTAATTGGCAACTCAGTAAATGTGTTGTTGTGAGTCATACCACGGACAGTGAACGATCAGAAGTTTTGTTTTTAAATGGAAGGCATTCCACTGATGCTTTACACATGAATAAGTAAGAGCATCTCTAAATAAATAATCCTCCAGATGTTACATAAAAAGTAACGGATCTAACATGTGAGATGAACAAGTGAGGAAAGACTTCAGACACATGGAACATGACAGAGAAAGTATTCACATTGTGCAACCTGAGAAGATTGTTACAGAAGTTCTTATGATTTATATTGATTTTGTATTTAATCAGTATCACAGTATCACAGTAATGATGAGGCTGGAAAAGACCTTAAAGATCATCCAATCCAACCTAAAACCAACCAAGTAAACCTAACATCTGATAACTAGATCTCAGTGCCACTCAGCACTTCATCCAGCCTAACCTTAAACACCTCCAGGGAGGGTGACTCGACCACCTCTGTGGGCAGCCCGTTCCAAAATCAGATCACTATTCCAGTGAAAAACTTTTTCCTAATGTCAAGTCTAAACCTCCCCCGATGGAGCTTAAGACTGTGACCCCTTGTCTTGTTTCCGGTGTCCAGGGAGAAAAGACCAATCCCCGCCTGACTGTAACCACCTTTTAGGTAGTTATAGACAGCGATAAAGTCACCCCTGTGCCTTCTCTTTTCCAGGCTAAACAGACCCAGCTCCATCAGCCTTACCTTCCAGGCCCTTTACCATTCTAGTTGCCCTTCTCTAGACTTGTTACAGCACCCTGACATCTTTCTTAAACTGAGGGGCCCAGAACTGAACACAATACTCAAGGTGCCGTCTAACCAGTGACAAATACAGGAGGAAGATAAATTCCCTCTCCCTGCTGACCATACCATTCCTGATACAGGCCAGGATGCCAGTAGCCCTCTTGGCCACCTGGGCACATTGCTGACTCTTGCTAAGTTTGCTGTCCACTAGTATCCCCAAGTCCCTTTGCACCTGAGTACTCTCTTAATAACTCCATTCCCAGCCTATAGTTCTGCCTGGGGTTGTTATAACCAAAATGCAGGACCCGACACTTAGACTTGTTAGAACCCATCCTATTAGAGTCTGCCCATCTCTCCAGTTTGTCCACGTCCCTCTGCAGGGCCCTCCCGCCCTCCAACAGATCAACACAGGCTCCAAGCTTGGTGTCATCCGCAAATTTGCTCATGATGGATTCCAACCATTGGATTCCATTCCAATCATCAATATCATCAATGAAGAAGTTGACAAGGACCAGACCTAACACCCACCCTCAGGGGACACCACGAATAGCAGGTCGCCAGCTAGATGGGACACCATTAACCATCACTCCCAGCATACAATACTCCTCTCAAAGCCCCTTGCTGCCATCTTAGCTAGGAGTATATCACGGGAGACCGTGTTGAATGCTTTAGTGAAATCCAAGTACACTACATCCACAGCCTTCCTCTTATCAACCAGTCGAGTCACTTGATCATAAAAGGAGCTCAGGTTCGTCAGGCAAGACCTACCCCACCTAAACCCATGTTGACTGGGCTTCATCTCTTGGCCGTCATGCAGTTGTTGCATGATAGCACTCAGCGCTAACTGTTCCATAACTTTGCCTGGAACTGAGGTGAGGCTAACAGGTCTGTAGTTACCTGGATCATCTTTCCAACCCTTCTTGTGTATGGGAGTCGATTTGCCAACTTCCAATCATCTGGGACCTCACCTGTGATCCACGACTTCTGATGAATTATGGAGAGCGGTCTAGTAAGCTCATCTGCCAGCTCTCTCTTCACTCTGGGGTGAATCCTATTTGGTCCCATGTATCTTTCAGGGCAAGACGTTAAAAAATGACTAAAGACAGTCACAGGTTTAGCTTAATGTAAAGCAGTGTTTAATTAAATGTTTTGAAACTATACTGGGTTTTGTGACCATTTGTCACTGGTTAGACTGCACCTTGAGTATTGTGTTCAGTTCTGGGCCCCTCAGTTTAAGAAAGATGTCAGGGTGCTGTAACAAGTCTAGAGAAGGGCAACTAGAATGGTAAAGGGCCTGGAAGGTAAGCCCTACGAGGAGAGGCTGATGGAGCTGGGTCTGTTTAGCCTGGAAAAGAGGAGGCACAGGGGTGACTTTATTGCTATCTATAACTGCCTAAAAGGTGGTTATAGTCAGGCGGGGGCTGTCTTTTCTCCCTGGACACTGGAGACAGGACAAGGGGTCACAGTCTTAAGCTCCATCGGGGGAGGTTTAGAGTTGACATTAGGAAAAGGTTTTTCATTGAAAGAGTGGCCCTGTTTTGGAACGGAGGTAGTCGGGTCACCGTTCCTGGAGGTGTTCAAGGTTGGTGTGGATGAAGTGCTGAGCGGCATGATCTAGATGTTAGATGTTATGTTTACTTGGTTTATTTGGATTTAGGGTGTACTGGATGATCTTTAAGGTCTTTTCCACCCTTATCATTACTGTGATACTGTGACAGCATTTCTCAGTTTGGAAGTGGAGACAGCAATGGCACCATATAGATTCGGGACACCAAATCTCTCAGGCAGGAATTCTCTGCATTCCCTGCTGAAACAGTAGTGAAGACCTTGATGACTAAGTGCACTTGGGAACTGAAGTTTTGTCTTTCATCTCTGGACCCACAATGCCTTTGGAAAGAGGAGGTCCAGCCTGAGAGCACAAGTTGAACAGACAGGGCAGCAGACTGCACTGAGCACTGCATGATCAAGCAAACTTACATGGATCAGCATCACAAATGACCAGGGCACAAATGGAGAAGGTGGGAAAAATGGAAAAAAAGGCATGCAACTATTCTGGTATGTCCATCCTGAGGACTACAGTACTGCTTCTAAAGGACTGAAGCCTGGGTGAGACCATGCCTGATCCAGGTAGGAGCAAGCTGTGCCAAACGCCAAGCCCTGTACATAGCTGTACTCCCTAGTAGGGGAGAGAGCATGGTGGGGATGGTTTGCAATAAGTATAACAGGAGTCTTAGCACAGTACTGTCCACTCTCTACAAAAGCATTCTGTGTTCAGCCAAGGACACTCTGGCACAGGCTGTGCCCTTGTCTCATGCCCACTGGTTCCAGGCAACAGGGACATGCCAATTGCAGCAAGACACATAGGTGGTCACCTGTGTGGGAGGTGCCATTATGGCAGTAGCCAAGCAGTACAGGAGCCTTTAGGTTGGAAGAGACCTTTTGGGATCACAGAGTCAACTCCTAACTTAAATGGACCAAGCTCACCACTAGACCAAGTTCTTAAACACCAACTTCTAAACACAACTCAGGATGACAATTCAACCACCTCCCTGGGTAGCCTGTTCTAATGACTGATGACCCTTTCAGTGAAGAGATTTTTTCCTAATGTCTACCATAAAGTTTCCTTGGTGAACTTTAGGCCATTTCCTCTTGTTCTGTCATTTACTACTTGTGAGAAGAGACCAACCCCCACCTCTCTACCTCTCAATTTCTTTATGTTAGTTGTAGACATCAATAAGGTCTCCCCTCAGTCTCCTCTCCTTCAAACTGAACAACCTCAGCTCCTTCAGCCAATCTTCAGTAAGGCTTGTTTCTCAGCCTTTCACCAGCCTTGTTGCCCTTCTTTGGACCTACTCCAGTACCTTAATGTCTTTCCTGTATTGAGGTGCCCAAAACCAAATACAGTACTTGAGGTGTGGCCTCATCCATGCCAACTACAGGGGATTAATTACTTTCCTACTCCTGCTGGCCACATTATTCCTGATACAGCCCAGGAGGCCACTGGCCTTCTTGGCCACCTGAGCACACTACAGTTTCATATTTAGCTGATCATCAATCAGTACCTTCAGGTCTTTTTCTGGTGAGCAGGTCTATAGCCACTGTCCTCCAGCCCTGTAGCATTGCACTGAGTTGAAACCCAAGTGCAGGACCCTGCATTTGGCCTTGTTGAAACTCATGTGAATGGCCTCAACGCATCAATCCAGCCTCCAGATCTCTGTGTAGAGCTTCTGCCTTCAAGCAGATCAACACACCCAC
The DNA here is from genome assembly GCA_013397515.1 of Upupa epops. Classification (NCBI taxonomy): domain Eukaryota; kingdom Metazoa; phylum Chordata; class Aves; order Bucerotiformes; family Upupidae; genus Upupa; species Upupa epops. The sequence continues at coordinate 5,591 of VZRI01009121.1, read as the reverse complement.
TCAGCTGGGTGGTATCTGCAAATTTACCAGGCATGCAATTGATTCCCCCATTCAAATCATCAATGTGATACTCACTGTCAAGCTCCATCATGGCAAGGAGACTGAAACTAAATGATCTCTGAGGTCCCTTGCAGCCTAAGCCATTCCATCATTCTATGTTTCTATGACTGGCTACAGCCACAGTTTTTGTGGCCTCAGGTCATCCAACAAACCCTCCACTTGGCAAGTGCAGTTAGCCCAGGGAGTGACATCAGGATTGTCTCAGCTTTTGTTCCTGCACCTAGAACAAACTTAGCAAGGAATTAGGGCATTCAAGCATGGTACAGGGTCATTGTGACATTTTTAACACCTTGAAGTTAAACACACATCACATAGCTGCTTGCCTTCCTAATGGGAACAAGTCATCACCAGCATTCTTATACACATGGGCTTCCTGCAGCAAAATCTGACCCTTTTACTCCAAGCAGTGGGGTGGGAATTTTGTTCCTGTTGACCCTCAACCTTGGAGAAGCCCTCAGGCAACATTCACTTCACTTGCGTCAGCTCAGGAAGGACCTAATGGAAAACTCTGCATTGAAATCCCCAATGGCAGGTAGAAAACAACACTGTGTCAAGCACAGGAATTGGGAGCAATTTTACTTACTGTCATTTCTACAGTTGTCTCCACGTGTAGGTGGATGAGCGGAAAGCCATGAAGTGATGTGAAATCTCTGCTGTTCTTTCCCCCTATTAAAGTCACATTCTGTCAGCCTGATCCCTCAGCTCTTGGGAAAAAGTCCCATTAATTTCATTTGCGGAATATAAAGAAGTAGATAATCACAATGTGAAACTCATTAGCAAAGTTTTTAAAAGGGAACTAATTTAAGCAGAATTTGCCTCCCTGCTCTGCAACACAGTTCTTAATCAATTCAAAATTAGAAGAAAATGAAGAAAACATTCCCAGTGAGGAAGAGGAGGTTGCATCATGCCATTGAATTTGCCCACAGTATTTCACAGCAGAACCTCCTGCACAATACATACAGCTTGCTGAGGGCTTATCATTAGAATCCCAACACGTGCCTGCATAAAGAATTGCTGCAGACATATATATAACGATTCAAAAACACATGCAGGGACTAGGTTCCATTTTCTAGGATGTCTAATTGGAGCTGTGATCCTTGAGGTCAAATACTTTCAGGTACATCCAGTAAGAGAGTTAACCCCCACAGATTAGGCACTGAATGCCTGGCCTCTAAGCATCTGGCTCCTTCTGTGAAATTCAAAACCTGGAGCTGGGTGCTAAGCCTCTCCCCACTGAGCACATGCAGAGTTAGACCTCTCAGAAGGGCTATCCAAGAAAGCACATGGAAAGCAGGTGCTACTTGGGGCTGGAAATGCTAATTGCAGAAGTGTGGTTGAATTCTTGTCCCCTCTCCAGAGCCATGCCGTTCACCCATGTCAGAAATCCAAATAGAGCCTGATTCTGCTCCCTCCCATCAGCAGGCAGACCTCATCAGTCTTCTGTTTTCTTTCTAAAACCCAGCCAGGATACTTGAACAGTGTCGGCATTCACACTTACATCTTTCCTAATGCCAGTACCACCTGTCCAGGGAGAGTCACATGGTTGCATAGGCTCCTCTATTGGCTGACAGATCATTTGTTGCCTCCCAGCAGAGCTGTCTTTCTGAAGATGCCTTGGATAATATGAACTGGGTTTCCATAGCTTCCACTGGAAACCCTAACCTTACTGGTGACACTAGCAGCAGATGTCAGCACTCCAAATACATACAATGAATTGAAACATTTAGCCTTTCACAGGAACTTACTTCCTGTGGCCACCATTCTCCTGTTATCATTCTGAACCACTATGAGCTTTCATTTACCTCTTGCAAGCACCAAATATACCATTCTTGCAAAGATCTTTTTACCTGTAACTCAGGATTCACAGACTAGAAACCAAGTGCTCTGGCTTTTGTCCTGATGTATAAAAGTTTAATATTTATTGATCATTTCAGACAATCTACTCAAATACATAGTGACCCTTTCTTGTTTTCTGATGCTAATTTTACAGTTTTCCTTATTGGCCACAACACACACTTGTACAGTGACTGCCATTTCTTTTACACAGGAATATATTTTATGACATGTCTTAAGCTCCAAGTTAAAAAGAAACACATATTTACCAGTGATGTTTGACATCAGACACATATCCTTGAAACATATCACTTCTTGGGAAAATATTTCTTTCAGCAATTAAATTAATTTTGGTCAATATTGTCCCTGAAGCTGAAATAAAAAATAAAAGGACAAGGTGATCTTTTTGAAAAGTGTGAATTTCATGTCTATCAGAATTTCTAAACCTTAGTGGTAAAATACTGCTTTGTAATGTAATGTGTATCTATGGTGATGTCTATTTTTCCCTTTTCTTAGAGCACCTGCAACTGATTTCCCTATCGCAAAATCAGTTATATTTGGTATAATGTAAGAGATAATTATACTTAGGGTCAGAAGAAAAATACTAAGATTTGCATTATACAGCAGGGTATAAGAACTATCTTTAGGCCTGAATCATTCAAAAGAAAAGTTATCTTTCAAAGTCTTACATTGTGGAACTGGGCTGAGGAGTGATCTCATTAATGTCTACAACTATGCCAGAGGTAGGTATCAGGAGGATGGAGCCAGGCTCTTCTCAAGGTCATCTAGTGATAGGACAAGGGGCAATGGGTGCAAGTTGGAACATAGGAGGTTCCATATAAATATCAGAAGGAACTTCTTCACAGTGAGGGTAATGGAGGACTGGAACAGGCTGCCTGGGGGGTTATGGAGTCTCCTTCTCTGGAGATGTTCAAGACCTGCCTGGATGTGTTCCTGTGCAACTTGGTCTAGATGGTCCTGCTGTGGCAGGGGGATTGGACTAGATGATCTTTCAAGGTCCTTTCGGATCCTTAATGATTCTATGATTCTATGATACTGTGAACTTTTGCATGTGAAAACACTACTTTACATTTTCAAGTGTTGCCTCATAGGAAAAAAATTTGGAAAATGAGCCATTATTTACCCTCTGCTGTGATGCTATAAACTAGTACCTCAAGAAACTCCACAGATACCTCAAATCCATAATTATAAAATAAGTTGCATTGAAGTGGAATTCAGCAAAATAGGTTCTCTGACATGTAGTAAGGCACACACCTCCCAGCTCCAGAATGCCCAAATGTCAGAGTTTTATTTTCCCAGAGAGAGGGACTGCAACCTCTTGCTATTCAAAAATCACTGAATCACAGAAAGTTAGGGGTTGGAAGGGACCTCGAAAGATCATCAAATTCAGTTCCCCACAGAATCACATTAAAAACAAAACAAAAAATCCAACTGACTGCTAGCAGAGAAAGAGACGATCTTTCTAGGAGGCAAAGGATTTGTATTTTTTCACAAAATGTCATGAATGCAAAAGTATGTATTCCTAAAACAACTCTACAAGAGTTGGACAAATGAAATAATTACATCTAAAAACCTCAGCATCTATTCCAGGGTAGAACAGCCAGTTTTGTCATTGTTCAATCCTTAATACCATTATGAAAAATTTCCAAGTCTTCTTTTTCAAAGCAGCTTCCTGCTAAAGCCATATCAGATTAATGCTTTCCACTACTGGTATCTGCTAGGCTTTCTTTATCTAGAGGCTCCCCTCTGACTTAAATGAAATGAAGGAAGAAAGCCAAGATATGCACAGGAAGTTTCTATCTGAAAAAGAAGGAGCAGGTAGATAATTTTTATCACATACTGAGGCACTGAGCAAAATTTTCAGTATGTGTAAACAAGCATAACTTCACAGCTGTGGAGTCTTGCTAGTAGAAAATTCACTACAATTCTTTTGCTCTCTTTTGTGCAGTACCAAGCCAATATACTAACATAAAACCTGAATTCCTCAGGACTAACAAAACATAAAAAAAATTTCAACAAAAAATCACAGGTATTGGATACATAACTGTCTGAAAGAAAGACAGAACTCTGAAACGTTAAGCTCTCACTTTTTACTTTCGTATAATCTATTTCGTATTTATCACCTTTACCACTATAGGTTTCGAGAAGGTAATGGTTGATGGCATGGGTGTCTATTACAGGCCCCCAGATCAGAATGAGGAAGTTGATGAGGTCTTCTACAGGCAGCTGACAACAGCCTCACACCTGCAGGCCCTGATTCTCATGAGGGATTTTAACTACCCTGATATTTGCTGGAAGACCTACTCAGCCAGACAGCCACAGTCCAGGAGGTTCCTCCAGTGCACTGGTGACAATTTCCTGATGAAAATGGGAGAGTAGCCCACTAGGAGAGGAGTACTGATGGATCTTATACTTGCCAATAAGGAGGGTCTGGCTGAAGTGGTGAGGGTTGAGGACAGCCTTGGTTGCAGTGACCATGAGATTGTGGAGTTCAGGGTCTCATGTGGTAGGAACAGAATGCCTAGCAGAATCACACCCCTGGACATCAGGAGGGCCAACTTTGGCTGTTTCAAGCAATTGCTAGGGGAAATCCCATGGGACAGGGTACTGGCAGGTAAAGGGGCCCAAGACAGCTGGTCATCGTTCAAAGATTATAACGCTCTGGTGAGAGAATGTAGGGATGCAACCAGAAAAGTCAAGGCCTCCTTGGAATTCAACCTTGCAAGAGAAGTCAAGGGTAACAAAAAGGGCTTCTTCAAATACATTGCAGGTAAAACTAAACCTAGAGGCAATGTGGGACCCCTGCTGAATGAGCTGGGTGCCCTGAAGACAGAGGATACAGAGAAAGCAGAGATACTGAATGCTTTATTTGTGTCCATCTATACTTCTGAGAGCTGTCCTGCTATCAAAGCCCAGGCTGCTAAGGCTCCAGAGGAAGGTAAGGCAAAAGAGGAGCCTGCCTTGGTTGATGAGGACTGAATTAGGGATGTGTTGAGCAAACTGAATGTACATAAATCCATGGGCCCTGATGGGATGCACCCATGCATGCTAAGGGAAACAGAGTAAGTCATTGCTAAGCCACTCTCTGTCATCTTTTCTAAGTCATGGGGATCAGGAGAGGTGCCTAGGGACTGGAGGTTAGCAAGCGCCACTCCAATCTCTGAAAAGGCTAAGAAGGAGGACCCAGGTAACTCTAGACCAGTCAGCCTCACCTCCAT
>VZRI01009120.1:105913-172096 GCA_013397515.1 Upupa epops | reverse complement strand
TTACTAGTGCTGAGTATAGGGGGACAATCACCTCCCTCCTTCTGTTGGCCTCACAGTTTCTAATAGAGGCCAGGATGCTGTTTGCCTTCTTGGCCACCTGATCACTCTATTCAATTAGGAGCCCCGAGTCCTTTTCAGCCAGACTGTTCTCCAGCAACACTACCCCCAGCCTGTAGCACTGCAGGGGGTTACTGTGACCACCGTGCAGCACCGGACACTTGTCCCTCTTGAAATGCATACAGTTAACCTCAGCCTATCGATACAGTCTGCCCAGGTCCCTCTGTGCAGCCTAACCACCCTCCAGCAGATGGACATGCCCTCCCAACTTGGCATCAAACGCAAACTTACTGAGGATGCACTCAATCCCCTCACCAACAGCATTGATAAAGATGTTAAACAGGAGCGGCCCCGGGGACAAACTGACATATTAAGAGTTAGCATCACCCTTGGAAAGCTGTAGTGGCAAGCTTCATGCACTATTTATGCACGAACACAACTAACAGGTTGGTAGATTGTGTGATCACACCAGGCGAGTTTTCATCGTCATGGACAGCATGCACGTTTGCTGTTTGATATGCAAACCTGCTCCTTTCCCTTTGATCAACACCTTACATTTGTCTGGTCTCATTCCTTTACAAGTGACAGGCTGGTGACATCCCCTAGGAGATGGCAGAAGCTGCACATGTTCCTTTGGGAAATGCAGCAGGCTCAGTTAGTGCAAGGCAGAGACAGGAAAAGGCAAAGACAGAGAGAGCGCATCCAGGTCCTGCATCTCAGAAAGAGCCCGAGTAGTGACTAAGGGCAGAAAAGGGCTACAAGCAGACCAACAGGAGATGCTGCCAAGGACCTGCACGCACTGTTTGTAGGAACAGAGTGGCAAGGAAATGGCTGAAAGCAAAGTTCATCCTGTAAAGTCACAGGGAGAAGGAGGTCAGTGGTTTATGAACCCTGTATTATTTCCATTCTGCTTCATCTGGCCACCTGGAGCTTTCCATACCTTTTATTAATTATTGCAGTTCACAGCCTGAGAGAACCTGGCTTTTTGAACTTCAAAGCCGTTTGGATCCTCTTGGAAAACTCTAAGGAAAAGGTTCAGGCAGCACTAGCTCAAAGCTCTGGTAGTTTGGGCTCTCTCAGTTCTCCTCTGTCAATGAATACCTTCATAACACCTTCTACAGACTAGAGAATGAAGTGCAACACAAAGAGCTTGCTTGAGTATGTCCTGTGCTTCCTATGGATTTGATTTAATAGGCCTTGTGATTCGCCATTCATGTCACTGCTCTTAAAGAAGAAAGCAGTGCAGTAGTACCTGTGATACAAGAAGTCTGGGCAAAGAAAGCAGAGCAGGAGCCAGCAGTAAACTTAGAGTACTTGGGGAGCTGGCAGGAGAGCTCACCAAGCCTCTCTCTCCATCATTTTCCAACAATCCTGGTCAACAGGGGTGGCACCAGATGACCGAAAGGTGGCTGATGTGATGCCTATCTTCAAGAAGGGTCAGAAGAAGGTTCCTGGGAACTACAGGTCTGCCAGCCTTGACTCTGGTACCAGGAAAGATGATGGAGAGGATCATCTTGATTTCTGGAATTCTCCAGGGAAGCTAACAGAGAGGGAAAGGTTGTGTGCTGTGGGATGAATGTGAAGTCACTCTGCCTCTAAATGCACAGAGTCATTTAAAGTAAGGTACAAAGGGGAATGACCTTCACCTACACCACAGACTTCCTCACAGTTCTTAGTGCTACTAGTATTGTTTTCAGCTGCAAGAGCAGTGGTGGTAGCTATTAAGATCTCCAACCAGAAATGCAAACAGCCAGTTCATTTCCATGAATTCCCATGAAAGGCCAGTGTTCTGTGACTAATTATTCTAATCACTAACACTTTTTTCCTTTAATAAAGATGGCTTCAACAAATGACAGCAAAGGTCATAGAATCATAAAGGATCAGAAGGGATCTTGAGAGATCCAATCCCCCTGCCACAGCAGCATCACCTAGACCAGATCACAGAGGACCACATTCAGGTGGGTCTGGAACGTCTCCAGAGGAGGAGACTCCACAACCTGTCTGTGGTCATGCTGGCTATGGATGCAATTTGCATCAGTGGATTAGCAAAATGAATGACAAGCTGTTTTCCCAAGTTGACAGTGGTTGTAGAAAGCAAGCATTCTGTTAAAGCATGAAGTTAAATCTGTAGAAGACGCGTGGATATTTCTTCCAACTGCCTAGATTTGTTCACACCAGCCTACCCACACTGCATGAACAGAGGCTTTGCTCCCACCTTGTCTTTCAATTCCCCAATCCTAATACTCATCACATTTTATGACACAGAGAAACCATAAGGTGAGATGCTCTCTTCTCCCTAAATTAAGAGGCTTTCAACCCAATCAACAGGGTAAGGGTTTCAGATTCTGCCTGTTTGCTCAAACCCCTATAAACAGAGAATGTATTCTGCTTTTGCATTACAGATTCTAAGCACCAGTACCCATTACATGCATGATGTATAACGATGCGTTACTGTATTGTTCTACAGAAGAGACTGATGCACTTGCTAAGCAAACTTGTGAAAACTCAAGGTTTTTCCTGAATATTTCAGGAGTGTCTGAGAGATGCAGCATCCTCAAGGAGTTCTACAACTGATGATCGTTCCCATAAGAAAATTCGATTGTAATACCACCTATTTTTAACAAAGCTCTCATTAGAGGCATGTCAAAGCAAGGTACAGCACCATTTCAAACAATTACCATCCCTTCTAGAGCACCAAGCTAGGAAAAAACCCCTGAGCTAACACAAGTACTGAATTGAGACAACTTCTCAACGGCTACTGAATTCAACTCTTCAGTGAAAATCTGTGATGCAGAACAGCAGGTTCAAAAAGAACATCCTGCATGTCAGCAAGTGGCTCTAGAAATTAGAGATGGTGCTTACTGTTTATATGCTTACCCTATGCCTGTAACTCTAAGATCTGGATTGTTCTCTCTCCCATTTACAGGTGGGAAAAATGTGTGGAGAGAGATTCACTCCAGCGTTACACAGACCGTGGCACTCAGGATCAGTGTTCTTGAAGAATTCTGTGGCAGCAAACAACTAGAACACGATAGAACCTGTCATTCCCAGAAGAGCAGGTAGAAAAAGACTAGAGAGCTACAAAAGAAGAGCTGCTGTAACTAGAGTTTATGGCTAAACAGTACAGTCTGTGTGAAGAGCTTGTTTTACCGTACGGTTACCATAGAAATCGAAAAAGGGAGTAAAGGGGCTGCTCTGGCAAAGCAAGGAGCGTGCAGGGTGCTCTTTAACCTGTTTGTACACATCTCTCAAAGAAGCTCGAAGCCATACAAGGCACCATCAGTACTGAGAATGTCACTGCAAGGCTTCCCCTATGTTAACAGCTACGGAGCTATTTAAATGCTGCATCATCTTTTCCTAACAATAGACCTAAAGAAGATACTGGAATAATGATGTGGACTCTTCCAGTTTGCCAACAGCTCCAGGAATTACTGGCTACTCAGAAAAAGAGAAAGCAATCAATAGAAATATGGCTACAAATCTTTTTATCATGTTATACACTCCTGTTTTGACAATGTTCTCCATGCATTTGGTGAACTTCTACTTTCCTCTTAAAATAATAATGAAACCAAGGGAAATAAACTCTAAAAATAGAGATCATGGCAGTATTAATATAGAAATAGTGACACTGCAAACAAAAGGCTTCCATAAAAAACAAGTTCTCCGAATTAAAATATGGCAGAATACTTTATCACCACTCTGGGTTTTATATATTTAGACTGATGTCTTCTCAGGCCCAAAAATAAATGCTTCCCATGGCATTAAAGCAGCATAATTATTGTTCCTAGCCAGCTAAGGTGCTGAAGGCCCATTCTGTTTCCAAATATAAACTCAGTCGGTAGGAAAAAAGTCATATACACATGTTTTAAGCACTTCCAGGGATGTCGACCACATCGATTCCCTGCGCAGCCCATTCCAATGCTTAAAAAAACCCATCCATGAGGAAATGTTTCACTCTAGTAAATCTAACCCCCCTGGCTGGCACAACCTGAGGCCATTTCTTCACACCTGGGAAAACAGATCAACACTCACACTCTTCCATCAAGGAAAGAGACTTAAGAACCATGCTGCATTATTTTAGCAAGCTCTTCAGCTGGAAGGGACTACGTTTTCAATAATACCAGAGTAAAACAACAGCTCTAAACTAACAAGATAGAGGATACGTGACTAATTCAGGTTTGCCTTAATTGTGCTTCCTACATAACCTGGGTAAAAGTTTTCTGTGCACAACAAGATCAGAGTTCCCATTGATTTAAGCAGGAAGAAGAGAGACTGGTGAAGTTACAGCACTCACATTACTTCTTATTTTAGGAGACCAACTAGCTATTTGTCTACCTTGAAAGATCTGTAAGAAGACAATACCCACTCCTCACCAAACTGTTGCCTAGGTTTCTAGTGTCTAACTGTACTCCCACAGCATCATCAATGGAGTGCCACACAGCATGGGTGATGTACTGCCTTTTAAAACCTTGCTTACTTTTCATTGAGATTAAATTCACACACATCATCATAGATCCAGTTGCCACTGGGAACTGAAAACACTTATTTATGTTTTATTAAATATTGGAGAAAAGTTTCATCTCTACAAATGCAATTTGCTGTTTTTCCACCCCTGATTGCTCAGACTGTTTGGGAAAAGATCTTTACATGAAATTTTACCTCATAACAAACTCGATCTTTCCTTCTGACCTGCTTCTTCCTTCCAAGATGAATACAGATGCAGAAGTTGCCCTTCTGAACTGCACAAGGGTGTCTCTATTACCCACTCCTTTTCACTCCGCCATATAATGCCTGCATTGGTTGTAAACTGCTTTCACACAGACTATTCCTATTGTTAACGTGGTTTAAGCATCTTTTTCCTTCCCATTTCGTACTGGTTTTCATTATATGATAGTAAATTATACAGTCTAATTGTTAATCTGGTAGCAGCCTTGGTACAGTATTAATAGACAGTTAATGTCTCTAATTTTAGAAGTATATATTGAATTTCATTCCAAAACACATAAGCTGATAATAATACTTGCAATTCAAGTATTAGAATACAATTACGCCTATGGCACAAAAAAGATGAATACAATCCTTCTATTTGGTGGGGGGGAGGAAGAAATCAGTGGGTTTAAGTTCCCCGAGCCTCTAGCACCCTTGTTTTTTGAAGGCATTATATTTACAGCACCATAAAGTGAATTTTCTTGAGCATTCTTGTAGTTTTCTGAAAATTAACACTGGCAATTTCAGATCACTCTCCTGCACTCTGTGATATTTGCTGTTCTCCTCGTGTGTTGCTGTCATCTAAGTACACAAGTGTGATTTGCTTACTAACGCTTTCTAATTAGCAAAGCATTTACTGAGCTCTCACAGTCAATACTTTGTGATGGCAGAGCCAGCTTCTGAAGAAATAAATCGTTGAGACCATATTCTGCTATTCAAATAAGCCACGAGGTAGGGTAAAATCAGCAGCTTGCTCAACACTTTTAATACGTATTAAAAACAATTGCCTTGCAACTAGCAAGGGAGCAGCTAGGCAAAGCTTCATCCCACTGGTCAGCCACTATGAATGTAGAATAGCAATGTCTTGTGTAACCAAGTTGATAGAAGTCTTTGAATAGAATCCTGCTGTGAAAGAGAAGAGCGACGTGGACAGCATGTATTTTACAAGCAGCATCTGATAAGCATGAGCTAGATGGCAGATGTTAGGGTTACTGGGTTGGTTTTAGGTTGGACTGGATGACCTTTCAGGTCTTTTCCAGCCTCATCAGTACTGTGAGACTGTATAAGTTACCCAAAACAAACAAGGAACAGTGTAGCCCGTAGAATCAAGTCCTTGGGAATGGGGTACTTCATGTCTTTTAGCAAGAGAACACATAACCATCAGGCCTTTGGTGCTATATTGCACTTGTAATCAGAAACAGCTCTTCGATGAAATCATTACAAAGCATTGCTCAACGACTCTGTATGGCACACACAGAGATGTGCTGCCATCCAAAAACAAACTAAGATTGCAGCAGAGATATAAATAGAATTAATTTTTGAGCATTTGATCCAATTCTATCATTTTAGGTGCTTGGCTTCATAAAACAGCTCAACATATATTTTGCTGCCACGCTGCTATGTTGACACATATCAACAGAGATCTGAATCAGGAAACGAGCTGTTCAGAATGGGTGAGAATGAGTCAAACTACAGCTGACATCAGTACACGTACAGCTGCAACGATATATACATCAAATGCACTAATAGTAATCCCTTGTGATATCATCATCTCAGCTGAAGAACCACGAACAAATTGAGAGCAGCCTCGAGGAGAAGGAATTGGGAGGGTTGGCTGATGAAAAACTGCGTGAGCTGGCAATGTTTGCTTGTGGACAAGAAAGACAACAACATCCTGGGCTGCACCAAAAAGAGAGTGACCCATAGGCTGAGGGAGGTGATCCTCCCCCTGTATTCTGCTCTCATGGAGTACTGTGTCCAGTTCTGGAGCCCTCAAAACAGGAAAGATACTGGAACATGGGTGCCCCCTCCCTGGCAGTGTTCAAGGCCAGATTGGATGGAGTCTTGAGCACCCTGGTCTAGCGGGGGGTGTCCCTGCTCATGGCAGGGGGGTTGGGACTAGGTGATCTTTAAGCTCCCTTCTAACCTAACCCATTCTGTGAGTCTGTGTGAAGAGGGCTTTTATTACACTCATTGCAACTAGCACAGTGACAGGAAAATTAGATGCAGGTAAACAGAATGAACATCATGTTACTCCACACTGGTGAGACTGCATCTGGAGTATTGTGTCCAGTTCTGGGCCACTCAGTTTCAGAAGGACACAGAGCTGCTGGAGGGGGTCCAGTGTAGAGCAACAAAGAGGATGAAGGAAGCAGAACAGCCCCCTTATGAGGAAAGGCTGAGGGAGCTGCGTCTCTTTAGCTGGGAGTAGAGGAGGCTGAGAGGAGACTTCATTTATGCCTCATGTCTCTGCCCAGGGGTCTGTGGAGTCTCCTTCTCTGGAGACATTCCAGATCCTCCTGGCTGTGTTCCTGTGTGACTTGGTCTGGGTGATCCTGCTGTGGTAGGAGGATTGGACTGGATGAGCTTTTGAGGTATCTTTCAAGGTCCCTTCTGATCCCTAAGGATTCTATGATTCTATAAAGCATAACTTGCGAGTGTAGCGAAAATAAGAAATCAAAGACCAAAACCAGTCATGTCCCTAAAGAATCAAGCTAAAATAGTTCTTGTAGAGGATTATAAAGTATTAATAAGTAAAAAAAAAGTAATTTTCTCTTCTGTGCTGGTGGTGCAACAAGAAATACACATTCAAAGTGTAAACTGTCTTAGGTTCCACAGATTGCTGCCTAACAATAGCCTTACGTAACTAATGCCCTGCTGAACGGCTGTCAAGCAGAGCAGAGCACTGACTCTCCTTACACCCGAGATCAGGACAGTGCTAACATTCAGTGGAATTACAACTGTACAAGCAGAATTTTGGGGAGCTAACTCATACCTCTCCTCTCTATTCAGAGAGTTATGCAGAAGGACATGAATATCTCTGTTTATGCAGTTATCAAAGTACTGTTTTCTTGAAGAATTTTAGCTCCTGACACCTAACCTCCAACTCTTCCACCAGACTGAAGCTGGAAATACTCCTTCCCTCTACAGCCACTAGGGAGAGACAGAGCTAAGCCTCTCCCATACAGTAAAGCCAGACACAAGAGAACCCAGCTAGCACTACCTTGGCCACCTAGAGCAAAGCTCTTGCAGTTACCTGGACTAAATGCTGGCTAAGCATTGTGTGACCATGGGATTATCTTAAATTCTTCTTCAAATAACAGGGAATTATCAATCTGTTACAGACAGCAATCCAACTCACTCACAGGCACACACTTGGGTGCTCTCAGACCACCCCATCGTGAGAGAACAGCTACAGGCCATGCACGCACATCAAGTATTATTCAGCACTCCTCTGCTGAAAACCCCAGCACCTGCTAAAACACTTCCAGCCCTGAAAGAAACCATGCTGGATATTTATCCTTTGCATTATATATAGCCCTGTCGAACGACTTCAGCTTGTGAGTTACAGCAGCAAAACCTGTTTTTCATAATAGATGGTGGGAAGAGAGGTTGTTGTCAAGAATAACAAATGGGATTCTGAATAGATTTCCCCCGGAAAGCATGCATCGTGAATAGGCACCAGAGGACAGTCGAAACCCTTCACTCATTTATAGGCAGCAATATTGTGTGAGACATGCACTGGGGTTGCCTTTTTGCTCTGCTCTAAACATCAGCCCAGATGTTGATGGGGATAACTTCCTGGGCCATGCGCCACACTTCCAAGAGAGAAGGAGCACTTTACCCTCTCGCAGCACAATACACGACTGATGATACAGGCAGTTATTACTGCTCTAATTAAGCTACAGGCATAACCCAGCTCCAAAATTATTCTGGAACAAGGCAGAAACACTGCTGCAGCCCAGAATTCCACAGGATTCCACTGTACCTGGTTTTCAGTCCTACAGGGGGGTTGATTTAGAATGGCATTCAATTAATTTGAGGACGATGGATGCATTGGCTTTGAACAAAGTGCACTTGGAAAGAAAAGGATTTATTGACCCCTTTTTGCAAAGGAACAGAGAGGTAGGCAAAGCATTGAATGCAGACTTTTCCTCACGTCTGCTCTTTTCTTAAAGAATGGAGTAACAATAGCAATGATTGTTTTATTTCCTATACAATCCTCTGTTTTCCTAATGGTTTTCCACAGTTTATAAATTACTGTCCCTCTGCTGCACTCAGCGCTATCAACTGACTGGAGAAGAGGAAAGGGGAATAAATTCAAAACACAGAAACTTCCTCTTAACAATTAGAAGAAACGATTTTCACTGTGAGGCTGATAAAACATCAGAGGAGTTTACCCAGATGAGTTGTATCACAGTCTCACAGTACTGATGAGGCTGGAAAAGACCTTAAAGATCATCCAGTCCAACCTAAACACAACCCAGTAACCCTAACATCTGCCATCTAGCTCATGCCACTCAGCACTTCATCCAGCCTAACCCTGAACACCTCCAGGGATGGTGACCCGACCACCTCCGTGGGCAGCCCGTTCCAAACCCGGATCACTCTGTCAGTGAAAAACCTTTTCCTAATGTCAAGTCTAAACCTCCTCCCATGGAGCTTAAGACTGTGACCCCTTGTCCTGTCTCCAATGTCCAGGGAGAGAAGACCGACCCCCACCTGACCATAACCCCCTGTTAGGTAGTTAGAGACAGCGATAAGAGTCCACATCCTTGGAGATACACAAAGTCTGACTGATATGGACAGTGTCACGGGCAACCCACTCAAGACCCTGTTTCAAGCTTGGACTGGAAATTCTTCAGGGGTGCTTCCCAAGCTCAACTCTTTCTGTGACCGTATGAAAAACCTGCATTTTCAAGTATCTGCTGATGCACTCCCAGCATCACAGCTGAACTGACCATTGTGTTCCCACAAGAGTACTGAACAGATAGTAGCTCAAAGATTTTCTTGGAGGCCACTCAAGCATTTTTGTCAGGTAATACTAGACTCTACGCTGCAGTGGGTACTGTCATTGTGTTTGCAAGGCAGCTTTCTGAGGCAAATGCTGCCATTGAGAACGCTTTTCTAGTCTAGGCTATTTCTTCAATATAGCAAGCTTATATCCCCTACCTTCTTCTTTTAAACACAGTTCTTAACCGAAGATTCAGCTCACCTTTTCTCATGCTCAACCCTTCTCTTACTGAAAACCAGTCTAGAGGGAGGTAGCTTTCTCGTGTTTGAAATAACCCAGTTCTGTACATAGAGCTTAGAGGTCACTACACTGTCAGACAGGTATTTCAGCACTGCTTTTTCATTCCATTCAGCCTAAAATAACAGCACCCAAGTTGTTTTTCCATGTAAATACTTTTCTCCTGCCTCACCACACAGTTCACCTTCATAAAAGCAGTTTGCAGTTTCCTCTGGCCCATCTGAGCAGGGTCATCTACACCAAAGAAGCAGTAAACTATCCCAAAAGTCAATTCCTTCCTTATTCCAGGCAATCAGTAGTGCTGTACTGACGCCAACCCAGCGGAGATCCCTTTTTGTATCCATATCCTAGCACTGATGTCCTGAGAGAATTAAGAAGCAGAACTTTTGCATCCATCCCTTCTTTTTCCTTTAGTTCATCTTAGAGCAACCAACACTTCCCTGCCCATGAATAGCTCCTTACATCCAGGGCTCTTGTGAGCTGTTATGAGGATGCCCTCTGGTTACATCCAGAATGACCTAGAAGTCAGGATAGATGCTTGCCACCAGTCTTCTAATGACGATAGGCAAGGTAGAGTGTTTACAACACTTAAAGCAGTGATATCTTGACCAATAATCTGGATGTCAGTGTCCCTCAATGTTTAAATTCTCTTCATTCTATGAAAATTAAATTTATTAGAAGCCTTCTAAGAGGGACTGAACTGTTTTCAGTACTTGTTGTTTCCACTTCTACTCTAACTTATACACCCTTTCGAGGGCAAAAAGTCCTCTAGCTAGCAAGCAAAGCAGATTCAAAACCAGAGCACATGGTACACGAGCACTGCCAGACCAAGGAACCACACATGATATCTGCTTGATCACCACCTCTGAGAGTGAGGACAAGAGAAGAAACTACTGTGGCGAGGACTGGACACTTCTAATACTGTTATAAAGCAACAGTTAGTCTTCAGAAAATAAAGTCAACACATTAAGAGGACCTGGCTTTCTTCTGTGTGTTCATAGCAGAAATGAAAGGGGATGATGTTCGCAGTGGGAACTTTGTGGGTTTCTAACAGCTGCTCTGACTACAGAGACACATTCGCACAATGCTCCTGATGAGAAAGGGGAACAGCTATCTCAGGAAAGGGAGGGATTCCCCACGGGTTTATAAATAATTGGGCAAGATAGAAGATTCTTCCTGGAGCACCTGAAAAGAAAAGGGCAATGAGAAATGATGCTGTGCTTTGTCCAGTCTACTCAGCATTTAAACCTCTCTACCCTGGGTTGAACTGGTATCTACTGTATCTTCTGCAGGAGAGAAGCAGTGAGAAAATAATAGAGACACTCTCTGCCAGTCAGGATCACTTTCTGCAAGGAAATGGATTTGTGTTCAGTGCTTTCCTTCAAGATCTTACACATTTATCTATTTTCTACCCTCAGAGACCATGCAGATTACGTGTGGAAAGCAAAAAACAAATAGCCATCTAGGAATGCTTCATGCAAGAGACTGCTCACACATAGCAAGAGGGATAGACAGGCACTGCTGCCACGACACTAGAAAAGGGAAAGAGACAGGACTTGGCAAAGACAGATAACACGCTGTGAGAGAGCCTTCAAGATTTCCAGTTACCAGCAGAACTGTTGGCAAAACTCACGTCCGAGCCCTTCAATTGCTGACATTTCATTTCCATTCAACCTGATCCAGCTGCAGCTGGATGAACACTATAGCAAACGAAAGGCTGAAGCGTTACCAAGACCTGCCTGGTGTAAGTCAGAGCCGCACTGCCTGTCTAGAGAGGGTAATCAAGGGACAGAGCAAGACTCATAGCGACGTGTGATAGAGTGCTTTTGTTGTCCGTTAAGTCAGTCTGTTCTTGGTCAGCTGGAAGCACTCTATTTGCAGGTTTGGATAAGCTCTCAAATAAGTAGTAGAGCCAGCAGCTTTTCTTCCTCGAGTGCTGCCACACACAGCTTTATTAACGCCAGCCTGGGTTTCTTCACGGCACTCTACATCCTGTATTGGTTGCGATGTGAAGCTGACGCAACACATCTGGCGAGTGACACCTTACCACCAGCAGCACATCAACTCGCACGAGCTGCTGCTAGTTTCCAAGTAAACTGCTAATTTTTGCTTCTGGAACTGTCAGCAACCCTAGAACGTGCACCTCCTTCTATCTAGTTGCAGTAGCAATGAGAAAAGGCATCGGACTTGAGGAGAATCCCTAGAGCACATAGTATTCTACACAGAACATGACCAACTTCTCTTTCATTCTAGTCCCATCCTAAAAGGTATCAACTGAAAAGAGATCCCTTACTGCTCAAAACATCCACAGACAGGAGAGAACAAGAACACGTGCAAGGTACTGAGAAGAATATCATTACAATTAATTCCTTGGCTGAATGATTTTGTCGGCTAACGGAGCTGTGATTAAAATTGATGTATTAATTATTTATACTCTGTTTAAAATATAGGTCATGGCTTTCAAATATCTGAGGCTAGTACTTTCCCTTAATCTATACAGGACAAAAGACAGACTGCTAGAGTCCTCCGTCTGCCTTCAGACTTATTTTCCAGCTTTCCCTTTAACTCTGTTGAGTCACCTCGAGGCTGGAGAATCGCACTGGTACCTTGGGATACGCAGTAGTTTGGATTTGGCAGTTCCTTAGCCTGAGGGATTGGGAATTCCTATAGCAGCTTTTGTTAAGCAGTTTGGAATTCCGAGCTCTTCCCAGTCTCTGCAAACAACTGTACTTGGGTGAAGGGACAAGATTCAGTGGTGTGACTTTCCTAGTGTGGTGGGGCTTCTTTGGAGGCTCTCCCTGCCTGCTGCTCACAGCTCTCACTCTAAGCCAGCGCTGTCTTCTAATTCTTCTCAATCCTACAATCAATATGTGCTGCACCATGTAGTTACCTCTCCCCCAAGCTTCCTCTCCTATGAAAGATAAAAGACTGTGCTTCTAAATCCCCACCCTCCCGCACAATTCAGAGTGTTACAAGCAACAAGCTCTGGTTTTCTAACAGGAAGGACCAGTCATGATCCTATGGAGGAGTCTGGTAGGAGTTTCTGGTTTAATTCACAGGCTATTGTGTCAGTTAGAGCAGAATTAGGCCATTTGATACTAAATTTTCAGGATGTGCCCGAATAAAAATAGTACAAATTCAAGCTCTTCATCCATAATGTATTCATCTTGAAGTGCACAGCTGCCATGCATATATTTATGTAACTGCTATCTGTAGAAATATTTAAGCTTTCAGTTCTACTCTGAAAAAAAACATTTAGAAAAGTTAAGGAAGGCTAAACGGTGACAACCAGCCAGGAGGAGAGGCATTAGGCGTACGTGTGTTCATCAGAAGGCAACAGGCTGCTAACACGTTCACTCCAATCACTGAAAGACACAGCATGGCTACAAACAGAGAAGGACAAACATGACCAGACACAGAGGAGAACCTGACCAGACTAGTTTTTCAGCCCATATTTAACTCAAGGAGGCAACAATAAGAATATTTGAGATCTACTATTCACTTCTCAGAGTCAAGTCACTGGAAGCAATCTGTACAATTCACAAATGAGGAGCTTCACACAAAAACAACGCCGGTACTTTATAGAACACATTGCCATAACGTTAACGATGTAAACAGGTTAGAAAACCACACTGGATAAAGTCATGAACAAGTGCAACATCAGGAGCCTTTAAACACATTGTGAACCTCCAGCCTGAGAGAACAAGACGCAGCAGAAGGCAAATAAGGACCAGGAAAGAAGACAGCAGCACTCTCTCACCTGTATTACTGTTCTTCACCACAGTCTACTCAGGACTGTCACCTCTTCCGTGAAGCAGTTGTCACACACTTGCCCTACTCTGTTCCAAATAGTCAAAAATAAAAACTACTGCAGATAACCCTCTCTCAACACCCAGCGAGTAGGGGAGCTGCAGGAACTTGTCTGCCTCTCTGCTCTGCCCAGCTGATTTAGCTTTCAGATCATCACACCTGCCCCTAATTTTCCCAGATCTCGGTTCCCACCCTTTCTAAACTCACCTGTGATCCCCTCTTTACTATCCCATGCTGTTACGAGCACAGTCAACTTCATCAGCAGTAGTTTAATTCTGTTGCATCTCTGGCAGGCTCCTGGCAGCGTAGCGACCAGAGTTCCAGTAAATGAGCTGCTGAGTGCACCTGACTTTACCGTTCAACTGCTGGCTTGTGGCCTCTAATCAAACCTTAACTTACACAACCCCAGCACATCGAGTTAACCGTAACAGCAGCAACACTAATAAACAAGGTAAGACACTGCCCTGACCTCCAGAACACACATCCCCTCTCTTTCCAACAACACCAAAACCTGCTTCCTCGGGAGCCTTTTCTTTTTCCTAAGACACACCGATACACTATGGAATTCCAGTGAGGTAGGTAAGGAGGAACACGATGCCCATTAAATCTCTGTAAACAATTCTCTTCCGCAGCTGAGCTCTACAACAAAACACCCTGCCTGCTGACGTGGGATGCTGCTTCACTTCATGTAGGTCACCGGTGAGGGAACAGACAATTTTAACCAGCAACAGCAGAAAAGTAGCAAAACCCCAGCACACTGCATCCTTTGATAGGATTTAATAAAACCATAGATCAAGTTTATAGCAGAAGAAAGTGGAGAGAGAGAGAGAGAAAAAAAAAACCCAAAGCAATTACCTCCCTTTAATGTATTTTTTAAAGTTTTTCAAGTAGACAGAATGTTACTGCTGACAACACCCCACAACACAAACATTCAATATAAAAAAATGCCTTAAACTTACCTCTGAGTTTACACTGATTTAATATATTTTTTCTTCTACTTTTCAACTTTCCTTGCATCTTGGGATTATAGTGGTTTTCTCCACCCGCTTCCTTCCTCTCACCTCCTCCCCCTCCAATCTGGCCTCCTTTCCTTCCTTGGAGGTTTTTAAGCTTTAATTTGAGAGTGTAAAGCTGAAAAATATTTGATACAATTTTTTTTTTTAATTAGAGAATTGAGCTCCCCACCATGGTTGAAGCATTTCTGGGAACAGCACCAAAAAAGCTGGAAGCTACCGCACTGAGTAGCCACGGCATCTCTCTCTCTCTCTTAAAATCATCGCTCATTTATTTTTCCCAGACAACTAGTGTTTCAGCATTTTGCTTCTAGACACGACTGCAGTTTAGGGGACTGATGCTAGAAATGAGCCTGAGTCAATTGGTTCGGTTCTGGAACGTGAAAACTAGATTCCCAAATTCCAGCGTGGGCCCATCTCCAGCTGGAACGGGAACAAGGCTCACCAAGTGGGATTGGACAATATATGAGCTGAGGCTCGAGTTAGTCACATTTCCAATGAGCTCAGAAGGGTATTGATGATTACGAGTTCTAACTGGAGGAGGCAGTTGTCAGTCTGCCTGCGGTATGCGTGTCACCGCGCTGGGGAAGGAGAAATATTTAGGAGCTTGTGTGGGATTGGGCTTGCTGAATGGAAGCCTCCTCTCCTATAATTCCAACATTGTTGGAGAAGGGGGAAAAAAAGAGAATAGGTTAATCTAACAATGGAGGGACTCTGCAACGTGCGTGTGCACTGGGGGGTGTTGAAGAGACTCAGCATTTCCTTATGCTAGCGAGCAGCAGCCTGCAGCCTATTTTAGGTTCCCATTAATTGACACTGGCCTGTGCTTTGCAGCCTCTGTGTGTTTAGGTTAATTCATGATGTTTGCTTTCAGCTAATAAAGAGCATTTTCCTGTTACGACATAAAATTTGTGGTAATGCTAAGTCCTATTTTCCCTAAACGCTTACAGATATTTCAAGCACGTGGATTGCATTACCCTTCCTCTTCATTCCTTGTTTGCTCGGTCATTGTGTTTCAGACAGTCCTCTTACATCAGTCTACTCAGCCACTAATTTCTACTTGCTGTTCCTTCAACGAGAGAAAATTGCTCCTGCAATCCACCTATTTGTGTGCAACTCAGCAATTCCTTGCCTGCTTTTGCACACAAAGGCAGCATCACCCTTCTGTGTATCACACAGATCACGAACTGGACCTTTCCCAGCCAGAAATGAAAGGGTTGGTGTAATCTTGAGTGCACGTGTCAGGATAAATCCGTAAGCATCAGCCATCCAAAATCAGTTCGGAACTCATTTATCACCGATGCATTAGCATCCTTTTTTTTTCCCCCTCGATCTGAATGGGATGAATTGATAACTCCTATTGCTCATGTTTCTAATCTCTTCTATTTTCTGTTTCCTGCTGTTTACATCATCTGCTGACTTCATTAACATGCTGTTCCTTTGCTTTCTTTAATACTATTAATGAAACTGTTAAATAAGGCTGAGGGGGAGACCAAGCATCGTAGTTGCTCGTCGGACAACCAGAAGGTGTCATCAGGCAGGTTTCCTGCAGCAAGGTCTAGAAGGCCATTTATCAGAATCACTCCTTTTAATTGGTTTCAGTAAGTTGTTATTATTTGTAGAGTTGACTAATTGTGGAGTGACCAGAAAGCCCTTATAGGGAAACCTTGGCGTAGAAAAGCTGGCTGCTTGTGTGTTTGTTCTTGTTTAAACCAAACCTATGGGAAGGTTTGGATGTGCTTCAGAATGGGTTTTAAACCGTTTACTTCACCTCTTCTCTCTATTTACCTGTGTGTGCTCCTATTTCCTACCGTAGTTAACCCTTACGGATTGGGGATATTTGAATTAACTCCATGTAATTGATAAAAATTCAGTCGCCTAAAAGCTGTGCAGAAGGGTACGTGCTAACAAATAAAAAGATAATATTGTTGACTTAAACAGACAAACAGTGTGACTATATATGACTGCACAACAGACACCAACAGTTGCAAATACACGTCTAGAATATCTAAGGGGAACGCAAGAGAGGGGTCTCTATTAAACATTGAAAACAGATGAACACAGAGAAGGAAAAGACCTATTTTACCCAATAGTTACTGATGATATGCAGACAGACTAACTGAGAATAAATGAGGGTAGAAAGGAGAAGGTATATAACAACCATAAGGCATAGGATGCTTCAAGTAAGTCTTCCAGTACATGTAGCCAAGGCAACCAAACTAACGTCTTTAATACAATGCTGCCTGGGTTCACTGAAGGAGTTGTCAGGGAGGTGTTTGAAAAGGCCATATACCCAGTCACGTGTGCCCATCCCTCCCTTCCCTCAAGCTCTACAGGCACAACAGTGAATATCAGCAGATCTTTAACCACTGAATTGCTCTCATGTTCTTCATAGTGAAAGTGTGAATTAACACTGCTTGGCTTTGAGGCACCTCAATGGTTTCATGAAATCTAAAAATAACAAACTGGAAGTACTGTTCCTCATTTCTAAGTAGCTGTAGTTGGAAGTGTGGTAATGATCAGGAAAAACACAAGGGGAAAAGCTTCAGGATCACGTGTGCTCCTGAAAAGAATGGACTTGAATACCTCCCAGAGTCTTAAAGCTCAAGTTCACTGCTCCTGCCACAGAGAAGCTGTGTTGGGTTCTGTTGCCTGCCTGGACATATCAGCACGGACCTGGGGAGGAAGGAAATAATCTAGACCACAAGAACACACCCTTGCTAGCTGTTCTCCTTACAGTGTTAAAAAGAAAGGAAATCTTTCCAAGTTTGGAAAAGATGGAAGATGTTATAGAATCAATACCCGCCTGGATGTGTTCAAGTTGAACTTGGTCTAGGTGATCCTGCTGTGGCAGGGCGATTGGACTAGATGATGTTTGGAGGTCCCTTCCCCAATGATTCTATGTTTCTATGAATCGATGTTGTCATGATTCTGCGGTACTGGAACAGCTGTCCTCGGGTCTGTTTTCCATAGTGGATTGTCAGAGCAAAAACTGGGCATCTGTGTGAGATCGTTTCGTTCTGAGGTTTTAACCTCAGGAAACACTTGCTGACATACAAAAAAATCAGCAGGTCTCTTTTTAGACGTTAAACCCTAGTCTGGAATAAAGAGAGTATAAAAAGACCTGCTTATGGATATGCATGAGACTACATGGAATGAAGCATGGTCCTCCTTGGAGCACTCTCCTCTAGGCTTTTAACTCTTACCAGAGGAAGAAGGATCTCTGTTGAAAGGACATGCTCAACCTTTCTAGTATATTATTTACACGACTACTCAAAGAAAACTAGCAGGGCTGTTGCTCTAGGTGTGATCTCTTTATATGGCTACATAGTTCTTGTACTCTCCAAAGCACCGCGATTCATTGTTTTCATCAGCCTATGATCATAATGATACAAAGAAAAATCACAGTAATTATAAACCAGTCTTCAGAAGAGCTATATTCAATGAGCTGTGTTCATCTCCGTTCCAACGCCACTGGCTTCTGTCAAAAGCAAGAATATATTTAACCAGTGCGAGCTAGCTCGCGTAGCTATAACTAGGATCCTCGAGCAAGCAGGAATGCTTTGGTCCGTTGGAAGGTTAGAGCTTGCTCTCTATCTGATGGAAAAAATACTGGATGGTTAAAATCATTTGGGAGTGCAGGAAATGTTTACAGAGCTCCAACAAATAATTACTGCTGAGATGGCCCAGGAAAAGCTCCACTGTATTTTTTGCTGTTCAGTTGGACAACAAAAAGGGTAACAAAAGGCAAACGTACACGCACACCTGCACGTATGAGCGTGGATACAAAGGCATCGGCAAGGAATACCAGTCCACGGTGTGTCAGCAACCCTCTTTTTAATTCTCCTTGCTGTAGCAATGAAGAACTACAATTGGATTTCAGCTCTCCATAGAGTTGAAAAAACCCAAAAGACAAAACCATACTCTCGGTTTGGAAGAGACCACAATCAACGTGAGACAGGAGGAGGAGACAAACAGCACGAATAATAGAGGGAAGAGTTGCTCAGCAAGCATCTCAGAGCATGAGTAGAGGAACGGAGCGTTAGATGCAATCTTGTGCCGTACCCAGGTGGTTTCCCTACACATCGATCAGGTACGAGGCCTCTGCAAATGCTATTTTGCATCGTTACTGGGAATTTATTTCAATATGAGCTAATAACAAAAAAGCCCAGGGCACCAGCACAGCCCGGTGCTGTTTTACCTGTTGAATTTAACCAGGGGAAAAAAATTCACACTACCTTGCAGGAAGAAAAAGCTTCTCAGTGACTTCAAAGAGCTGCCTGATAGTAGCGTACAGCTTCCAGTGCGGCGTCGGTTCAATCTCACTGATAACACTGTTTACTCCATGGTACATTTTTAATTAAAAAAGCAAACAAACGAGCAAAATATCTCTTTGCAAAGAGTGTTCTGCCACCTGAGTGTTTACTTTTCACTGCCCTGGAGAGGAAACCTTGCAGACAGGGCTTAAAGAACCATCACGCCATACGTCACCATTTGGGGTGGAGGGATGAGGGGGGAAACCTCACACAAAATTTACAAGGCGGGGGGGGTCAGATGAAGTGAGACAATAACTCAGATAATAAGAAGATTGAAATGCAAAGATCCCAACAATCTTTTTTTAAGGCCATGCCAGAACTCCAAACACCCTTCCTATTCTTATAAAGCATGAAGTATCATAAAGTCTTCCCAGCTCATCTACTGCCTACAAGATACCCATCTTCCCAAGCAGCCACCAAAACCAGCTCGGAATTTAAGGCCTTAAGAGCCTCAAGAGAAAACATGCTGTTCTCTGAAAGAGAACTTCAGACGCATAGATTGTGTCTGCAGGCTGCCTCACAGTCTCAGAGACCAGAAATGTCTGTGCATGTGCAAGTGACCACGTGAGCCGAGAGTACTGAACCTATTGATTAATTTCTAATTAAAAGAGAAGAGCATGAAGCACTAGGAATATTCCGAAGCAACCTCGCATTGTGATATGCAGAACAACGCCAGCTGCAGTTCATTGGTGTCTCCATAGAAACAAGACATCTTTGAGGGTGTAAGACACTGTCAGAGGACTAAAAAATTCCAGCTTCAGCAGAAAACAGAAAAGCACCTGAGGGAGGTTTTTTTTTCCAACCAGGAAAACAAAATTCATTATTCATTCTGCACATAGGAAGCACTCGTTTTTCAGACGAGTTCCTCAACATACATCAGGATTAACTCACGGGCTGGCTAATCCTATGGTTTTCTAATCCATAAAATCTGTAGGTTGCACTTCGAAGTGTAACACCAGAAAGGAAAATAAGTAGGCTCTCGATGAATAATTGAAAGCTCTGTTCCACGCACGGTTAACTCGTGGTACCATTCTCACACTCGCTTCTAGACGGCGCTTAATGCACTCACACATGAATACTGGCCCGTATGCAGGACCCTGTTCTGGCCTGGGCAAAAGGCAGCCTCGGGAGGAGTAAAGGCAGTGGGGAGATGTTGCTTCAGTAAGACACTCTGCTCTAAAACTGCTCAGCTTCCCTCCTACTTCAAACGAGCACAGACTGGCAGCGTGCAGCTGCAGTGCCTATTTTTAAGAGGTTGAACCCACACACCGGATGGATTAAAAAAGGCTCATCTCCTTATGGCAGACCCGGAGCTCCAGGCAGAGAGTTTTTTCATACACGACCAAGAGACCTGTGCCAGCTGGTAGCTTCACAAGCTGGGTTGCTGTTCCCTGATCTTCTGCCCAGACCTCGCTGGGTACAGTCTGCCAACTGAAGTGACCTCAGCACCTCCAGCTCCTCTCCTAAAGGAGGTTGATATTCACGTTGCTCCCCGGTGCTGGAGATAACTCCATCATTTTTCTCCTGAAACCAAAACGCTAGGGAAATTTTCACCTAGCACTTTCCCCGTCAAGTTGTTCCTGCTCCATTTCCACAAAAGAGCAGGAAGACTGTCACGCTGCCACCATCGCCCCGGGTACAGACGAGATACAGACATTCCTCCTTGCGCTACCCTATCGAACTGAAGACGGCAGCTGCCGTTAACTTTTGACTGGGGGTCACTGCAGCTTCAGAAGCCTCTCTTAGGACTGCATTGACAGAGCGTGTGTCACACACCAAGAGAGAAAGGGTCCTTCAGAATAATAAGGTCTTCTCCTAGTGGAGTCCTAACTCCTGGAAGGGTTAGACATCACCCTTCTAACCCTTGTCTAACCCTTCCAGAACAACTAGCTGTTTTAAGGCTGGAAGATGAGGATTAAGGAAATGAGTGAAAACTATGAGATTTCCCAGCTGCAAGGACTTTCTAAAGACCTATCAGTGAGAGGAAAGGGGCAAAAGCATTAAGTTAAAGTGCAAAGAGTTGTTTCAGGGCTTTTATTTGGGGGCATGTCACGCATAACCAAGTTCTGTACAGAGTCCCCACGTTATGAATATATGCAGAGGACATACTGGTGACTAAGTAATACACATTTTTTTATCAGTTATCACCCTCATAAGAAATATCTAGCAATTAGAGCTCTAGCAGAAGATACAGACTGATTCTGTAGCTCTTCAGACTTGCACTGGGATGCTTATCCAACGAGTGGTCCATCCGTCGAACCCATAAGGTTCCAGTTCAGAGATCAGAATGTCGTGTGGGACAGTGCCGAATGCTTTGCTCAGGTGCAGGTGGATGGTGTCTGTTGCTCTGCCTTTGTCCACCCCACTGTAAAAGGCCACCAAATTGGTCAGGCAGGACTTGCCCTTGGTGAAGCTGTGTTGGCTGTCAGCAATCACCCCTTTATTATCTGCTTGCCTCAGCAGAGCCTTCAGGAGATTCTGCTCCATGACCTCCCCAGGCACAGGTGAAACTGACTGCCTGGTGGTTCCCTGGGTCTTTTTTTCTTCCAGTTTAGAAATGGGGGTTATGTTTCCCCTTTTCCAGTCAGTGGGATCTTCACCAGACTGCCATGACCCTTCGAATATGATGGACAGTAGGTCTGCAACTTCATCTGCCAGCTCTTTCAGGAGCCGTGGGTGAATCCCACGCAGGTGAATTTTCCTAATCTCAGTTCTAGGAACAGCGAGATCACAGATCTTGGCCAGATCTGTCCCCGCAGGAGCACGCAGACCCAGATTTTCTAAAGATTCAGATGATCTGAGTAACCAAGGCTGGCAGAGCCAGCACAAGATGCAGGAAGGGTTAGCACTGTTACTAGAGAAAACACACTGGCCACTCTGGCTGTCTTAGAATTTTGTCACACGGCTATCAGATGTGGGGGAAAAATTTATGAGGAACTTTTATAGAAGCCTGAAGACTACTACAGTGTGTCCATCACTCACGTCAGCTCTCCTGGCTGTAGTGTGAGCCTGGTGAATAACGGCTTTAATATCCTTCTTAAAGGACACTAGGGAAGTCACAGAGCTCCTAATTCTTAAAATAAGGGTAATGAACTTTCCTCTCTTCAGACGTGTGCTCGGATGAAGGCTGAGGGAGGCTGCTCTGCGGTGCAACAGGCTGACTTCAGTTTGTTCCTGTAAGTATGGATGCACACACGTACACACATGTAGGTGTGCACTGATCTTTCCAGAAAGAGATCAGCATCAAGTCGTGATAAGCATCCCAAGCTCAAGTACCTACTCTGCCAGCTCTTTAGAGGGAGATCTTATTTAGAGGGAGAGATGGTTTTTGTAAAGATATTCAGCTTCCTGAATCCATCCAGGACAACAACATAATAGTCTTCCTTGAGTTATTCTACCTCTTTGGCATATAACGTACTGCTTTAAGCAGGTCTGTTTGTGGCTTTGCATTTTGTATGTTTAATGCCAGCTGCTTTCAACAACTTTACTACTTTCCTTAATTAAAATAAAATAAAGCAGGAAAGGGACACATTCATTTGCCTGCCAGAGCTGCATTTAGCCCTAAGCACTTCGAGCGAAGCACAGCGCTGCACAATATGCTGCGTAGCGAGTCCCCCTAAATAAAGCTCTTGATATTAAAGAATACCCATGCATGCAAGAGACAGTCAGCCTTAGACACAGACAGATTGACACAGCATGGTGCCACAGTTTTGTCCAGAGTCTGGAAATGCCTCCTTGTGAGGCTTTGGCAAGAGTCAGTCTGCTCCATGTGAATCTCCTTGCAAGTTTAATTGTCTGTGTACAGACCATTAGACGACACTCAGGAGTTACTCCTCTCAGCGTTATCCTCCTCCTTTCACAGCATTCAGGCTAAGTGAGTATGATTAAATCCAACAAATGAAAGGCAGTCCAAGGTAATTTGAGGTTTTTTTACCAAGCCCAAAGCCAGAGCTGATGAATATAAATAAATAAACAAGTGCTTGGCTCTAAAGCTGAACTGCTGCTCCACAGGCTGAACTGCTGAAGGCAGAGATTCCTTTAGTGTGGGACACAGCTCTGCAAAGCCAACAGGTTGGTCTCCTGCCAACCACAGTGCACACCTCCTTCTCTTGTATTCCTCGTTATCATCACTTCACTGTAGCAAATAACGAGCCAACGCTTTGTGAAAAGGGTATTAAAAAGCCCATCTCATAAAGAGTTGTGTTAGAAAACAGTGGTCAATCCCCTCAGAGCTGCAGTCAAATCGGATTTCTCAGAGGAATTTGTATGCAGGTAACCTAGCGAGAAGCAATAATCAAGACACATCCCAAGAATGGGCACTAACTATAACTAGGAACGATCAGCTTAGAGAAGAGTCTGCACCTTGCCTTGCAGCACCACAGACCAATGAATCACCCACCAGGAATCGCTCCGGGATGGCTTCTTCAGGAGGCACATCCATCTGCCTGACAAAACGCAGCATACCATGCTACGTCCTGCATCACCGGCTCTCCAGGCTGTACGTATCGCCGGCATGTCTGGGCTGCATCACTGCCATCAGGATAGTCCTAAAGGATCGCAGTGACACTTTCTCTTGGTGTCTAATTTTGGTTTGGAATTACAGTGTTTTCTCACAGGAATCCCTTTAAACAGGCACTGCGTTCACTCTCACGCACCTGTGGGCTACACAAGGCTACGCGCAGACCTGTGTGCGCTTACACGGGTGTCACTGCCAGGAGACAACATGCAATGCACAGCTCTGCCACTGCTGACCTATTGCAGATGTCAGGCAGGTTGGTCTCTGTCTGTGCGCCTCTGCAGTGTGGGAAGGAACTCGGCACCGCCAGCAAGTCACAAAGCAATTTGGGAGATAATGGAACTAATATATCACAAAGCTACCCACTCCTGAGGACAAACCTCCACTTCTGAAGGAGGAGATGTGCTCCCCTCAAAGAGGAGTGCTCCCAGAGGAGGAGATGCTGTGCAGAGCTCTTAAAGCAATGGACCAGCTGCCTGCCAGTGAGGCACTTCTTAGTCTGGAAGATGTTCCCTGTGAGCAAGCAGCTGGGGCTGCTTCTCTCTCTAGCATCAAGACAAGAGTCCCATCCCCTTTTTGTGAGCTGAGGTGAGGACACAGAGCCACACAGGCTGCTCTGATGCCCATTCGCTCTGACTTGTACTGTGCTGGGTGCCATACAACCTCTCGTGGTGTGGACCAGACCAAAGACAGACCAAAACCAGGCATGAATCTCTCTCATTGCTTCTGCAAATTCATTTTGAGTCTTGCTGAAATGGATTTGGCAATAGCTGAGCCACACCGTCACACTTGTGGACTTTATAGGAGGAAAATACTTAAACCAGCACCTTCATGAACTGAAACACCATGAGATTCATCGAAATAGCAGTATTTTGGAGTAGTGCCCCAAAACCTGAGTTTCCTCACCTAGAAATCTTCTGTGACACTTCTAAAACACGAAGGGCACCGACAAAAATATCTCCAGAGACATCACAATAAAATCAAATCAGTTTAAACAGGAGGAATTCAGAACAAGCGTGACATTTCAGATTGAGGTTTGATTTGTTTCCCCCTCACAAAAACAAAGGAGGAGGCAACCGCAGGGCAAGTTAAGGTGAGGAATCTGCCCCCACCCCGCCATCTGTACCCCAGCCGTGCTGCCCCAACACTGCTGCTCCACACCCTCACGGCAGGGTCTATTCAGAAATGTTGAGGTTTTTAAATAAAAAAGCAGTGTATCGGGTGCAGGGGCCCAGGCACTGGCAGGTGGACTCTGTGAGGACAAGCCAGGGCAGCCCTGTGCCAGACACTACTGGTTCCAGCCAGTCCTAGCCATCCCAAGCCCAGGGTATGGTTGATCCCACAGCCAGGGCAGCGATGCCTCAGAGAAAGTGTATTTAAGAATGAACCCGTGTTGGGTTTTATTTGCCTTTGTTTCTCATTATCCAAACCTATTTGAAATGGAAATTAATGAAATTACTTTTCCCCACACAGAGTCTGCTTTGCCTGTGGTGGCAATCGCTGAGTGACCTCCCTGATGTCATCTCACCCCATGAGCTTCTTCATTTCATCTTCTACCCTGTCTTGCTGAGGAGGGGGAGTGAGAGGGTGAGAGAGCGGGCACCTGGCAGCCAGGCAAGCTCAACCACCACAAACACAGCTACTAGAAATACTGCTTTCTAGAAAGCACACACAGCATCACCTCAGGTATTGCCTTAATTACATGAAATGTGTTGCTCCAAGGCATCGATATGCAAGCGCATCATGACTGCAGAGATTTGTAATTGTAGCCAAGTGTCCCTGAAGAGGTTAAAGATGTTGGGTTTTAAACCATTTCCAATAATGGTGAGACAGCACGATGGAGAAGGCACCACTCCCTCTCATTTCTGCAGACTGAAAGCAGGGAATGCCTCCCCCAGCTCAAAGTTATCTACCAAGGTTTTGATAGCAGCACAAGGGAATGGATTCCCACAGCCCTGCATGGATTCCAGTACCCACACTAGGAGGTACTGGAAGGGGCAAGTTTAATCCCTTCAGTGACAAGTGAAAGAAGGAGATGTGCTCCTAGCCATCCCAAGCCCAGGGTATGCTATTTCATGTGAATAAACAATCTAGTCCCAGACAAGGCATGAAGAAATCAGGTCTCCCTACTAAACCTCACTAACAATGATGTAAGCTTGGAATAATTAATGCTAATGCTTTAGCGGTTCAAAAGCTGATCGGCTTTCATACAGATGCTAAATCACTGACCCTTCCACAAACCAGATCTCCTGTTTTACAAGAAGATGATGTGTAAACAAGTTGTTATTAATCAGCGTGAATCAATGTACTCTTGCTAAAAATTAAGATCTCCCAGCAATCGGTTCAGATTTATGCTTACTTCTTGGGCAAAGAGCTTACTCTCCCTCCTTCAAAAGCACATGCTGCTCCTATGTTGTTACCCTAATGCATATGCCAGCAGCTTTTATTCTTGCACTATGCCACGCCAGTGTAAGACTGCTTTGTGTTTTATTGTTTTAATAGAGACAAAATGAAACTCTACATAAACACCCAGAAAAAACCCTCAAGCTTGCTCCGGTTCTGATTTGTCCAGACTCCTTTTGATGCAGAAAATGTGTGAGGAAAACCGAGGTTTAGAGCCTCTTTTAAAACCATAGATGAGCACTTCAAGGAATATTTAGTCTAAGCTGGTTTGGAATGTGTCAAGAACAGCGAACAGATCCCGCTGCCGCCTTAGTTTACCACATAACCCCACTAAGGCACCAGTTAAGAGATGCTTTTCACAAGTCACTAGGATGCCAAGGCTCAGCTTCAGGCAGCAATGTGTTGAGAAGGACTACATCTATGCATCCCAGGTGAACACAAGGATACCCTCACATCAAACTTTAGCCTCTAGTAAATATTCCAATGACTTCACTAGAAGCATCTATCACCTTTCCCTAAAAAAGCAATCAGATATCACACAAACATAATCATGAAACCGATCTACAGGACTCTCAGCCAGCTAGCTGAATCTACTGATTTTGTATGTTTAGGGAAGGTTTGGTAGATCCCAACTGGATCCCAACTTCCACTTGGGCTCGTCGTTATTGCATTCCTCTCGTATGCCATACAACTTCTCCATAAGAGAAGCTGTTCTTCTTGCAGAGAACAGCTGCTATCACGGTATCAGAACCAGCAGCTAGGGATTCTGCTCTCAGTCGTGAGGACACATCACTGCTGCGAGACTAAGACCACTTCAGTGTAAGCGGTAACTCAAAACCTTTTGTTGGGAGGAAGCTCTGCTGTTCAATACCCAACTCTATTTTGATCTGTTCACAGATTTCAATGTCTCTGCAAAAATTTCAAGCTCATCAGCTTTGTCTGAATCCCCTTGGAGAGCGGGCCCAGGTGCCGTACCACGTGAGCAGAAGCTTTGCACTCCGCGAGCTAGCCGTGGCGTAGAAAGCTCCTCTTTTCCAATGTCAGCTCATCACAATCAACTGGCTACCCCAAATGGGAGTTTTAATGGCATGCTACCCGAAATTCAAGCGCAGCCCCTTTTATTTTCAAAGCAACCCGTTTGTAGACAGACAAATTCAGTTTTACCCCCATTTAACAGGAGTGAAAACTGCAGGAAGCGAAGAAAAATATCTTATTTCACCCTCGGGGAGAGAAATGTTTATGTTGGAGTCAAAAAAGTAAAGAAAATAATTATATTTCTTGTCTAAAAAAATGAAAGGAAAAGGAATTCGAGTGGTTGCTCTCCTTAGATCTGAATGCTAATAGAACTTGGAACCGAAATCTGTGAAATAGAAATTATGCCATTAAATTAACATGATAGCAACACTCTTTGGAAACCCAGCTCTAAGTAGCTGAGATGGTATCCAGATCCGTGTGCTACTTGTGAATACGAGTTCTCCTCTTTCGCTCTCATGCCCATCGCAGCAGGCTTTCACGCTAGCTGGTTTTCTCAGTGCTTCGGAGCAAAAATACCAGTAAGCACAGAATACATTACGGAGTTACACTGCCAAGAACTTCCTCAACCTAGTCCTCAACCAAGCCTCCCCACTGTCAGTGTCTTCCATGAGTTCTCAACTTTCAGACCTTATTATTTCAGAACCATGCAAATCAGCGTTCCTTTCTGAGTCTTTAAGTCTGACCTTGCTTGGCCACCGCTGTAATTTTAGGTTTGAGATGTGAGAAATGGAGAACGTTGTTGAAGAAGAGATGAAAGGGAGTGCATTACTGGATAGTTTCCCTACATGCTTCTACCGATTCGTGCATGCAGAGTCTCTCTTGCTGGTTTTCTTCAGAGTCCCTGACAAAAGAGAATCAGTGGAAAAGTCCACCCCCTTCTGTGAGGCTGAGTTCCTCCTCCTCAGCACAGACAGAAACACTTATGGACACTATCAGACGTAATTCCCAGCAATTCACATCACTACTGCTTCCCATATTTATCAGCACTTGCACTTCTAGCTCAGAGTTCTGCTGTTCTGTGCCACTTGGTCTGGGTGATGCTGCTGTGGCAGGGGGATTGGACTGGATGATCTCTCGAGGTCCCTTTCCATCCCTAAGGATTCTACAGTCTGTTAAAGTATCAGCATGCATACTTTACAGGGGAATGACTTGTAAACAAACAGCATGACCTGTTAACAACCAGTGTTTCCAGCACTGTCACATCTCCACTCTCCTCCACAGTGCTGGACAAACTCATCCTGCTCTTGTTTTATCAGGAATAACATATATATCCCAGACTTCTTTCCCCCAAATGCCTGGGTAATGATCACTCTATTACCTGCCATGAATAGCATGAGCTTACAAGTGAAACAAATACACCGGAATGCCTGGTCACAGGACAGTACTGACCTCACAGGAACCTGGCTTCAAAGATCAGAATAAAAGTGTCACTGCATGAAAGAGTGAAGACTGAGGTAGTCGTGAACTGGTTCAATTGCAGCCCTGAGTGAGAGTTAAAGACAGGCTATTACTGTTCCTGTATAAATGGAGACTGAAAACTTTAAATTCACTCATCAGCGGTCTTGTTCCCTTCAGAATCACCTAACTGTACAACAATTCAGACAAACATTCACCTTTTATTCATCTCCTTCAAATATGAACAGCTACTGAAAGGCTTCACCTGAGAATTGTGCACCCACATTGCAAAGAGGACCACAACCTGAGTTCATCCCTAGAGCTCCGGTGCTGGGCTTGAGCACTGGCTGTGTGGCCATAGAGCAGAACAGTTTGCTCAGTGAAGGGATGCACTAGCACTTGTGCCCCCCGTTACCTGGCAGTCTCTCAGAGGAGACACCCACTACTTCTGCCACTCTAATATAAAGCGTGTGTGCGCATACAAGCACAACCCTGCCCCTGCTCACACACAGCAGCATTGCAGGTACAGGAGGCAGGAGATCCTGGGAGAACAGGGGAAGCAGATAGGATATATTATAATAAATATAGATCTATTCTTACTGAAGCACAGGCAGACCCATAATGTTCAGATTAGACATTGAAGGGGTTAACCCAA
The DNA here is from genome assembly GCA_013397515.1 of Upupa epops. Lineage (NCBI taxonomy): Eukaryota > Metazoa > Chordata > Aves > Bucerotiformes > Upupidae > Upupa > Upupa epops. The sequence goes on along the minus strand of VZRI01009120.1, from coordinate 143,157 downwards.
AGCAGTTAGTGTCCAGAAAGTTTTGTCCCCCCTGGGAATCATGAGAATGCTAAGAAGCAGGCACTCACTGCACAGCAGGCACAAGAGGGATCCATCCAAGTATCACTACAACTACCTTTGAGGGGCACCAAATGAAAATGCCAAGGTGACAAGCTCAGTCCCTGAAAAGCGAGTGTCCCGTGTTAGAAAGCATTTCCCTTTCCTCGCAGGGCTTTGTCTCATCCCAGACACCAAGGGGATGCTCACATTCATCTGGAGTAAACCCAGACTGCTACTACTACTGCTTTCTTTATGAGACCACGGTGCAGATTCAACACCAGTATCAACATGAGTGTCGTAAGAACCATGAAGGTCTGATGCTGCACCAGTATGAATAGGATTTTAGAGTGTGGCCAGGGAACTGCTTTCCCACAGAGCACCCAGAAGACTGCACAGTGCTGTTACAGGTGTCCTGTGCCCTCCAACTTCTCTACCACACATTACATCAAAAAACTTTACACCTAAGTAAGTTTTCTGGCATCTAAGGAGGTTTGTTAGCTCACCATCCCAAACTTGAGCTTCATCTGTTTCACCGCCCTGCTGAACCCCCTCTGACATCTGCAGCCTGGATGCCAAGGACAGGGTCTCACTTTGGCTTCCCACGATAAAAACAAGGTCTTGTTTAACGAGTGCTTATATCCATGAAGTCTTCATCTTCAATTTACTTTTGAGGTGCTGCTAGAGTCAAAATGACACTGATAACCGGGTCATCCTTTCCTGCAGCAGTACTGAAGACAAATACTCTATCAAAAGGAGTTGCAAAAGTCTTGCAGATCACTGTCCCCTCACAAGTGGTTATTCCTTTGCTGATTTCAGCCTGTGTTAGGAATCAGATAAACTCACTGAGTTTGTCAACATCCTTTAGGCTGTGGAATAAGAGGCTCTTACTGGAATATACAGTCTTAAGCCTAGTTCCAGACTTTCTCCTATTTCAACCTCCAAAAGTCTCACGTTATAGTGACCAGCAGGTTATGTGCTATGCTTTCAACTGGTCCTCTCAAACGGTGCCCCCAAACTCAAGGCAAGTATGTGCACTAACCCAACACCTTCGCTCAAAGACCAGTCCAGCTTGTCTCTGTGTTCTCTGAAACAGTCAAAGAGATGATTTACAGCGTGGCCACTCAAAGAGCCAAGTCAGCACAGGGAGTGGGAAGGAACAAGTGTCTTCAGGCAGGATGGGAACCTCTCCAGACAGATCTGCTAACCAGCTCCATTTAAAAAGAGGGAGAGAGAAAGGCTTAGATGGCGGATCAGAGCAATAGCACAAATTAATTGTCTAATTGTAAGGTATAATTTAAGCTTTTACTATGTCTATCAAAATGTATGCAGACTGCATATTTATGAGAAAAATACCATTGACTCCAGACAATCAATAAAATCAAGAGTCCCTATGAGATCCAGCTACTTAGCCTGCCAGTCTTTATGACATTACAGTCTCGTTCCCGTTGGTTTAAGATATTTTCTCCTTTCAGCTGCTATTATGCCTGCACAAATGGGAAGAAGCTGTATGATTGCACTGAGGAATCAGCGAGGCTGAAGAGATGTGAAGTGCTGTCAGAACAGCAAAAATATATGCTTTAAATTTCTTTTAGTTCGTGCCTATTTCTTCTACCAGCAGTTGGGCAGGGAAAAGGAAAATAAATCAGATGCAAGAATGATAGTCCAGGTGACAATACTCCACTTAAGGAGTATAGGAATAAACATGCATGAAGCAAACTGGGATTAGAAAAACCATCTCTGGAGAAATGCATAGAATAGCCCTGGATTCTGCACCCTCTCCTTCCCATGCAGCTGATGTGAATGAGGAGGGATGGGAGGTCTGGTGGTGTTTAACTCAGAGCTCACCTCTAAAAGGGGAGAACCAGCACAAAGAAGAGCTTTCTAGGAACAAGCACTCCTAGGAATAGCCGGATTCCCTCAAAACCAGGAACATCTGAGAGCTGGGCCAGTCCTCAAAGCACTGCCAGCTCACTCCCCACTCCCACCCCTCAACCAAGTTTCTGCAGGAAATGAGCTATGTCAGTCTGGATTTCCCTGGAATCATGCAGAGGAGGTGCTGCGGTGGCTGTGTGCTGAACCAAGGTCTGGTCGTCAACCCCCGTGTTCCTTTTTGATGCTCCGCACGCACAGCGCAGGGCTCCAGCAGCCTCCCAGCAGCGGGGGCACAGTGTTACGGGCTGGTTTGCTGCTCCCCAGCTGCGCAGCCCGAGGCACACTGGGCACTGGCCCCCACAGCCACGCGCTCACCATAATGCTGTCATCTGCATGGTGCTACAGCAAGATTTATCTCGACGTGCCTGGCCTGCCTTTGCCCCTTTGAAACAAGTGGGGATAGCACACGAGGGCTGGAGCTGCTCTTCCTCTCTGTGAACTGCCCACAGGAACAGTACCTGGATCTGCCAAGTGAAAAAGCCACCTGGTGTCCTCTGGCCTGCAGTACTCAGCAGTGATGATCCCAGTTAAGTCAGTGAGTGTTCTGCCACCAGTTCTAGCAGGTGCATGGTCAAGCCCTGGATACCAAGGATCTGATGACAGCAGGTCACCTAGAAAATGAACTGCAATTTATAGAGGGTGCTGCTGCTCTGCTAGCAAAAGACAGAGTGGTAAAGAACTGGGAGGACAGACAACACGTGGCTGTTTTCACAACACCACTTGCTGTACAGATGAGCTCAAACTCACACTGGTTACTAGGAGTGGCATGGGAACACACTATCCTGAAGTGGTTTTCTGTTGTGGAGCCCCTCGCTCTGTTTTGATGGGTGATGTTCACCTCTGACTGCAAGCAATGAGTGCTACACAAACTGCAGCACCATGCAGTCACTGCACGCTGTTCCACTTAAGATGCTAATGGTGACTATGAGGCACTTTCACTTTCCTTCAGTGCAAGAAACCTACGAACCACTGTGTGGATCTCACTATCCATCACTACCTGCTCTGCTGTGTGGGTTGTCTGACAGTAATGGACTTGGTACTCTATTTGTACCTTGGTAAGGTACTAAGGAGTGAAGAGCTTGCTAAGCTTTGATGCTTTCTGCATGCTCTGCTGCCGTTCACACCGTCCTGCATGCTTTTCAGACCTTAATATCAATTTTGCAAGCACATCTGTCAAAGGCAATTAAATGACCTGACTGATACCACTCGGATTGGACCAGTCCATGCGAACTGTTGCAGGTATGAATATTTGATATTACATAATGAGAAATGAAAAGCAATTCAATCTGATGTAGCCGTGAGGTCTCCAGCAAAGCGTGAGAGGTGTTGTACACACTCGAGCGCTGATCTTGGCGAGGATTTTTGGAGTGTGTGTGTAAAAAACAAAGGCACTGCCTGTAGTATTCGAAGAAAACGAAGCTGGCACTCACAGACTGTGCTGAACTTCTATCAGTGAACGGGCATTCCTTTTGAAATGAGTGCCAAAGGGCCAGGGAATTTCCCATAAGAGTCTAGAACTATTGGTTAGGATTTTATTTTCAATAGCAACTAGGAGACAGGAAAATGTGAATGCCATATCCTTCCTTTTCTGTGCACCCTTAACTCCATGTATCTTCACATCAGAGACATCTACCTGGTCTCGTTTGTACTACACTCGTGAAACTTGAACGTCTACAAGTCCAGTTATTCATGCTTTTCCCCGATGCTCAAAATTCAGCTTCTCAGTTTCCCTGATCCAGCTGCAAATCAAACCTTTCTTCTCAAAACCAGAACCCAGCTCCTAACCGTTTAAACTCACAGCAATGAGAAAGCTAAGAGCACAAAATTAAGGGTCTGGGAACAAATATTCAAGCACAGGGATCGCAAACTTTTCAGAAAAAGGATGGGTGAGGATTTGACACAGCTGAGCACAGGAAATGATAAGGAAAATCATCTTCCTTATCATCATCATGGAGTCCATCCAACACGATGTAATCCACGTTACTGAGTTGTATGAGCCCTGGATGTGTCAGTAAAAACTTACTGGACGCAGCAGAAGCGTAGCCTTTGTTCTATGGGTATTCCTTCTTCTCTAGACTAGTTAAATTCAGTCCAGAACGGATGGAATGCTCTCATTTCTATGCCCTTCTGCATGCTTACTCAATTATCCTGATCATCTTGCCTACTCATTTTAAAATCCCTTCTATTTTTTACAAACTGCTGCCAAATCTGCTTTCCTGTAGAGGGAAATTACGGGCGCTGTAAAACTGCTGGAAACTGATTAAAGCAAATGTTTTGAAAGGAAAAATTAAAAATCATAGGAGAGCTACACGAGTGGTGACTGCACCATCATTTCTTGATGCTTCCACCCTGCAAAACGCCTCAGGATTTGAGATGTGATCAGCCAGGGTACCTAGCAGTTGGACGTGAGAATTACAGGCAGTGCAATTTGGTTTCGACGTTCAGTACGTGGCACTTTCCTCCAGCTTGTGCTTAGCAAGCCTGAATAGTGGAAAGGTCTCTCTTTTCCTAGATCACTTTAAGAGGCATTTACAGAGAAATAACTCGCAGGAAACATATTAAAGAGATCTAATTGTGCAATTAGCAGGACAAAATAGCCTTTCTTCTGCAAAAGCAAAGGATAATGTCAGGATAATGTCAGTGCTGCTCTTTAATATGCTGAGGTACCCTCACCTGCCTTCTAGCCTTTTAAAATAGGATGTTTCCATCAAAAAAAAGGTGCCAGTGATCACTAAACACACCGATTGCAAACACCCAGTAAACACCGTTTGACTCCTTCACGTTTTGGAAGATGCAGTTCAAGGTACCCTGCACTGGACCCCACGCCGTCATGCTGCTCACCTGTTGCTAAAATAGAAGGACGTAGGCTGCCTCGGATGGCAGGCTAACGTGACAGATACGGATCCATGGAGTAACTGTGAGCAAATGCAAGGGCTGGCATGAATGCATGCCTGGCAAAAAGCACACTGGTACTAGAGATACCGAACTTCTCCAAGGAAGTGAAACAGCAGCAGTAATAACAACTTGTGAACCGATGACAGCCAGCCTCCGCCTTTGTTCTGGTTTCACACAGACCTCGCTGTTTTCCTTTTTGGCTTTGCTCCTGCGTAAACTTTGACAGAGCAAGATGTTTTACTTGAGCACCAGAAACCCAAGCTCAGAGGAATTTTTTTGTGGCTAGCTATATCAGATATTAGAAGGGCTAATAGTCACGGGGAGAATAAAACCACTCCAAATGCTGAGAAGTTTAAAACAGGGGGAAGAAGGAAGTATCTACGGAGAATACCTGCCATATCCAACATCGCAAGCGAGCAGAGCGCTGTTCACTTGCTGTAAAGTTGCCAATTCTAAAGCCAGGATTGAATGACTCTTAACTAAAGGAGAACCGGTAGCCAAGTGATCCTCCAGACCTCTGCTTAAAGGTGGGTTTCTCTAAAATATTCTCGTATCAGATATTAACCCTTGCTGCACAATGAGTGCCAGCTCTCTGACGGAGTACATCGCAGCATTTCCATGAGGCTCTCTGTAGTACGTAGCTGCTCAACAGCATTTTCTCTAGCAACGTTTCTGTACTGTAAAGGCTTCGCTCACTGTGCAGCAAACCCGTGGGTTTCTCCTCTTATCTCGTGTAGTGCCACTTCATAGGGGGTACTACGGAACCTTCTGCACGCTGCATTGCAAAGAGAACTGTCTTTTGTGAGGCATTTTCTCTCCACTGCTTTCACAGAAAATCAAGGGTTTTTTATAACCGGATGGATCTGACTGCGTTAACGCTCAGCTGAAAACTGAAACCCTTCTACCTGATCTGGAGTAGAAATCCCCCAAACGATCGGGTTTGCTGTCATAAAGGCTAATATTGCACGGAACTTATCGTATTCTAGCATCACACGTTAAGTTAGACATCTCTGCCTGTGATCTGTCTGCATTTTTAGTGTTGAAATTCCAGGATAGGGGGAAAAATGTTGGCAGTATCATTAAAAAGAAGAGAGCAAAAGCATTTTACTTAAAGACAGTTCAAACCTATTGCTTTCCTGAGGAGAGGAAAAAAAAAGCCATGGTGCAAAGTCCTGGGGGGGAGGGAAGGGATGAGCATCTGTTGAAAATTAACTACTTCAACATTAATTAACACATCCTTTTCTACCTGATGAGATGGTGTTGTAGGAAGTATAAATTGAAGGCACGAGAGTAAGAAATGAGTCATCTTTGACTTACCGTTTCAAAGCCTATTGCTGTATTGCAGTCAGCATCCAAACACAGAGCATGAAGCTTCTCACAGATCAGAAAAAATATACCATCAGTGAGCAAATCAAATTCATTGCAGAAATAAAGGCCAGAGATTAGAGTATGTATCCAAGGGTCTGGGTAGTCACAGCTTTGACTAGCCTGCTACACAGCTCTGCAAAACAAGTACACTGCAGCAGTGTGGCAAGCATAGGATTGCAATGCATGTCCCATATATTCAAGCATAATAGAAAACATGGTCTGGAGCTTATTCCATGTGGAAGTGGGGTTTGTTATATGCAGGCAGCAAAAAGAGGGAGATTTTTCCCACATAATAGAATTAGAAAGGAAGATTTTTCTTGATGATTGTACACAATAATTCCCCAGGATATCAGTTACATAAAGCAGGTGCCTCTGTCTCCTGTTTCCCAGATAAATGCCTGTAATCTCATTTCACAGATGATCCTATTTAGACAGGAGCCACCTATTGTGATGATATCATTTGCTCTAGTAGCCATAAATGGGCAACTTCCTACCGAACGTCAGAACCACTGACGACACAAATGTTATAATTTTTGAGTGGGCAGGGTGGTTGATGGGGTCCCATCCATCCAGAGCAGCTTCTGCTGATGTGAAATCATGAATCCTGCATAACCCTCCAAAGAGGCTGAAAATGAAAAGGAGCAGTAAATCTCTCTGGTGGAGCTTATTGGTTTTTAAAAAATTCTTTGAAAAAAAAATCACCTAAAAGTGGAGGATAAAAAAAATAAGAACCCCGTGGAGGTAGTGAAGGTAAATAAAACACAAGCACACAGCGCTGTCACCTGCTCAAACGCCTTCTGCACTCGTAAGGATGCCGGTAGATGCGAACAAAACCACACTCAGTTAAGAAGAGCAGCTGTCAGTTGCTTTTCAGCGACTAATAAAGACCACATATCCTCTCCTCTCGCTGTTGCAAAATGTACATTGACAGCAAAAAGGACCAGCAATGCATAAATTAGCCCACTCCTACCAATTATTTTTAGGATTAGCAACTGCTTGTCACAGTAGCTTGGGATATGAGCGCTGTTATAAAATACCCTTAGACTGTTTGAAATCCAGTCTGCTAGACTGGTTTGCTTAACGCTCCGGCTACATGGATTTGGTATCTCAGATCCATGTTTTCTTAAGGAAAAGATATTCCAATAAATATACATAGTTGGGAAATAAATACACATAGTTGGGAAACAGTACGGAACTCAGTTGAAATGAGGTGCCATCTGCCTGCTTCAACACACAGAGATTTGAGGAGAGCTTAAGGTGATACAGGGTTCACTTGCTTCCCCAGCTCTTCCCCGTGGGACTCGGCTATGCCTAGTGGCTAAAGCCAACTGCTTGAGAACGCTGTATTTAATACTTCTGCTGGCAGAAGTCAGTAAGAGCTTCAAAAGAAGGTCACCAGTTACAAAACCATTACCTGAGGGCATTTCTCAACAGCATCTCCACAACGCTTGGTTTGCATAGTACTGCCTTGAACAAACCGAGCGGCATCTAAACAGCTTCCCGGTACACGGACCGAAAGGCATCACAGCATCCATCCACATCGGTGGTTGCTCAGTGCTCCCCAGAATGACAGCTGGGATTTCAGAGTGGGAAACTTTAAAGCTTAAAAGCATAGAATCTTAGATACACAGCTGTAGTTCCATCACAACAGAGTACGTGTCTCAAAACCTAGCCCTCCCACCCCATTACAGATGCCTCTTGGTTTTGTCTTGCAGTCACTTCATGGCACCCCGGGGACAAGGATGACACTCTACCAGGTTTACTATATTTACGCGTAAGGAGGGTCCCAAAAGCAAGCAGTGCAACTCTTTGAGAGACAGTGACTCATGTCATCTCTGGGTAGGGTGAAAGCAAAATCTGAGCGCAACAACCACAGCTCCAAGACAATCAAAGCAAAAACGTCCATGAATTTTCTAAGCAGAGAACTCCTTCCCCACAGACTGAAGACAATGGAAAAAACCCGTTCCAGAGCACTGAACAGCCTTTTAGAAATGAGCAGGTGTTTTTCTTCTCTCCCCCTCCCTCCTGTGCTCATCTTCAAGGTAACGCTGATCGCCCTGAATGTGCTGTCTAGGAAAGGCTTTGGCTCTGGGGACCACAACCCCTTCGTTTCAGTACTGGGTGGAAGCAGAAACACATATACACTGTGTGGCCAGATGGTCTAAACATTTTCCACGTGTTTCCATGACAAAAGATAAAGATAACACACGGAATGGTTAGCAAGTGGAACTCTGTCTGTGTGTGTGTGTGTGAGTAACTGAGATTGATGGTCCAGAAGATTCTCTCTTGGCTAAATTAAAGATGATGAAATGGGAATACGGAAAGAAAAGAGGCAGAAAAAAGCCAGAGCAAATGTTCTTCACTGCCCCAACGAATTCACCCCTGCCTTGGGAAAGGTTTTCTTGGTAACAGACAAAGACTTTTGAGGCTGTTACAGGATAAGCAGGAAAGCGTGTAGTTTCTTAGAACAACACTTTCTCAGCATCTGAGCCAAAGGATGCCACCGTCTTAACTTCCTAACTTGATTTTGAGCCTACCAGGCACACAGTGATGAGATTAGAGCGCAGCTTTCCCATGCAGAGAAGGACGTTAAACGTGGTCCAATGGAAGAGGCCCTGATGGTCTCATCATTGCTTAAAGGCCTCTAGGCTTTATCCGAGAGAGCGCTAAACGGAACAGTCTGTCATTCCCAAATGGCTCCTATCGATGTAAGGAGGTACTGTGGGATCCTCAATCATATTATGGGCTGAATTATTGGACTGGGAGGACAAATCACTCCTGTGGAAGGGGAGATGCTGTGTCTGGTCTAGGAGAGACTGTCATTAGCCTCTACATCTAATGCTTATGTAAGCAAGTGGCAGCCATCTGACTGAAGTGCAGACCACAGACCAGAATATTCTACTGCTCTCTATGACTTTGCTTTACTTTTGGGATCACAAATAACTGCTGGTGTCTTCACAAACAACTACAAATGGCCTATGGCTGTGTTTGAAATCCCTACTCATCTTCTTTCAAAGGGCTTATTCTTGGAAACACACTTGGAAATGAAATCTCTCCGGGTGTTAGCATCGGTTTGTATTCCTGGGCAGAGAGGAAGCACACTGGATCTATTTAAAAATGTCTACACTTTGCACGAATCAGCATTGAGACCTAACTCATAAAACACCCGTGAACTACTGCAACTCCATTCTGAAATGGAGAGGGAAAGAGGTTACCTCCTAAAACCGTTATCTTAGTGCGTGGTCCCTTTAAAGCAGAGACGGGAGGTACTACTTCAGCTAAACAAGCTTGTCTGCTGATTTAAGCAGCAAGGTACCCTGTCACCTCCAGGGTCACAGTCTTCAGCTCCATCGCGGGAGGTTTAGACTTGACATTAGGAAGTTTTTTCACTGACAGAGTGATCCGGGTTTGGAACGGGCTGCCCACGGAGGTGGTCGGGTCACCGTCCCTGGAGGTGTTCAAGGTTAGGCTGGATGAAGTGCTGAGTGGCATGAGCTAGATGGCAGATGTTAGGGTTACTGGGTTGGTTTTAGATTGGACTGGATGATCTTTAAGGTCTTCTCCAGCCTCATCAGCACTGTGAGACTGTGATGCTGTTTCACTGTTCATTAGTGTGGATGCAGAAAACCAACGGAAAAAGTCTTACTAAAAGTCCCTCCAAAGGGGGATTTCAGCCTCATAAAGCCAAATATAATTTGTCATAATGTAATCTGTGGGTGATGAATCATAGACAGGTTTTAATTACTTGTCAAAACCCGATTACCTAATAAAAAGCCAGAAATATTTGTTGCAAATATTACACCTAAATAAATTCCGAAGATTAATAATAACAACAATAAATTATTACTTAAAGAAGCAAACAATCAGCAGCAAATCAGCCCTGTTCATGAGTTCATTTCTACCAGCAGCTGTAAAGCTGGCATCCCGAAGAAAACATGAATGTTCGTTTTAATTTCACACTCCATTAGGAAAACAGGTGTAAAAAAAAACCCTACCAAATAAGAAGTGACACTTTCTGATAGGAAAACACAGGATTGCCATTTCCATATCAATATGAAAATAACTGAGAGCAGCAACACTTTTAAGAGGAGCTTGGCTTTGTTTTTCAAAGCCCGGTTAAGGTGGTGGTTGACCGGTAAGGGATAGTTAAGGTTTTGCATCTAGTCAGCTTCCTAAATAGATCACCCTGTTTTGGGAGAAGGGAAGGAATGGATTAACATTTCTGCCTGATGTCATCCTGTGCTGGAAACTGGGTGTTTTACTAAGGCTTTCTTCTTCCAGTAGAAACCCCCTCCCCACTTCTTTGAAAGGGAGCCGTCTTGAAATACCGAGAGGGCAAAAGCCTGTGCAAAAGCCTGGTTAATATAAGCAGTAACCGAACGCTCTCTTCTACCGTAGACCCTGGTACTGCAGGATGCTTGGTAGGAAGAGCCAAAGGTCAGATGTTTGGCAGCCTTCATCCTTGCAGCCAATCAATCCAATCCTCAGAGCATTTCCGAGCAGGATTCGTGACAAAACATTCCCACTGGCAGGTCGGCGATCTATGGAGATGGTTTTCGTCACTGAAGACCAAAGCTATGCAAAGCGATGTTAATGCCGACCAGCACAGCTGTGGTATGGTCAGAGACCCGCGACATGGACAGAAGAGCTTTCCTCTACTTACCTCTGCATTGAGCTTAATCATTTTTATGTCTTAAAATAAGAAAGCAACAGAACTGAAACCGTGAATCTTCTCCAGCCTCATCAGCCTGAACTTCTTGTTAGTTCTTCCTGAACTTCTGTTTGAAGAGGAAAGAAGGATCTGAGGTTTTACCCCAGAGAATATGAATTGTATGACTTTGTGATTTGGCTTTGGGTAAGAAAAAGCATCTGGGCAAAGCAAACGTAGATAAATAAGGTGCTGGGAAGGGGAAGAGAGATATATATCAGCGATGGCAGAGAGCTCAAAGCCTTTCTCAGGGGATGCTGAGCCTACAGGAGATACCTAACACATGTGAGGCTCCAAGTGGAAGCAGCACCTCCAACTCACAGCCAGAAGAAGCAGAAAGCCCACAATCTCTCATTAATAGCTCTGACTGTTTGCTAATAGCAGCAGTGTCGTCTTGGCTGGCTGTTGTGCAAACAACCAGTTGCTCATAATCTACACTTGGTACCTCTGTAAAACTGCCCCGTCAGCCCAATGTCAAATCTGTGCTACATGTCAACAGCTGGAGTTCTTGACTTTTGGATCTTTCCAGGCCGATGGGGTTTGACATCATGAGCAGGTCCCTTGTTCTGGCTCGTACACACTGATCTGAGATGACAAACTTTGTTCTGAAGGGGAAACAAAGTCGTGTTCTGCGACCTCGGACCCTGCCATGAGACAGAACATTCTCCTTTGGCCATATCTCATCATAGGCACTGGCACTAATCCATTTCCAGGCATCACAGCTCATAAACTCAAAGCTATTATGGACTCAATAAAGTCAATCAATATATTAGTTAAGCGAGATGGAATGATTTAGCTCTTAGGGGAAAAAATAACAGTGCTCGGTACTTTTCATTGCTGTTTCTGAGCATCTCACAATAACAAATCTCAAGAAAGCCAGGTTCAAGCAGACACATGTGCCTTGGCCCCTTCACATGAAGATGTGCCAGGAAAATAAGACTTCTTGGGGAAAAAAAAGAAGACTTCTCTGTTTTGTTTAAATAAAACAAGAGATCTTCAAAGCAAGGACTGCTCCCTACTGTCTGCTTTACAAAGGCTTCTTGAGGGGGCTTTTCTTCACGCTAAACACATGCCCTGGCTCAACAACCTACTGGTTTTGTCCCCTACCACTCTGAAAAGTCAAACTCTGAAGTGTCAGTGCATCGCTGGCGAGCTATTCCAAGTGCTTAAATTGCTCTTCCCCAGTGCCAAATCTGAGCCAGCTACAAAAACCCAGGGCAGCAGTAATGGAAGGGAACATGGTATACTGGATGCCACGATATGCCATAAAATACCTTGTCGTGTGAATTCTCTTCAATCTTACACGTTAAGGGATAAAGTGAGAGGCAGTTGCCTGTATTTACACACAAGGAAACGACCAGTAATGTATGTTGACATCATTATCTTTACAAGGCCCACTGTAGCATCAACTCTGCCTTTTATTTCATAACTTCAACCAGTTACTCAGAATCCTTCTTTATTTTTTGGAGAGAAAAATATTCACAACATGGGATAGGGAGGGCACTTCTGTACTGAAAGGAACCCCAGCAATTTTACTTTACTAAAAGTACATACAAAATTCAATACTGAGATATTCAAATCATAGAATCATGGAATCATTAGGGATCATAAGGGACCTCGAAGATCAACCAGTCTAATCCCCCTGCCACAGCAGAATCACCTACACCAAGTCACATGGAACACATCCAGGAGGGTCTTGAGCATGTCTAGAGAAGGAGACTCCACAACCCCCCTGGGCAGCCTGGTCCACTGCTCTGGGACCCTCCCTGGGAAGAAGGTCCTGCTGAGATTGAGAGGGATCCTCCTCTGTTCCAGCTTGCACCCAGTGCCCCTTGTCCTATCCCCAGACGCCCTTGAGAAGAGCCTGGCTCCATCCTCCTGACACCCACCCTTCATTTATTTACAGACATTAATGAGGTCAAATATGCAACAGTCTCATATAATAGCAATTAGATCTTCTGTCCCCTCTATCAGAGTGCACTTTCATTTCCAAGAACTTTGCTCCAATCCCAAAAGTTCCCCAGCTAACATCTCCCTGTAATTAATTCTTTAGCTTGAGTATATTCAGGTGTTGCTAGCACAAGCCGTGGCAGTTAAACAGTGCAGAACAAGGACTGTTTAGCATAACTACAGAACTTTTACCTATCTTCACTGATAACCTCTCTTCTCACATCTCCCAAGTTGATAGACTGCAAGAAAGACACTGGGGAGAGCAAAGTTCCTCCTACAGTAAATGAAGGACATGAAGGACTGGGAGGTCCACACTGGCTTCACCACAGGCAAGTCCTGCCTGAGCAACTTAGTGGACTTCTATGATGAAGTGGACAGGGGAAGATGAATAGATGTAATCTATCCGGCCTTCTGTAACAGCTCTTTGACATGGTCCCCCACAAACAACATCCTATCCTTCTCTCTAAATTGGGGATATACAGATTTGATGAGTGGACTGCTCAGTGAATAAGGGTGGTCACATCCCGAGTGTCGTGGTCAGTGGCTTGATGGCCAGATGGAGGTAGGTGTCAAGAGTTATCCAGTGGTGGTCTGTACTGGAAGCAGTACTGTGGAGTATCTTCTTGATGACACAGTGGGATTGAGTTTGGGTTGTTCAGTCTGGAGAAGAGGAGGCTCCAGGGAGATATTAAAGTGGCTTTTCAGTACTTAAAGGGGACCTATACAAGAGACAGGTAGTGTCTTTTAGCAGCCCCTGTTGCTATAGGATAAGGGGTAATGGCTTTAAACTAAAGAGCATAGATCTTGACTAGATATATTATTCATGAGGAAGGTGGTGAAAGACTGGCACAAGTTACTCCACCTCTGGAGACATTCAAGGTCAGGCTGGATGGGGCTCTGGGCAACGTGATCTAGTTAAAGACATCCCTGCTCACTGCAGGGGAGTTGTTCTAGATGACTTCCAAACCAATGCATTTGTTGTTTTGACAACTGAAAATTCACTAGAAATAGTGAAGTTATTTCTGACATTGCAGACAGAGTCGTAGAAATAATCTTCCAGCAGATGATTATGTTTTACATTTCTTGCAGAAAGACGATGTGTGCACTACAACTCATTAGCAGAAGTAAGGAAGAAGGAGTAAAATCTTCCAGCTTATTACAGTCCATCTATCAGCTGGCTCTGAGCGTGGCTGAGAGCCAGAGAATGAAGTGACGAAAATGCGGGCATCACTGATAGATTGTTCAGCATCGCCAGCGTCCAAAGGAAAACCATCAGCACTAACGTTACTGGTCACGGTGGTAAACTTTGATGCTTTCAAAATCTAGATTTGACCTGAGTGAGCAACTTGGCAAAAGACTGCTGTGTTTCTAGTCGTTTTCATAAAGGGCAGTAACCCCCCCCTGCATCAGCCCTTCCTTTTGTGATTGCCCAATAAGAAGCTACAAATGTTTGACAGCGAGGATTTTGCAGACTAGAAGTGAAGCAAACGAGCAAAGCTGATATGTGTAGAAGTCACTATGGTTACTGCCTACACTTGCTTTGCTTCCAATAAAATCTTTCATTTCCATAAGCATTAAAATTCACCAAATGCACCAAAATGATTCAAGCAACAAATAAAAAAACCCCCATCCTGCTTTGGTTGATGAGCCTTTCAGCTGTATTGGTTTTAACTTTCTTAAAGGGTAGAATCTTAGCTGAGGCATATCATTACCTGTCTGTGTATAAGGACAGTTACTATGGGAGAGATCTCGTGGTGGAGATGCTTCGTTAGACCCCAGCTTCTGCAGTGTGTGTGTGCAAGAGGTCTCTGCTCCTGGCCAGTGCAACCCCAGAAAAGGCTGTGCAGGATGCCAGATGAGAAGCACTGAGGATGCATCAAGCCAAATCTAAATGAACACACTTAGAATTATTGTAAATCTTCCCACTTCTAAGAAAATGAGGGTTTGCCTTCCCCAACTAGATTCTCTGTTGTACTAAGAAATAGCTAGGTATGAAACTGCCTTTGTTTGTTTGGTGTTACAGCCATCAGCATGATTCTTCCTTTCAGTAGTCTTACACAAATGTCAGACCTTACAATGTCTCCTGAAATTGCTGACACACAGTAACCTGCAAAACTGCTCTACAGAACTGTGTCCTCAACAGTCACTGGAAAGCATTCGCTTCTATTCTTCTCCTGCAGGTAGTTCTCTGCCCAAGCTCCGTCCAGCACACCAAGTGATTTTGCTCCCTGCTATTGCCTGTTATTTCAAAAGCTGTCTGAACCACCATTCCCACTCCTTCTATGTTCTTCCTCTCTCCACCTCAGTGCCTCCTTATAGCTGTCTTTAGTCACTAGGTGACATCATCTGACTGAGGTTGATCAAAGCACTTTTTCTCAGCTCAGCTATTTCACTTCCTTTTCCCTGCATCTGCTTTTGCTGGTGATTATTGAGATGAAAATACCTTGAGTGAGGCTCTTTGAGAAGATTTCACTACGAAACCCTTCTCCCCTTTCCAGGGAGGTCAGAGCACTCTTTTAGAACAGGGCATGCAAGTATAATACTTGAAATTTGGACTGTGGAGACTTTCAAATCCTACCTGGACATGGGGATCCTGCTCTAGCAGAGGGGTTGGACTAGATGATCTCCAGAGATCCCTTCCAACCCCTCGAATTCTGTGCTGCTGTGACACCTTCAGCAGGAATGCCCATGAGCTAGAGCTGTAGTCTGTGTAAAAGCAATGCCATCAGAGGCCTATTCCTAGCAGAGCCAGGATATGCAGTGCCCTTGACACCCAACTGCCCATAATCTCTTCCAGCATTGCCAGACCGAAGAACTCAACATCAACTCAAAAAGTCAAGAGATGGATCCTTCTCAGATCCATAACCTCTCTCTTAAAAGACAGGCATGCATGTTTCACTTGGTACTGACTTTTTACTTGGTAGGTTTCATTCAGATGTTGGTTTAAATAGTTTCATCTGGTGCCTGAAAAGTCCAGTGTGCAAGGACAAGCATGTCACCAAGGCAACTATTTTATGCCTCCAATGGAAGCCACCAATATCTAAGTCATACACAGTGGGATGAAGCGGTCTGAACTAAGCTCTGCTGAGAGCTTTTCAGTAGAAGTGAGAATGTGGAAAAGGTCTTCCTTCCATAACAAAGTCTCTCTAACTGCACTGGCATCCAGGTTTCAGCAAAAACAGAACGGCAGGTTAGCAAGAGCTCCCAAAGTCTGCGTAGCTTGAAGGAGGGCACAACAAAAAACAAAGATACTCATTTATTGGTAGAGTGCTACTCTGACTTTGGGCTGGATTACGTTCCTGCTGCCTACTTACTCGTGCTCCTGTCTTCTTTCCTGAGAGAAATGAAAAATAGAGAAGGTTACCTCTGTATGCTAACTATCAAGCCCATCACATCACGCAGCTTAAAGTACAAGCTGGCTGGCACAGAAACATACTTCCTTCTGTTTGGAAACACACACACCCAGGACAATGAAACTTCACAGCCCTAGCTTCTTGGGAACAGAGCACACAGCCCTAAATCTGGCTACATACAAGGCTTCAGCTGCAGCATTAAAAGGTACAGCAGAAGACCTTCATCCATAAATGGGACAGTTAATAATGGGGCAACATTTAGGACAAATACAGACCTTGTTCGGATTAAATTAATCCAAGTTTAGGATGAAACAACCTGTAAAGCTGTTATGCTTCAGAACTCATTCCAAGGAAACTATAAGCACAAAGAAGACAAGCCTGCACTTCACCTAAAGCACAGATGAATTCAGGGCTGGTTCACAATCACAGCGATTGAGAACACAGCCTAAAGAAAACACAACTGTTGAAAAGTCATTCTCATATAAAACACAGCTGGAAGGTAGATTTAAGGAGGCCGTGAAGATGCTGAGGGATGCCGGCCTGGGAGATGCTCAGGGACAAAGTGAGCTGCAAGTGATGTACAAGAAGAGGGAGGAGAGAAAGCCTGTGAGAAAAGAGTCAGGGATGGAAGCAAGGGCAGGTGGTTGCTGTGAAGGGAGAAGTCCACCCTGCAGCCATACCCATATGCGACAGGCAGACACGGTTTGTAATTGCTACCCAGTACCATGCTTGAGCTGCTGCCCGCTGGCTACAGGGCTCTCTCTGCCCGACAGCCTCCCAGGAGAAAGATTGAGCTGGATGCCAGCTCTGCTGTAAGGCAAGTAGACAGCTCCATCTAGAGGGAAAATCCTCCCTCAGCGGTGGCAATGGCATCGCTGCTGCTGCTGGCTTGGATTTCTCCTCAGGTCAAGGCATACTCCAAGGAGCAGCACTCCAAGCTCTGTCCACTTGCCAGGCATCGCCAAGCCTCAAGCTCCTCACCTTCTGCAAAATCTGAACAGCTGAAAATGAAACCAAGCTTTCCCTGAAACCCATTTCGTTGTTTGGACTCCAAAACCAAGCCCACCAGCCTGATTTTGCAGAATCCATGCAATGCCAGAGACTGAAGGCTCCCCTGAAGGCTGTGGCCCCCAAAGGCAGACCATGCATTCATGTCTCACCACTAGAGTCTCACACAAAGCAAAGTATTGATTAACACATCCTTATTCGCTCTAAGTGGTGCTGGACATGGGAACAGGGTGCTCAGGGCAGGGGTGGAATCATATTCCCTGGAGCTATTTAACCAAGTGTTTGGACCTAGTGCTTGAGGACAGGATTTAGTGGTGACCTGGCAGTGCTGAGTTAACAGTTGGACTTGATGATCCTAAAGGTTTCTTGCAAGAAAAGAGATTCTGTGATTCCACGGGATCCAATAGCAAACAGTGTCACTGGTTCACGTGAATGTAAGGAAATGTTTAAAATGCTGAGATTGTCAGGGAGGATGTTTATAATACTTCTTTTTTTCCAAGGAATCACACGAAATCACAGAATTATTGGAGCTGGGAGGGACCTCAAGTGTCCAACCGCCCCCAAAGCACATCACACAGAGCTGCATTCAGCTGGGGTTTGAGTATCTCCAGAGCAGGAGACTCCACAACCTCTCTGGGCAGCCTGTTCCAGGGCTATGGGACTCATCCTGGAGTGAAATGAAACAACTTGTGTTCCAGCTTGTGCACATTCACTGGGCACAACTGGGCACAACTGGAAACAGTCTGGCATCATCCTTCCTGCAGCCATCCTCTGGATATTTATAGGTGTGGATCAGGTCTCCTTTCAGTCTTTTCTTCTCGAGGCTAAACAGTCCCAGCTCTCTCAACTTTTCTTGTAGGAGAGATGCTCCAAGCCCCTCAATCATCTTTGTTGCCCTTCTCTGGCCTCTTACCAGTCCCTGTCTCTTGCACTGGAGAGCCCAGAAGTGGACACAGTACTCCAGATGTGGTCCCAGCAGGGCACAGTAGAGGGGGAGGATGATCTCTCTAGACCTACTGGCCACACACTTCTTAGTGCACGCCAAAATACCATTGGCCTTGGCAACAAGGGCACTCTGTTGGCTCATAGTCAGCTTGCAGCTTACCAGGACTCCAAGATCTTTCTTATTAAGAGTATGCATGGAGTTGCTCCTGCTCAGGTGCAGGACCCTACACCTTTCTCTACTGAACAAGTAAGAAGCATCAAGCTACTCTTTTCTATCAATCAATCAACGAGTCCATCCAGGAACACTCTAACACTGTTAGAGACTAAGACACCAAATCACACAATTCAAACTGTTATGCAAGTGAAGCTGGGATGCCCACTCTGTGCCAAGCTGTTCTCACAGAAGAGCAACAGAGTCTCTGAGTAGATGTCTCCAAACTCCCTTTTCTCCCAGTCACAGGCTGATGCCTGTATCACAGTGTAGTTCCAAAAGCCTGACTCCACTGTAACCTCCTGTACTCCCGCAAGGGTTATTCAAAGAGGCAACCAGTTCTACCAATATTATCCTTCCTGTTCGCTGTTTTTCAGGCTCACAGGGTATGTATCACCAAATATGCAGGCTTCAGAAATCAATATATTTAGATTCAGACAAGCTGTGTATCTGAGCAACAGCACATCAAGGAGAGAGTGTTGTCTGTGCATTACGTTTTCTCAGATTACTCATTTATTACACAATAGGGTTCTAAATTTTACCCAGCGCTTTCTTCTGGTGTTCGCTAGTGAGGGAGAAAATTCTCACTCAAACAAGTCCACCTTTTGCCATAACCCTGGGTTTTTCAAGTTAGTTAATATGAAATCATTCAGAATTACAACTGGCTGGGCTGATTGCTATTTTTCAGAAAAGGAAAGAAAAAAACCCAGTGCTCCTTTTCCTATAAAATTTAATTGCGGAACTGGCTGCTCGTTTCTGAGCAGATGTTTTTGCTCTGTTTCTCACAGAAGCTGAGGCAACAGATTTCAGAGTTCTTGGGGGGTTTGTAGAGGGCAGATATTTCTTGAAACATTGGGTGTTTTTAAGGGATTCGATGCTTCTAACAAAACTAGCCAACTACACGGGCGTTTTGTCCCCAACGTCTTCTTACTTCAGGAATTAAGATCCAGTTTGCTGTGATTTCAAACAAAATTAGTAGGGTAGCAAAGAATATAGGATGGGTGTTTACGTAGCAGATGTACAACAGCTCAACTTAAAATTCATTAAGATCTCTTCCAGTGGAAGCGTAGGAACACGGACTGAGAATAAGCTCAACGGTGGCTACGAAAGCCCAGGGGACCCTCACACAGGTCTGCAAATAGTGCACACACTGCTCGGTACTGAGGAGTCTGTGTAAGCACCCACAGCAAGAGCTGAGTATCAATCAAATAAAAGCACCAGAGCTGTCCTCCAAGCAGCTCTGCTGATTAGCAGATGCTTATGCTCAAAGACATTCCCACCTTGCAAGCTCAGCTTCATCCCTTGGCTTCAGACCCAGAACAAACCAGTCCTCGAGCAAGTCCTGCCTCTTTGCAGTGTCTAGCAGTGATTTAAATCAATGCCTCAAAAGCCACAGGACTTTGTGGCCACAGAAATGACACCCTTAGTGTTTCCCACAGTTCCAGTCTTTGAGGTCCAAAAGAAGACAACATGGGTGAGAGAGACAGACAGCAGACTTCCATCATTTCATTACCATTTTTGATGATGTCTCTTAATGAAGACTGAATTAATTTAATTGGGTAAAAGAGAAGAGCAGCTTAGGTTAAGGTACAGGGCTCAGCAAGGTGAATAAAGTGCGGAGGACACAGCACCCTGAACAGAAAGATGGAGAAGATGGCCAGAAGCAGTGGCATGGGGTAGACATTAGTTTATAGAAATCTAACATAGCCTTCCCTGCGTGTCAGGAGCACACGGAGCACACAGCATCCTACCCTTCCTGTCACATTTGGAGGGCTTTAGGGGTTTTTCTTTTGCTCTACCTGAAAACAGTAGAATATAAGAACCATGATTCAGGAAGTGTCCGTGTTGGTAACGCCAAAACTTCAAATGTTGAAATCAGAACAAGACTGAGACTATTTCAGTCGCTGAAGATCAGTGTTCCTGGTCTAAATTAGTCAGCTGCCTGTTATGCAAGATCATCCTCCCTGCTAGTCATTCTCACAGGGTATTTACAGAACACTCCATGGGAATGGTGAGAATCTGAGCGAAGGTACTACCAGAGGGAGGCTGCTTAAAAAAGAACACACCGCATGCATTTTCAGGCAGGCATTGCAGTAGACATTTCTATACAGCATTATGTTCCCTCTCCGTTGCACACACACTGTACCTATGCACACACCACGGCTGCGTGTCACGGCCTGTCACTTGGGAAGACAGTTTGAAATACTTTTAAATCTTTCCAGGGAGTGAAATGTTGTTGTTAATGCTGGATAGCAGAGGATTACTGGGCAACAGCTTTAAAAATGGAGCCTCTGGAGAAAAGTGCTGCACGAACCCAACTGGTTCTCTTGACCAGGTTTTGCCATTATGATGTTTACTGGAGTAGGAGAAAGAGGGAAAACAGAAATCAGGGAAATTTATTCTCAAATCATCCCAGAGGATTCAAATCTCTCATTTGCTGGATGTTTTGTTCAATGTCTTGAACAAGTTGTAAAACATCTCATTAAAAAGACTGCAACCAAATGCACACAATGTATTTTAGGACAATGAACTGCTGCGCTTCTACTTCCCTGCCTTGGGGCTGAGGTCCAGTTTCGTCTGTATGAGATAATTCCTGCCTGCTTAACTCACGTTAAAAGAATCCAAGGGAAGTGAATATCAGTTGGACTGGCTCGGAAATTATCTCTGAATAGGCTTTTGCTGCTTGCATCGTATGACAGCATCGCTCTGCGTGCAAAAATAACTCCATTACTATTCCACCAACACATCCACAAAGAAGGCAGGGAAAAGAATTCAAGCAATCAGAAATGTTAGTGTCTGTTCATTTTTATTGCTGAAGAGGTATAGTACATTAATTAGAAGAAGTTTGCTTTTTACTCATTGTATTGGCTCAGAGTACAATCTGAGCTGCACTGACTCAGGGTCCAACTTATTTGCTAAAGGCACGGCACAGGCAACTGAGATTATTGAACCAAGCCCAAAGTTAGGCGGCTTTTGTTTGCTCAACAGCATTTTTCAATAGCACTCGACAAAAAAACCCCACGGGAGTTTCATCAGAGCTCACCAAACTCCAAATGGACTGTCTGATGATTTGGCAGAACTTGAGGTAACTCTGAAAGCAAGCACGGCCAAATTAGTAGTTGCATTCAGTGCAAATGAAATGGACTATAATAAAAATAGATCAAAATTGGGCCCGGATCCTGCAATTCCCTATGCAGGCAGACTGTCAAGTGACTGTCAGCACTCTGGTGAGCAGAAATCTAATGAGGAAAAGGTCTAAAAAGCTGAAACAATTTGCTAGAAGTATAGAAATCCTGCGCATAACTGGAAATATTTGCTAAATAGCACAGATGTTAATAAACGATTTAAGTGCAAATACTTTCAGCCTGTAAATTAATCTGGTAACGTTCTGAAAACAATTTCATGCAACAACGTCTCACGCTGGTTCAGAAAGAGCTCCAAAATAAGCCTGATGACTGTGTTTACCCACAGCAAGGCGACTATTAGCCAGCCCAAGGAAAGGTACATGTCCTGAGCACAACACCAGTGACAGGTATTTTGAAAGACTAAAGATGAGAGAGGAGTGGAAGGCTAAATATAAATAACCCAGAAAGAAAGGAGCCTTGAAATGCTGGGGTTCTTTGAGAATTGCAGCCTACAATGCAGTTCCTCTGCTCCACGTTTGCTCTGAATTTCAAAAAACCCAAAGCAAAACAAAGGAGCAGTTTGGGATTCTTAAGGAATCAGTTGTACAGAGAACTCTACGTACATTAACAGGATAGATCGCATCATGTTATCTAAATAAAACCTGATACTGTGCCACAAGGATCTGTCAAGAAAGTAAAACACTCGATTGAAAGAGATGCTGTGGAAAAAAAAAAAACCCCTGCAAACCTGAACAGCAAGGAGAAAAAATGAAACGAAGGAAACAGAACAGATTTCTAGACAGCCTACAGATAACTATATGTACAAATAATAAAGGAACAGCAACAACAACAACGACAAAAAGCCTTACCATGGTGTTTGCACAACTGTGTGTCTGTAGCCCATGCTATAAATGTGGATACCTTCTATTCCCATCATCTCAGCCCCTCTAGTGGCCAGTACCTGAAGATCTTGCCTTCAGGAGGGAGAACGTCTATCAGTATGTACCATTTGCTGCTGCTGCTCCTGTATCTTGTCAGAGACTTTTTTTTTTCCCTCTTAATTTTGTGATTTTTTCTGGAGATAGAACTTGTCACCTTCTATTAGAGTTCTTGTCAGCGCTGCTGGAACACGCATACGTTTAATTGCTAAGCAACAAAGAGTAAGCTCCGCACAGGACCGCATCCCCTGTGCCGTGCATTGTTACTAGTGCACTTACATAATGAGGAATGCAAAAAAAAACCACACGGCAGGATTATTTATTTCTGTTTCCATAGCACCTAGATGCCACAATCTGGAATCGGGCTGCATGATGATAGCCACCAGGCAGAGAGTTAACAGCTGAGGATGAGCGCAAGTGAACCGATGCGAAGTGGGGGGAAAGTTAAAAGTAGAGCAGAGCGCCAGCGTTTGCGTAGATGAATAGGCTAAATTTAAGGCTCAGAGGTGACTACCTGCCTACAGTGAGAGAGCTGGCGATTTTCAGGCATTATGGAACTCTCCCTAATTCCTTCTATGGATGTTGGCCTCAAGGCAGAAAGCTATAACATATTGCAAAAGCTTATCTGTTTGGAAGAAGAGGAAGATCTGCACTGCATCAAGCAACACTCTCTCTTGCTTTCTCTCCTTCTGGTGTTGAAATATCAGGGCAGACAGTATTTTCCCAGCATAAATTACACTTTCCTGTCTACTTTGCTTATCCAGAGGTACGTTCATCCAGGTAACTGAAGAGCACTACCTCTGAAATCTGAGCTTGGCATGAACACGGATCATTGGGATCTCTCATAACAACATGTGATTCTTTCATTTACTGAAGAACAGAGATGTTTACCACAGCGTTCCCTTTACTCCTGAAATTCAAAAGGACGGTGATCCATACATGCTCTTGGCACGATGACTAGCCATTATGCCCACCAGAGCCAGACCTACATTTCTAAATAGTCCCTTATCTGCAATATTCAGCAGAAAGAGCAACCTGGGAAATGAAGCCATTGCTGTGTAGGTGGGCAAAGGCCAGGTGTAGAGTCTGGCATCTGGGCAACAACAACCCTAGGTACCAGGATAGGGTGCGGACTGACCTGTTGGAGAGCAGTGGAGGAGAAAGGGACCTGGGGATCCTAGCGGACAGCAGGATGACCATGAGCCAGCAATGTGCTCTTGTGGCCAACAGGGCCAACAGCATCCTGGGGGGGGATCAGAAGGTGGATGGTTAGCAGACTGAGAGAGGTTCTTCTGCCCCTCTACACTGCACTAGTGAGACCACATCTGGGACACAGAGCTACTGCAGGGTGTCCAGCGTAGAGCAACGAAGATGATGAAGGAAGGAGAGCAGCTCCCTTATGAGGAAAGGCTGAGGGAGCTGGGGCTCTTAAGCTTGGAGAAGAGGAGGCTGAGGGGGGNGGAGAACTAGGAGAACAGGCAGTTCCTCTGGGTTACAACACTTCTCACACAAAAATCCACCTTCTCTCATAGCTAGTGAGTCCTGCTTCCTTTGGAAGGACTGAGATAAGAGCTGTGCTCGTGTTCTGGACACATTACCCTTTATACTTCCATATCAAGACCAAACAGAATTCTTCTAAATGTGTTCATTTAGGGTTCATTAGGAGCTGACAAAGAACATTATCAAATTCCTAAAGTAATTCATTAAAGCACTACTTAATCATGCAAAGCGATTCTGCATTAAGCTACTCAAAACATTAATTACTTAACACCTAAAACATCTTTGTGAATATACTCCTTTTATTGTTATTATATAAGAGGGGAGATGGATGCTTGGAAAGACCATATATTTCTGAGAACTACAGAGTCAAGTCCTACAGCTTCTTAAGCCCAAACAGATGCCAGGGTATCAGCTGCCAACAGAAGACCCCACTCATGTCTCCTGGTTGACTTTGGATGCGTACAGTGCAGAACCAAGACAGACATACATGAGGAGGAAATCACAGGGCTTCCAGCTAATACAAGGAGCTCAGCTCATATGATCCAGAGTCCTCTGACCAAGGGCTCCACAGAAGGTGGCACAGAAAACAAGCCTCATGTTACTGGCTTTTAAGAGAGAAGCTTACAAAACCCACTGAATGAAGGAAATTAATGATGTATTCTGCTACACTTTGTGTGTTGGGAACAGTGAGAACTTATTCTTCCTACCGTCTAACTCCCTAACCTTCAAAAACCACTAAATGAATAGGTATGCTTCCACATTTCCTAACACATAACTCACTTCTGAATCCTCACATTGGATCGTAATGGTTTCTCTGGCTTAGTTCACATGGGATTGCCTTGTTTGATAGGATTTCCTCTAATCATTAAACACCAAACACATCTGTGCCTAGCACAGCTCTCTTGAAATTGGGGACATGGGCAACCTCCTAAATCTTTCAGCTCTCAGCGATGACTGCAGCATGGCCATGCACAGCATGGGCTCCGTGTTTGAGCTGCACTGACAGCACGTGCAACCCAGGCAACAAGGGAAGGAGGAAGATTATATACAACCATTTCAATCACACACTTCACAGCACAGAGTTCTCACAAACGCTTCACTCTTCCTACATTTTTATAATTGTCTTTTTGTTCCTTC
This sequence comes from Upupa epops, assembly GCA_013397515.1. Taxonomy (NCBI): domain Eukaryota; kingdom Metazoa; phylum Chordata; class Aves; order Bucerotiformes; family Upupidae; genus Upupa; species Upupa epops. The sequence goes on along the minus strand of VZRI01009120.1, from coordinate 118,048 downwards.
AGAGAGGAATGCTTGGCTTCAAGAAGGTCAAGAGTTCGGTGTATGGAAGTATACAGGCTCTTAATAACATGCTAGCCCACACTAACTTGCTTTAACCTTTGGTCAGCCCTGAACTGGTCAAGCAGTTGGATTAGATGGTCGCTGTAGAAGACCTCCAACTGAAATAACCTGTTCTAATGATTTTCTATTCTGTTCAGTTCCCTTCTCTTCTGAAGTGCTGATCACAACCTCACAGATCCCAGGGTAGGCAGGGTGGAGACTAGAGATCTGCAGCAACAGTATGAGAGCTTTGGGCTAATGGTTAAGGAAGGGAACGTTTCCCTGTCTGGAACCCCATTACACTGCGTAATCTACTTAGAATAATAACAGCAGGGTAAGTGCACTTTCCACTTAGCCCTCTTATCTAAAAGTGCACCAGCAGCATCACTCGCCTTCATCCATACTTCCCACACCACGAGGGTTAATGGGACCAGTCTTCTAAACGAGGTGGGGAGACAAACCTTACCAGTGTCAGAAGATATTTTTCTGAAAGTAAGAGAATTGAATAGATTTCTCTTACAATGGCATGCTCCAGGCTCTGCATTCCTCGTACACAGACCACCAGCAGTAAGGTAACTTTCAGGCAGTTACGAGCTAAGTAAGTATATATTTCTAACTCAAAACACCACCAAAGATGTGTCACAGACGACTGAGCAGGAGCCAAATTACAACTGTGGATTAAAAACCCATTTTCAGATAGGATGTAGAAGTCTGAAAGATCTATCTCCGTTCAGAAAACAACTCGAATTTCTGCTGCCTTTTTCCTTCGCAGCCAAATCATTCAGAGGAAACCCAGACCACACTTTCACTGAGAGCAAACATACGGAGCTCCCAGTGGGGTTCTTCCTCCATTGCAGTGCTTCAGACATACTTAACATCAACAACATCATATTTCCTTGCATTACTGGTTTCATTTTCTACAGTCAGTGTTTGTGTGAGGTAGTCTTCAAGCCAATCTCGGAGCCTCATCCGTGTTCTTTTGTTACACCATGGATTGAAGAAAAAGCCATCCTTTTTCCAGTCTAGCAGTGCTCACAAGCAACCGCATGAGGAGCTGCACGGTAGCTGTGGATTGGACTGTCACAGTATTATCCTTCTACAAAACAGGTAGGGATGGAATGCAGGGAGTGAATTATTGTAGGAATCTCTGTTCCTCAGAGCGATCAACAGCAGAGCACATCTTCCAGTACCTGTCTCTGTGTTAGTGTTTCCTCGCTTGTAAGGTAGAGGCAGGGAATGTTTTGTTCACAGTATTTCAGAAGTGGCTAAATGCAGCTCAAATGGCAAAACTTCTACAATATGTACTGAAACTTGGAACCTGCTGCTACCTGGTAGGATATACACATTCCAGAAGAAGGGATCTGCGGCTCCAGAAGCAGTGAGCCCACCCCCACTATATTTTAAACTTTGCTGTCTATCTAGTAAATATCTTCTCCATCTCAAATGTTTCAGTCAATGGAAGTGACTTATGGGGTGGTGGAACTTCCCACACAATCCGCATCAATCATATGGGGGGGTCAAGGGGCACTAGTAAGACTCTGGGAATCATTCAAGTCTGAGAGTAAGGTCGCTCTGCATAGAGGCAACGAGTCAGTGTGGCAACCTTATCATTTTGAAGAGAGCGCTTCGTGTCGCACATCAGTGAGAGAGGTCTCTGTCTTCTGGCTTCGTTTGTTCATGACAACAACAAAACACAGAGTTTCAGTGGTCTTTATTAAGACATTGATTTGCATATCAAGGAGAAAGCTGAAAGGCTCTCATCTGTGTTACCCCGAGGGAAAAGAAGGGAAATGGTGTAAATGAAGATGGTTTTGAACGTTAGCCCCTATCTGCTGCCAGCTCTGACGCCTATGTCACTGCTTGCCTGGCATTTGCTAAGTTTGCTGGAGTCCAAATTAGTTCTGCAGGGGTTAAAAGAGAGGAGACCTGATGGGAGACAATTAAAACCTTTCACCTATCGAAAGATTTACTTGACTTACTTTCTTCTCTAAGAATATCCAGTACGCCGAAGAAAGCCCTCACTTCTTTTCTAAAGCATGAAGGTACTGGATGAGGGGCTCTTTGCAATATTGACTACAGTAACAGTGGGAAGGGGGTTTTACTGTATGGTTTAATGTAAAGAAGACTACTGGATGATCTACCAGCACACAACAATGTGTACGTGGAGCACGGACTGATTATGCATAACACAAAATTAAGTATAGCAGAATTAGTGCAAGATGCTGTCCCTCACCAGACCTGATAAACAACATCCAGTGTTTTCACAAAAGGAACAATAGCACCCATTGTGCTGCCCCTGAACGTGTGTGCTTCGCAATGAGCATTTTTAGAGGAGTAAAGCTGCTCTGAGAAAGCAGAGCAGTGAGGTGACATACATAATACCCGCCGAGCAGTCCATTAACCTCAGCAATTTTAGTCATCCATGGCATTTCGGATTTCTCACAGCTTCAAAGCTGTGGGCAGATTCACAGGCTTTTTGCAAAGTTTCTCATGACTAGGACATCTGTAAAATTCCCTCCGGAGCTTGCTTCAATTCATCTCTAGCTACGCACTCAGTCTCTGAATAAGGATTAAGGTATGTCCTCAAAACCATGCCCTACTGAACCCAATATGTTTTTAAAACAGCTTATTAGCCAGCTGAGGTGCAGTAAGACATTAAAAGGCTGTGCTTGGTAATCACAGCTTTTTTCCCTCTTTGAATGTGAGGTTCTGATGAGCACCATTCTCTTTTGAATCTCACAATCATAGAATCATAGAATCATTAGGGATTGGAAGGGACCTCGAAAGATCATCCAGTGCAATCCCCCTGCCACAGCAGGATCACCCAGACCAAGTGGCACAGGAACACAGCCAGGCAGGGCTGGAACATCTCCAGAGAAGGAGCCTCCACAACCCCCCTGGGCAGCCTGGTCCAGTGCTCCAGGACCCTCCCTGGGAAGAAGGTCCTGCTGAGATTGAGATGGAACCCCCCATGAGAGGTCAAAATAAGAAAATCAAGTCTCAGCCTTCTGTTTTTACCAACTAACCCATCACTTCACATAAGTGCCCTCAGAGGTTTTAGGACTCTCACTATTTAAGTGAGAAGAGTGTATGTATTTTATAGTCATGTGAAGCACTGCCTGATGCGTTGCTTAGAGACAACAGCTCAAAGCAGAATCTTAAAATATTCAAGGAATTACAGTATTGTGTGAGCATCAATGGCTAGTACTGTAATGCCCTGGTTTTGTATTCTGAAGTGTGATTTTCCCTCCAGAAGACAGCACAGGGAATCCAGGTCTTTTTAGGTAAATAGCTTTTGAAGGATCCCTCTTCTGCTTTTTAACGTCCACTTGTTTGCTCTCAAGTTTGGCCTCTCTCCTGAGGTTCATTTTGCTGAAAATTGTTGTTATTCAATGACTGTGAAAGAAAGCCTGTTGAGTACTGCTTCCCTGACAGGTTTTCTTCCTGGATGTATGCTCAGGAAAGGCAGAAGGGCAGAACTGGGATGCTGCACTGCATTTTGGCACAGTGGTTTCTGGTAATTTCCTTCCCCCACAGTGTGGAGAAGGTGGTGCATCTTCATTAATCTCATGAAACTGATGTTCTTTTCCTGCAAGGCACTGATTCAGGTTTTCATCCTCAAAACTTAGTGGAAGCTGCTCTAACAATAACATCTTTAAGTTAAATCTCCTGCAATGTAAGCACAGTCCTGCCTCCTTCACATAAACCCTTTCCTATTGGCAATACAGATCTATGGGGAAGCCCTATTTGAAGAAACGTGATGGTGGTGTTAATTCTAATATCAGTGTGCACAGAAGATGTAATCTCTTGCTCTCTGACTGGCAATGCTAAATAACCCAACGTAATGCAAGAAAAAGATCCCCAGAGACTGCTTGTGAAAGAAATACAGAATACTTTGGGTCTAAGACATACCCAGTTTACTCCAGAGCAAGGGAATGCAGCGTATTTACTCTGTTCAAAGTAGTATTTACCTGCTCTACTTGCTGTTCCACCTAGTGTGGTGCAGACTCTAGATCTAGAGCCTGCAAATGGCATAGGAACGGACAGCTTTAACTGGTTTGGATTATCGGAGGATGCTCTGTGTCTGAGCTAGCTGAGGATTTTCAGTCTAAAGGTTAGGTTAAAAACTCCAGAGGGGAAGGAATACACCTGCTTGTAGTCTCGAAAACAGAGAGAAACTCTACAGATTGGTTGTGAGAAGGTGAAGACAGTTGCTCTGGAGCTGGGTTGCACTATACAACCCAGTTTTCTAAACTGAAAGCTAACTTCCCAATGGCTCGTTTGTTCAAGTGAGGTTGTAATTCACCGACGCCAGCAGCAATTGCACCAAAAGCTTCCGCGTGTCTCATTGCGACTGCGCCATGCCAAACCCCACTGCACCACCAGAAAACTAGGTGTTGGCCTGGCAGCTCTCCTACTCGATCAATTGTTCCTAGTTTAACCCCACTTTTAAACAGTGAGGCCTTAACACTCTAGAGATTTCCAGAACAGGGCTCTCTAGAACCAACTGGAGCCACCCGTCCCCAGCCAAGCACAGAGCTCACCCAAACCCTGCAGAAGGCCAAGGAGACAGCTGCACCACCACCCTCCGCTCTCTGCAGCTCCCACAGACACCTCAGCTCTGCTCCACAGCCCACAGGCTCGCTCTGAGTCACAGCTCCTAACGTAAAACCTCCATCTGCAAGAGGGTTTCTTCGTCACAAGTAATGGAGATGATACTCTGACTAAGGGAAAAAACGAGGCAGAATGCGGCTTTCAGCTCAGGAATGATGCTGGAGCCAATCCTGTACCCACAGGCAGTTCCATGCTTGATTTAAACTTGTCCAAATCTGGAGGGTAATCGTTCGCTTGACTGCAAGAGATGACACGTCAAATAAAAGACGAATCACGTAGACACAAACACACTAGTGTACTTTTTAACTTGCACCGGAGCCGTCTGCCCGTCACTTCTTCTTTTGTTTGTCCAAAGAGAGCAGCCAGCTAATTGAACTGTGTTACTAACGCTAGGTTTGGTAACACAGATTATCCAGACTGGTGAGGTACACTCTCTGAAAGGCATTTTCTGTGACGTTACTGATCACCACCTGATTGAACATAATGAGAGCCTGAAAATCCTCTGTGCTAATTGGGACAGCCGATTCTTTAGAGAGATAAAGTGAGTAGGTAGCTGGTTGAAGCACAGAAGAATGTTTATTAGGGTGGAGGTGGATGAAGTCCTTACTGAGAAAAACAATTAAGGACTATTTTTGTTGGAAAACATTGAGTTTTCATTTGTGCTCCTTCAGTGGAGTCATCTAAACATCATGACTTCCATAACAGGTAGAGGGAATTAAAAGGGAAAGAATACCCAACAAGCAGGAAGCTAGAACTCTCTCTGCTGTTTACAATTGCATACTGCATGGCAAATGTAATGATTTCACATTTTTCAGCATAAAAGATGTGCAAGTACTGTCAGGAACTCTCTAAATGCTCTGTGTACAGCTGGTTTTGCCTCAAGAGTCTGTTACTCCAACCAAAGTGGTTCTCAGGAAATCCAAACACAGAGGTAAAATAGATGAAGACAGTCCAGTATCTGACAGCACATTACTGAACTAGGAAATAAGAAAGAATTTCACCTTAATTAATGCAAAATCTCATAAAGACACTATCATAGATTCCTAGAATGGGTCAGCTTGGAAGGGACCTTAAAGATCATCCAGTTCCAACCCCCCTGCCATCAGCAGGGACACCCCCCACTAGACCAGGGTGCTCAAGGGCCCATCCAATCTGGCCTTGAACACTGCCAGGGAGCTGGGGGGCAGCCACAACCTCCCTGGGCAACCTGGTCCAGGGTCTCAGCACCCTCACTGTGAAGAGTTTCCTCCTGACTTCCAGTCTCACCCTCCCCTCTTCCAGCTGGAACCCATTGCCCCTGCTCCTACCACTCCAAGCCCTTGGAAACAGCCCCTCCACAGCTATCCCGTAGCCCCCTTCAGGTATCACAGTCTCACAGTACTGATGAGGCTGGAAAAGACCTTAAAGATCATCCAGTCCAACCTAAAACCAACCCAGTAACCCTAAACATCTCACATCGAGGTACTGGAAGGCCACTATAAGATCTCCCCAGAGCCTCCTCTTCTCCAGGCTGAACAGCCCCAACTCTCTCAGCCTGTCCCTGTAGCAGAGGTGCTCCAGCCCTCCCCTCATCCTCCTGGCATAGAAGTTTTACTGGGGATTGAAAAGGCACTAAAGTAAACTGCAGGTAAGTAGATGGCTGAGAGTTGCATCAGGAACATAATGACATAGAAATCGTTGTTCTTAAAATGCCAGTTTAAATAAGAACCTTTTTTCACCTTAAAGACAAAGTCCATTTCCAATACAAACTCATTTCCAATACAAATTCCCATGGATTGCATAGTATGCGAGACAAAACCTTCTGGGCTTCTTCTATCAACAGAGTTGCTGGTACTTTTCTGTCTCTAAGCCTACAACTCCATCCTCATATGGAGATTTTTCCCTGGGCGTAAAACTTATATTCACCTGACTTCTTTGAAATCCAATTCTGACCTGAGACCACCTGACTTCTCTGAAATTCTAATGTTCCAGAAAAGCAAAACTGTTGTTTATTGAGAAAAAAAAAGTCAAGCACTTAAGGCTGTTTAAAAAAATAGAATCTAAAACCGGTCATTCTATTGTCCTGAATTAAGGTGAGAAACCAGCCTAAGGACAATCTTTTCAACCCATTCTAGTTCTGCTATGAGGAGAGGTTTTAATGGCAGCTATGAGATGCTATGAGGAGTCCAAGATCTTCAGGTGACAGCCAGCAGGACTGAACAGGAGCCCTGGCAGAAAAGCATCGTCTCAGAAGCTGCTCTTGGTGTTCCTCGCTCTCTCTGCACCAGGAGCATGTGAAAAGGCAGAGGAAGCACACGGTGTTTGCTCTGTTCAGGACTGAGTTCCCGTCGTCTGTCAGAGCAAGTATTTTACAAGGAGCCGTATCTGGCTGGATAAAAAGGACAGACTTCTATTCCTCATTCATCCACCTGATAGCAAATGTTTAGCAAGGCACTGGGAGACTAGCAACATATGGAAAACAAACAGCAAACACAAGCTATAAGCAGCAGAAGAGATTCAAGCATGAGCAATCACCAGCAAGAGCAACCTGGCCTCTCTTCCCAGCAGCCGGGAGAAGCGGACTTCAGTAAAATGTCATCTCCTTTTTTGAGCAAATGCAAATGCAGGTTGAAGCAATTCCCACCCGCTCTATTATTATTTACAGTGGAGGCAGACATCACTCTTGGCTGCCTGCTCAAGGAGAACAGGAGGAGAGGGAGAGCTCCAACAACTTTCAGCCGAAGAGAGACTTAACTCTTCATAGCACAGTCGTTCTTGTGCCCAGTGAGAAGAGTCTTCACTGCTTATTGGGGTCCATTAGTGCTGCTGCATTGCCAGTTATCATAAGTACTCAAACAACAGAGAAGGATCTAAAAACACCCAGGCACAGTACTACTGCAGAAATGTTCAGCTTAGAAAGCATGTTCATGCTATCAAAACCTACTTTATGCTTCCCTGAGGGGGCTGAAATCCTTTTGCCTCTACCATGAATCAAATTTACCTTCCTCTAGCCAAATGGTATTTGTCTCTCTCCACAGGCTTGGAGCAGATACCCCAAGTCCCTAATTAGAGGTCTCCTATGCCCTCAGACTGAGCAATTTGCAAAGGAACAAGGCAGAAACCTTTGCAGCTCCTTCTGATCATGGGAAGGGTACTCTTGCCTCAGCTCTTCCTCCCCGCCTCGCCCCAGCCCCTTGTTTCCTGCAAGAGGTATGAAGGACACAGCAGGACAAGATGTCTGCGTGGTTAAGAGTTTTGGAAAGCTTCTCAATCAACTCAAGTCAACCTGGCATGAGCTAGATGTCATATGTTAGGGTTACTGGGTTGGTTTTAGGTTGGACTGGATGCTCTTTAAGGTCTTTTCCAGCCTCATCAGTACTGTGAGACTGCTCTTTTAAGTTCAGGAGGGATGATGTAGCATTTGTTCCCCTGTCAACCTCATGTGTTGATGACTGGAAGTCAGTAAGAGGAATAGCACCGGCTCAGCACTTACTCTGATGCTTAGAACACGTTGCAAAGCCAGTGCAACCCAAAGGAAGCATCCTATGTTCAACAGCCCTTACCTCACCGCGTGCCCTCGCCCGCTGGGGCTTCATGGACTCATTTGAATGCAGTTATGTAATTATGACTGAAATCTGTCCTCATCTAGAGGAAATCTGACGAGGTTCCTCCACCCTCCTCCTTAAGCATGGGCGAGTGAGGAACACCCACAAGAGGTAGCCCACACTTCCTGTTCGAGTCGCTTTTCAGCGTTTGAGGAAAAGCAAGAGCCTGCCAGTGTTTCTGCTCCGATTGCAGATTCAAGCCTGTGTTTACCAAATGGTTTGCAACGGAGAGGAAGGAGACGGTGAACGCTGGCTCAACAGCTTGAGCCCTAATGTTTCTAGAATTGTCTCCCTATTTCCTAGATACCAGCATTACAAGATCAGTGAGCAAGAGTGCAGATGACTGCCTTAGAGAAAGAAGCTCATGGATGGAATACAGAGAGGAGAAACACAGGTAAGGGTAAAGTGTTTACAGTCAGTAAACTCCAGAGTGATTATCCATTTCACCTCTAAAGAAAAAGCAGAGTTTAGTACTCACTCCAGCTGAACTCTGTTCCCTAAGCCTTGTTCTTCTACACTGTAGACAGCATTACTGAAGTACCAGTGAATATAAAGAGCACATTTGCCTTCAACTTGTAGTCCCTATGCCACGAGAACGCCAAGGAGATAAATCCAGACAAATCCAACGTCACATTTCATGACAGCATCAGGAATAACAAAGCGTGACACTACAACAGCGGAAAGGCAAAAATACAACCCTGCAGCACATGTGGTTTCACTTGATCCTCTGAGTGGAACACGCTGCCATGAATTGTGCCGGCTGTATTCTAAACAAGGACGTTTAGTCATGAAATCAATCAGTGCATTGATAACTGTCAGGGAGCTGCTCAGCTCCACAGTTGTTTCTTCTCGATTCCCTTCAACTTTAACAAAACTGAATATTAATGCACAACAAAAATAGCGGTCTTTGCATGCAAAACTTATGTGTTGCACTGAAGACACCCCCACTTCCTCCTACCAAACATCTGTGGACAGTAGTATTCCAAAAAAAAAAATGCTGTAAGGCTAGAGCACCACAAAGAATGGCTGAGGTGAAAGGAAGTGGTCCTGTCGAATGCCAAAGGCACTCGGTTTTTATTTACAGATGAAATGCTGCTATCATATTGCATCACAGTATCCCAGGAATGATGAGGCTGGAAAAGACCTTAAAGAGCATCCAGTCCAACCTAAAACCAACCCAGTAACCCTAACATCTGCCATCTAGCTCATGCCACTCAGCACCTCATCCAGCCTAACCTTAAACACCTCCAGGGACGCTGACCCGACCACCTCTGATGGGCAGCCTGTTCCAAAATCTGATCACTCCAGGGCAGAATTAGTCTGCAATAAAGCTACGATCAGAATGATTCCTTACAGAATCATTGGCACTGTATATCGGTGAAGTAGAAAGAGGTGACAAAAGTGGTTAAGGTCTGACTAGGAGTATCAGCGGAACAGACAGAGAGGAGAATCGACCGTTCACGTTTGCAGAGGAAGCAGAGACCTGTTCACAGGGGCACTTTTGGACTGACCTAAGACGAGTAACTCTCAAAATACATAAGCAAACCAGTAGCAGTGATTTACAGCATTTATCTTACAGCTCACTGACACACAGACTAGGCTGTTACCTCACGTTTTGTGCAAGGACATGGCCTGAGACACAAGGCTCTGTCACTGAGAAAACTCACACGGTTGTGATGACACCCATGCAAGAGGTAACCCTGCAGGATCACGCTAACCTCCTGAGCTGTTTGCAGCCCGCAGGGAGTTAGTATGAAATGGCACTCACCAATTTGAAACCTGCTTTCACTTTAACTGAGTACAGCTGTGCTAATTAAAGCTTCACTGTACTCTTACTCTCCATGTGGCTCCTACCTCTCATAGGCCCACATTTCACCAAAGAGAGTGTTTTCTTCTGTGCCACTGATACCCACAGCATCCAGACCTCCCTGCACAGGTTTGCGCTGGTCCAGCTCTGTGCATACATTACAAATGGGTGCAGGGGGGTAAAGCAGCTGCAGCTCTAACATGACTGAAAAACCAGCTTCAGCTGCCTCTCTTGCTCACAGGCTGCCTCTTCCCTTACTTCCAGCTGCAAACACTGACATTGTTTGCTGCCTCTGGTTCTTCCGTTTTTCTGGGGTCATGCTGAAATAACACGGAGACTGCTGCAGGTAGAAGACTTGGGATCGCACTCTGGGGACCGCAGGACAAGCACGTGCAGCCAAATCCCTCTCAACAATGCCCCTGCGAAGGCAGCTGCACCTATCACTGGCGACGAGAGCCCAAGTTTGTGGTGGTGTGAGCAGTAAGCTGGTAGAAGCATTGATAGAAGAGTAACCCTAAGTTTCAGAAGAACTTTGGGAGCTGCTACGTTACAAAGAAAACCACTATTTTGTTCTCACTTCTTTCTTTCAGTTTCTCATTCTAATACCCCTGCTGAAATATGACAGTGTCACGGAGCAGAGCTGGTACTGTGGGAAATGAATTATGACTGAACAGGAGATGCATCCCCATTTCAGCTTTCCCCCAGAAGAAGTGGGATGCATCCTCCAGCTGCCCGCCCCTTGCTACTCTCCTGGCAGCTCAGCCTTGCACCAAGAGGTCAGTTTCTCCCTACCTGTAGCGCCTGTGCAGCGCAGCTCACGGATGATTACTGCCTCATCAGGTTTCCAAACTGTTCTCCATCTGTCTTCCCCATCCTTTTCAGCAGCTATTGTCAGGAGCTTTACATATTTGATAGCGTAATCTTCCTTCGCTCATTATTTGTTTTTATTATCACTGTACCATTACAATCTCATTAGAGCCTTTTCTAGTTTCAATTATTGTATTTATTTTTCTGGGAGTCACTGTAATTGCTTTTAGTTTTTAATAATGTTTAAAATTTCCACCCTCTGAAGCACACGTCGTCATTCCCATTATAAAATTCAGTTAAGAGGTTGTCGACAGTCCTGCTTTGCACTAGGGCTTAGATGGATCCTTCTGCTGTGCCTGACACATGGAAAGTGGTCTTGCCAGAGCCTCCAGTCTGCAAAGACGGATTCATTCCAGAACAACAGGCTCACTGGCACCTAAGAAGTTGTAAGGGAACTGGGCTTCATATTTACATGGAGGAGGATGGCTCACAAAACACTTCAATACTCTCTTCATGACACTGCATGACTTTTTCCAGTCTATCAGGCTGGTTTTCTCCTCTGGGGATGTTTGCTAAAGCAACAATTTTATAAGAAAATTGAATTTTAGTAGCTGACTGACCATTATATTTGCAAAATATAATCACATGAATAATGAAGCTGCACAAAGTAACCCCCACCCTGGCTGGAAATACAATGATGTTCGCATTATTTCCCGATTATTCCTCTTGAACGTGAGATTTGGTGAATATCCAGGAATCACAAACACAGCCCGAAGGAAAAATGAAGCAAATTAGATCTTAAAATTAATCCTGAGGTGTTTCCACTAAAGGTAAGCAACGCACACAGACCCTGCCACACACCTTCGGGGGGCTCAGCCGGGTTTTTTTGAAATAAAAAGCTTCATTCCTCCTTTGTGTAGGCAGGCACCTACGTAGTAAAAATGGGGGTTTGTTATAAATTAAGGCTTTATTTTTTTAAAATTAGTTTGGACCCAAATTCAGCAGCAGATTGGCGACAGCCTGAGCCCTACTCTCATCGTGGAAAAGGTACTAGAGATGTGCACGAGACAAACTGACAGTGAGGGAATGTTTGTGTGCACTACTCTGCTCGGGGAACGTTTGACAGTGTTTTGGAAACTGCCTCAGCACTGGATCTTAGCAAGTCACAGAATCACGACTGCTGTGGGTTGGGAAGGTATCAAAAGATCATAGATTCATAGAGTGGGTCAGGTTGGAAGGGAGCTTAAAGATCATCCAGTTCCAACCCCCCTGCCATCAGCAGGG
>VZRI01009120.1:36870-105841 GCA_013397515.1 Upupa epops | reverse complement strand
CAGGCTGAACAGCCCCAACTCTCTCAGCCTGTCCCCATAGCAGAGGTGCTCCAGCCCTCCTCTCATCCTCGTGTCCCTCCTCTGGGCACCTTCCAACAGCTCCATCTCCTTCCTGTGTTGGGGGCTCCAGAACTGGATGCAGGACTGCAGATGGGGTCCCATGAAAGCAGAATAGAGGTGAAGGATCCCCTCCCCTGCCCTACAGGTCCCACTTCCCTTGCTGCAGCCCAGGATGGGGTTGGTTTTTTGGGCCGCAAGTGGATACTGCCAGCTCATGTGGAGTTCATTGACCGACAGCTACCTGTTTCACAAAATGCTGGAAAGGATCACTGAATCACCCTTGAGTCTCCATTTCTCATGGTCTTTACAGAAAGACTCCAATCAGCTCTTTAAAAGGCTATCGTTTAGCCATCCATGGGCATCACAGAGTCAGAAAATGATGAGGGATTGGAAATGATATTTGTAGGGGGGGTACTGCATCGCATCCTCCTCGAGGCAGGAATCAGGTCTAGAGAAACATCATCCAAGGTGACGGCTAGCCAGTCCCACACCAGCCTTATTCAGAAATAAGCTCTGCCTTTGTTACCCAACCTGAGTTCATCCTGAGCAAAGTTAAATTCATTGAACCCTAAACTCTTCTGTGAGTAGACTCCCCGGAAGCTTTGGTGAAGATGCCAGGCAGAAGATAGGTACTTTTGGATTCCAAAAGAGTAGTCAGACCTAGAAATTAATAGTGAATTTAAAAAATCTAACAAAATCAATGTTTCCAAAGTCCTCAAGAATTTAAAATTTGACTGCAGATGCTTCAGGCCTCTTCATTCAGAAAAAAATCACCTATCACACACACATCGGCTGCCAGCGAGCTGGTTTTAATGGTAGGAAGAGTGCAGGATGAAAAGAAGCCCTCTGGAAGGAAGGCAATTCCGTATATGTACAGCCTTTCATTAATTTGCATCAAATACTTAACGTTCAGAAATCATCGCTGCAGCGATCCGCCTGTCTGGATGTGTTTATTTTGTGTAACACAAGAAAACAGAGTCATTAAACTCCTCCAGATTTATTTCTCAGCGTGCTGTCTGAATGTGCACGTATTAAATTACAAACACTTGGGTACAGAAAGCCAGGATTATGGCTGGGATGGCAGTTGTTTTATAAAAATATGACAATATGAGATGAGAAGCAAAGGTTACGACAGTCACTCAACTTCTTTTCTTGCTGTCATTTACTCCTTGAACTCCAGGCTATTATCTGTGCATCTCAAAGTCAATAACTATAACATAAACGAAGCCTTCGTGTTAAAAATTCCAGAGCTGAAATTGAAGAGAGTAGGCTAAATGGTTTTCTCCCGCAAAGATTGCTCCTAAAATAATTCAACAGAATGAACTAGATAATACGGGTAAGGGGATGCACAGAAACTACACGACTTTTTCTCCAACGCTAACTTTACCTCAGGCTGGGAAGAGCTAGAAAAAAAGGTTATCATAGAGTCCTTAGGGATCAGAAGGGACTTGGAAAGATCCTCCAGTCCAACCCCCCTGCCACAGCAGGATCACCCAGACCAAGTCACACAGGAACACAGCCAGGCGGGGCTGGAACGTCTCCAGAGAAGGAGACTCCACAACCACCCCTGGTTTGCCTTCTGGTTCTTCCCCAGGGATGTTCCTCATGTGGACATACTGACCTGAGAATTTCTAGTTTGGACCTCAGCACCCAAATCCTTCGGTTTAAAGCTCGTTTCACTAAGCTGGCCAGCTCTTACCAAAGATTCCCTTCCCCTGTCCAGCCAGGCATACTCAGCCACACCAGAAGGCTTAATTGTACACAAGCCTGATCACCACCTAAAGCCTTAGGAAGTGTCAATCTAGGATACTTGGAAAGGAAGCTATTTCTGGAAAAGAAACCCTTGACCATACAAAACAACTGTGCTGAAGAGAAGATGCGCTGCTTGTGGCAGTCTGGAAGCTCAGCCTAAAGAGTAACAGCACTGTGGTACTCCTGCCCCAGCTAGGCAGGGTACAAACAGAAAAGATAATGAAATAGAAAGAATGAGTGCAAATTCCATCCTTAATTTTATCACTTGCCCACAAAAAAGACAACTCTCTCACCCCCAAACCCCCAACAACAGGGAAGCCACAGCTTTGTTTCTGTCGCACAGTGAGCTCGTACTGTGAGCTGAACTTCCCAGGTCCTGCTGGAATGCTCGAGGTTAAGTGCTCGGAAAGATCAGGTTCCTTGAATGAGAACAGAAGCTTTTTTGGCACAGTATTTATACCTTCATCAAAGGATCCAGAGTGAAGGCAACAGAATTCAAGTGAAATCACTACAGCTTTGTAGGGAGCCATATGTCTTCTAAAATGCCAAGCAAAGACATGGGTGACAGCTAAGGATGCTCTGCAGTTTACTGTTGGTAGTAATTTCTGGGTAACAATGACAGTATGCTAAAAGACTTGTTCAGATAAATCAGGTGAGCTTCACGTGAGGTCATGTAGTTCAGAATCTGCTAGCCCACACTACATTACTGACGTGCAAGTCTAGTGAATATCAAGGCAGAAAGTGTTTCTTGCATGATTAAAAACACCAAAAAAAATAATCAGGGAAATGATAAAGAACAAAATAAAGGCAGGAAAAGTAGAGAGAGCACAATAGGAGCAAAAATCCTATGGGGAACTGCAAAACTTTTGACATGGGAATCAATACAATACCTAATAAAGTGATAAAGCTGCCAAATAAACAACAACAAAAAAGGATGAGAAGAACTACCAGCCAGGGAAAAGACTGGAGTTACTGACCATGCTGATTTACGACAGCGATGAAAGACCCTCAAGAAAACACCAGAGAACACGTCTGTGATGGTCTGGAGTTACCTCAGTAACAACACAAATGAGGATGCCTTCTGCAAGGGCTTTAGCAGGGTTTCAAAAGAAGAGGGAGGACTATGGCCTCCCCACACATAAATTGCTTGAGTAAACAAGGATTCAGCAATGATTTGACAGTGCTGGGGTCAGCGATGGGACTTAGAGAGTTTTGCCAGCCCAAATGATTCTGTGACATAAATTCTAAACAGAAGGCAAGATGAATAACTGCACGGGAATTTCATTGTGTCATCAGCCAATGCAGCATTTGTCTCCTCAACACGAGCTCCACAGTCTGGTGCACATGTCTGCAAGACGGTCCTCAGCACCGCAGGGGATGCTCTGTGTGCTCCTGCCTGCAACATGCCAGACCTACCAAGCAGAGCAGGGTAGGTGGAGGTCAACCCCCTCACTGTCTCTGCGGCATTTGGCAGCCCAGAGCATAGAAAGCTCTAGCTTCTACACACAGTTCTTAAAGGACCACAGCTGTGCATCGCTCCAGAAATGACACGCTGCTTTGGGAGATGGAATTTGTTCCACAGAAGGCATATACTTCATTCTTAGACAGCAGGCTGTGTGTTTGCAGCTAAGCCCCTGGACGACTGCACCACCTAAGCACGTTCAAAAGCATCACAGGGAAAAGGAGGTCTTATTTTCTGCATTAGCTAGCGAGACGTGTACTCCTGCACTTCGGGGTTCTCCTACTTCCGAGGCACTTCATGAACATTGCTAAGCACTCACTGCTCTCCTCTGAGCTAAGCAAGTATTACCAGCAATAATACACAACCACACAGCCCACCCTGCCTCTGGGATAGGAAAATTATTAAAGACTACAGCTAAAGCCCTCAAAGCTGGAAGATAAATCTTCAGTGGAATGAAGTAAGTCCTGTTTGCACGGTCAAAGGCACAGTGCAGCACCTGTCACCAGACTCATTTGGACAGGTATTAATAAAACAAATGTCCTGCTAAAGAGGAGGTTTATAATCCAGTGCATTTGTTTACTGTGTCTGATTAGTATTACAGTTGCCATAGAAACAGGAGAGAGTTAGAAAATTTGAGGCACTGGGCAACAAAATCTAATGATCTTTTAAAAAAGAATCATTCCGTGTATTTAGTGAGGATAGAATGGCAGGATGACTTCTACTCAGGTCCATGAAAGGTGGATTGCTAGCCTTAAAGCAGAGGTTCTTAGGACTGCACCTAATTTTTCAAGTCTTTATCATGCATTTATCCCATATTTCTAATCTCTAACACGGATGCATTAATCAGGCATTTCTAATCTCTAACACGGGCTAGTAGCAGTCCACACCATGCTGGTGCTACCTCTTCAACTTCATACTGCCTCCTCCATCTGAGGAATGTGTTCCTTAGGATCAGAGGAGCAAAAAGCACTGAAGCCGTTTCAAAATAGACTTCCTCTTCCTTGAAGCTTCTGTGGTATCTTCTCCCTTACATTTAAAATCACCTACAGCTTAAGCATGATGTAATTTCTTCTGCCTTGTGGGCTGATTTCTGTGACTCACAATTTCCAAATATATTTGTGAAGGTGGTTCATGAATTAAACTTCTGTCAGCTGAAGCTCTTCAGCAATGTTCTAGCATTGTTCTGCCCATGGTCGGTATGGAGACTACTGGCTCACAGGGAGTTTTAATGGTGCAGCGCAGAGGATCGGTCCTCGCTTATAAAGGACATTCAAGAAGCCATTACATAAGGTAAAAAAGACTGCCAGTGCCCCCATGGTTTTCGTCATGCCATGGGTGCTTGATGGCAAATTTAGGTTCCCTATATTTACCCCTGAAAACCTTCACATGATTCATCGCCAGGGTTTGCTGTCAGATAAGCAGTTATGCTTCTCATAGTTTCTATGGTGCTGTGCTCTTACCCCTCACTTCTGCCTCAGTTTTAAGCCATGTCCAGAGAAGACCTGGGAGACTGGAGACTTTGTCAGCTACAAGTGCCTACATCCTCACCTAAGCGTTTAACTACCTCAGTCTAGCAAACTCATTGATTATATTAGTTTTTAAAACCAGTGACAGCATGCATTGACTCTCGTACAACTTACTTCTTACAGAGGTGCACTGAAACATCACCTTCCTTTACAGCGAGACACCTTCACCTTCTCTGCCCCCCTTCCCAGTGATCTTTGCCCCCAGGAAGAATAAACTAAAGAGAGGTTTTGCTCTCCTTAAGTCCTTCCTCTGTTTTTTTCCTGCTTAACAGCATCGCTCCTCTTGGCTGGCAGTTTGGGAGAGAGACTCTGGAGATACAGCTGCTGTCTTACCCAATGCAGAGTCACAGAGAGATGACTAAACCACATGCGTATCAGCATTTGTTACCGCTTAATCTCAAGCGCAGAGGGTGCAGCGCTGCCTCTGGTAATATACTTCTACAATAAGCACCACTAACAGCTTTGGGGATCGTGTGCAGTACTGGTGCAGGAGGGTTTGGTTTTCCCACTGTGACAGAAAGGAGACAAGTGGTTAAATTACTGCCTGTTGTGCGCGATTATAGACATTAACAGCTGTTATTTATAGTGCTTATTATGGTAGAGCATCCCAACAGACAGGAGAACCACGTCACGCAGCATTACTACAAATAAAATCATTCTAGCACAGAACAAAAAACTTTCAGGATAGAAAACATCACTGGAGTTTGTCTTTAAATGGAAAGCATTAAGAGATCAGACCTTCCGATAACAGAAGGAATGTTTTAGTAGTCCTTCCCCACTAGCTAATTCAAAAAGAAATAGGAAGGATGGGAAAAATTGCACGTTAAAGTCATCTGAAAGAAAACAAGGTAATTCTGGAAGTCTCCACCAGTCCATCAGTGGAAGTGGAATGTCATTTTCTGGAAGAAAAGAGACCTCCTATGGTTTTAATTGTGGAGAGGATCGTGTGGTACGTCTCTTCAGACCTGTTATTCAATTCTAGGGAGTTAAACGCAAGTCCAAAATGCGTGGCAGACTATTCCACATTAAACTGTGTGCCTCAGAGCAGACAGATATTGTTTGGGCATCTTATGAAATTAAAAGTTATCTAACATTATGAGTGTCTTACATGCAGAACCATACTCTCCCACTCTTCTAGTAAGAGGAGGTGGTGGAGGAGTGGCGGGGAGGAGGACAAGATAAAGCAAACCAAGAGTTTCTTGAAATAGATTGCTTTACAGAAGTTAGCAGTGTGGATTCTAGTCCTTATTTTTTTCTTCCAGTCTTCCTGCAAGAAAACTTTTCTGAGAAAATTCACTATTCCCACATTCCCTAGGGAAAATAAAGTTGCTCTTCAAAAACCAGAAGTGAATCTCAGAGAAAACAACTGGTGGTCACTGGTGATGCTGTTTGCATTTCTTACTTCTCTCAGTACTGGAAGATTTCCCAGATCATGAGAGGATGTACTTACAGGATAACAAGCTGCTTAAACATTTGAATTGCAATTTAAGGGGGAAAACAATATAAACAACAGAAACTGGTAGCAAATCAACTATATTTATGACTTCTCATTTTTAAACAACTGTATTACGTGTGATTAGAGCATTCCAGCCAAGAGATCTGTCCTTATTCCAAGTTAGCTCAAAGTAGCCAGAAAGAAGCAAGGCTACCAAAGTGTGGAACGCAGACACCTCTGTGTAGGCACCCTGAGACATTTCAAATGCCAGGGAATCGCTATTTTGGCTCACGATCAAATTCCTCCAGTGCTAATGAAATCTCAGTGTGGTCTGCTGTACCCAGCGAATCCAAGACTCCCCCCAGTATTACAACTACATTGCTCCGAGATATTCCAGCTCCCTGTGCTCCTTGCTGTTGACTGGTAGCTGCTCTGGAAAACACTGCTAGTGTTCTACCTTACTCACATGCTCTTTATCTCTACCCACACACCGCGCTGCCTTGGCCAAGCCGCACATGTTGACAGTGGACTGGAAAACTCTGTTCCTCCACCAGGGAGTGCCTGCGTACAGTGCACAGTGTAGAGACACACACCCCCTCAGCCCATGTGATTTATAAACTGCCTGGGCAACCGTGTGAAAGAGCAAGAAAGCACTGAAAACCAAAAAACCCCAAACACTGGCTTCTAACAATCAGTGGCTGCACATACTGCTGTCATTTGGCAATACTTAGTCACGTCTCCAGCATCACCAGTCATCACGGCTGCCTGCAGTTGCTGCTGCTGCCGTACGCTTCTCCCTTCCTTCAGTCGCTGAGCTCCAGACATTTAGAAATGCTCCACAAAGCATTTCAGAAAGAAAGGTCAAGCATGCTTCCTCGCAAAAGTTGTCTCGTATGTGGAGAGAACATCCTTCCCACACGCCTTCAGCCATTCACGTTGGGCAAAGAGGCTGCAGACACACATTTCTGCCACGAGAATGAAGCTTCACTGAGTTAGAAACCTTTCTGCAGTGCCTGCTCCCACACTCGTGAGGGTGAGCGAGTGGAAGCGTTATTTTACAGCTAACAGCTCATATGCTGTCCCAAGAGTACAGGGGCTGGGCAGCCTTGAAGGGCAGCGCCTTTTATTGCTCTTGGAACACTTCACATGACATTTGAACAGCGAAATATCTTGCTCAAATGTTTGGTTTTAAAACTACATAGTGCTGGGTGAAGCACAATCATGGGTGCTAGTAACATAGAGGTGGACAAACAGCTTTCTTTAGGAGTTGGTTGAAGTAGAGATACTTGAACTCCAAAAATGCCTTTGAGAGAGGCAGTACATTCTCCCCGGGGGTGTCTCTGCAAGCAGCCACCCTTTTATACTGTGGTACTGCTTCAACAATTTCCTCCCTAAAGCAGACAGCTGCTGCCATCCAATCCAGACTCTGTCTCTCTCAAGGTTGCTTCCTTCTGAGAAGCCAAGCCAGGGGAGGATTTTTCTCCACACTCCCCCACAAGAATCTGGACACTGGCAGTCTCTCAAGGAAAAAGAAGCCATGCGTGTGTCGACCTCAGTTCTCAGCAATAAGCTAGCACAAAGCTGTAGCTGGTGTTCAGCTGCTGGGGAAAGGACAGAAAAGCATCTAAGAATAAGCAGCTTGCAATAATGAGCCATTTCAGCTTGCCATACACCCATCTGTACAGCCACTGTTTGACAGTCCTGACTCTGCCAGTGTCAGTAATGCGCAGGAAAAGAGGCAATCAGGGATCTCTACGGAAACACTAGAGCCTAAATTTTGTTCTGAATACATTAGATTATTCCCTCTGTTTCATTTTCAGTCAGATCTTCTAAATCAGATCTTCTCCGACCTCAATGTTCTCCTCCTGCCAGGTACTATTTGATTAATTACTGCCAACATCATTCACAGCACCAGCTATGTCTGTCTGACAAGAAGTTCTCTCACAGGTTACACTTAGTCACAGGGTATTGCCTCACCCTCTTTCATCAGTTTATCCCTGCAGAGTCCCGTTCATTTCTCTCTCCTTCACCCTTTACTGGTGATCCTTGACATCCAGAAGGAGAGTAACCAGTGTTGCTCTAATGGCAGCCTTTATTTTCTATTTTCCACTCACAGACACCCTGTGCCTAGTTAACCGAAAGAAAAACAACCTTGATACTAAGGCATGAGAACTTCCGGATTAACTACAAGATTAAGAAAACACTTACTCTTGCTTTATTTTCACCCCTCTAACTCACATTTCCATGGAAACTGGGCTGGAAAGCACCAGCAGGCAGCCTGCAGCTGAACATCTGAATAAGGACGCTCATGTTGAACTCAGCAAGCAGACAGCAGGTGAAATCTGTAGGAACTGTCTCAAAATCGATAGCTACATCTCGAATGCAAAAGGGCAATCTAAACAAAAGTTTAACCTAAGAATCTTTAAGGAGGGTGATGCTTATTACAGTATCACAGTAATGATGAGGCTGGAAAAGACCTTAAAGATCAGATGTTCTTGCATTACACAGCCAATCATCTGATTTTTCTATAATGAATTGTCCTTACCTCAACTGGCAAGACAAAAATTAATGTGAATTAATTAGGTACTTTAAAGTGGTCAGGTAGGAGTTATTTCTTAACAGGACTTTGGCTTCTGAACATCGTCCTGTAATTCCTTCTGCGACACCAGGCGAGCTGCCGTACAGTCCATACGTACCCACGGGGAGCCCAGTCGTATGGACGGCTCTCAGGAGGATCCACTGCATTGGAATAAATAAACACACCCAGCTATGAACCATAATATATCTGTGAGTTGTAAAACACCACAGTTTTCAGCAGCGATCCACGCTTCTTTCATTTTAAAAGCTACTAAGGCAACAGTTGTAGATATAGTTAAGGGCAGGGGAAAAACCCCTCTGTTCATTTCTTTATCCAATATCGTAAAGTTTAATTCAGGAATTCTTTTCAACAGTATCTTAAGGGTTTTTTTTCCCCTCCTGTTCAATATTTGCTCTTCAAGCAACAGGAAGAAATGCAAACAAGCAACGGATGAAACATTACTGTCTGGGGCTGTACTTTACCCAGTGAAGAGATTGGGTATTATTAAACTCCTGCTTTTGTAGATAAAGCAATTACCACTCTCTCAAGCAAATATTAATCATTCTTTGCAGAGAACAGAATATTGGGCATGCTATTTTTTTTTGTAATGTAATTTTAGCCAAAGCAGTGGACAAATGAGAATGATTATAATGAAGGATTGAACATCTTGTGCAAACTCAATATCAACACATAAGAGCTGACCTGGAAATGAAGGAAGAAACCTGAGACAACTGAAAAAAGAAAAAGGATCTCTGCTGAGTGCTGTTTAAACTTTAAAAGAGCTACTTCTCAGAGTCAAGTCGCTGGATAGGTGCTGGTTCTTGCTATTGTACCCATTGTACCCATCACCATGAGAGGGGAACTTCAAGCTTAAAGCATCAAAGAATGAATCACAGAATGGCTTAGGTTGCAAGGGACTTCAGAGATCATCTAGTTCCAAGCCCCCTGCCATGGCCACAGACACCTCTCGCTCAACCAGGTTGCCCAGAGTCCCATCCAACCTGACCTTCAACACTTACAGGGAGGGGGCATCCCCTATGCGACCTCCCTGGGCAACCTGTTCTAGTGCATCAACACTCTCACAGCAAGGAATTTCTTCCAAAGATTTAATCTAAATCTGTCCTCTTTCAGCTTGAAACCTTTCCCCCTTGCCCTGTCATGCGAGTCCCTTGTAAACAGTCCATCTCCAATCCAAGAAGCTGTTAGTGACTGCTGACACATCCTGGTTGTTGCTGGCTGTTCAGGTTATGAGGAAAGAAACTGAGAAGAGACATCAGTACAGCTCTTACTTAAGCCCATGGCATGTAAAGTGGACGTGCTTGGTGTGGGATCTCCTGCTGCTCGAGGCATGGGCTACGTGGCCAATACATGCTCTGGATCTCAGCTGATATGACAATGGGCATATGTTATGCCAGTGTGTGCTAATCCAGTAATGACAACAGATGTATGGTTAATGGGAAGCCAGACTTAAGTAATACTGAGATGAAACATCACCATCTACTAGAAGAGCTTAACCCAAACCACCAACCAACAGCTTTCAGTGTTATTTAGAGATTAAGACTTCGTGGATGCTTCATGTTTGAAAAACACACCATTCTGTAGCCTTTAGAACCTAATCTGGTAAAGTACCCATCTTCTTCCAAAGCTGCATTGCTGTGGAACGGCTGAATGACTTGTTTAATCCTCCTTTTTGAAGGCTCTACAGTAGACTGTTTTATAGCCAAGCTGTAAGCACGGAGAATACAAGCTCATGGTAGCAGCACTAGCACACTGTCACAAGGGGAAGGTGATCGTAGCTCCCAGGGACCCTTCTGTATGTGCACAGCTGTCTTCAGGTCACAAACACTGAGCATCATCGATATTGACAGAGTTAGTGTTGCCAGAGCAAACTCTTCCACATGGAATTTTCTATGGTACAGGAAACATGGGACCTTACTAGAGTAAAATGTGCCAGTCATGAGGAACAACTCTTGAATCACATCATCATTTAAGGTTAGACAAGTCCTTTAAGGTCAAGTACAACCACAAAACCGCCACTGCCAAAGTCCACAGCTAAACAATCTCCCTAGGTGACACTTCTACACAACTTTTAAATACCTCCAGGGATGGTGACTCAACCACTTCCCCAGGCAGCTCTATCACTGAAGGCATTTTTCCTATTATCCAACCCAAAGCTTCTTCCCTTGGCACACATTAAGGCCATATCCTCTTGTCTTGTTAGTTGGGAGACCAATACCCACCTAGCTACACTCTCTCTCCTGATAGCTGTAGAAAGCATGTCTGTAAATGTGGAACATGCCACTTCCATTCCATGATTACACAATTATTCCTTAGTCCAGTTTCCAGGCAAGCCTGAAAACCAAAATACGAAGGCCAAAATCTGTCTGCAATCTGTTCACTAATTATAAACTCGCAAACTCTAGCTGGAAGAGGTGTATTATTAACACTCTTACGTCTCCCATGCTCACAGCTGAGAATGGAAATAACATTTTAAGTTTCACTTGAGCAGCTGCAGGGATCCACAAGTCACAGTGACACTGCTGTTGTCAGATTCTCTACGCAATGACCTTTAGCGTAGAACTGTGCCCGAAAGACAAGTTACAGCAAGGCAAAGGACTAAATTGTTTGTTTCAATGGGGGAAGCCCTAAGAGCTGCAAGGAATCAAACAAGTTCTGTTCAGAAGTTATCAAAACTAAGTCATCTCTTTCTTTCGATCGCTCTGAAATGAGTCGCTGTCACCAAAGTCACACTTGAACGATGGTGGGAAAGTTATAAAGAGGATTTTCAAGCTTATCTCCAAAGAAATTGTTTTTCCTGTGAAGAATGTAAAACTAAATCACCGCTTTCTTTTCACCTATGATTTGTTCTGGTCAGAAACACATGACTTATATCTTCTCCTGCACTACAGCAAGGCATCGCCAGTGATGCCCTTTGTGTTTACTCCTTTCGCCTAGCCTCTGAAACAAAGCACAAGGCAAACATTTACCTGCACTCAGAGCTACGCACGCATTTACCTTTGGGACTCAACAGCACCAGGCTGCAGACGCCAGCAGTGAACCCCTTTTCTTGCCAACACTGTGACTTCATAATTCATTCAGAAGTTTAAACCAATCCAAGCCAGACCTGATAGCAATCTCCTACAGCAATAGCTGCAGACACCAACAGAACACACAGCAGCTTCATGTGAAAGCAGGTAATTCAAACAGAGCATCCCAACTGTCACACCCTACAAGGGGACTTCCACGTCTGTAAGCAGCAAATGAGACTTCCCTGTATTAGCCAGCATTTCTCCAAATCATATTACAGTAGGAACTCATGAAGATGAAAGTTTACCTGTGTTCCTGTCAGGTAAAATACAGCAATGCTTCTGCAGTATGCCAGGCAGAACCTGTTGCGACAAAGAAACAGACATTAATGCACGTGAGCATTTGAACACGGTACAAAGAAGAGCCGATGGCTGCTGAACACATGCCAGATGGAGCTCTGTGTTCTCATACTGCATTCAAACTCGTTATGGTGCGAGGCAAACAGGAATCTTGCTCATTGCGAGCTGCTCATGGAGAGCAATCTTACAAAACTAACTGCTTTCCACCTGCCTGGGAGGTTAGTTTCACCCTCTCCCACAGAGCGAGGTACAAACAAGTTGCATGAAAGAACAGAAAGCCGTAAGCACGCTCAACCTAGCAAGACACTATGGCATCACTCGGTGATGCTGCTGCTCTTGACTTTGCACACGAGGCCCTGGGCTGCAAGGTTTTCACAACTCTTACAGCATTTCCATCCTCACGCAGCCAACTCCAGCAGACAGCACAAAATCCCGAAAACCAGAGTGGGAAGCTCAAGGGGATGGGGACAGAGAAGATCCCAGGTCTGTGGTTTATCGCATCGACTGTGCTGAGATACTGCTATCAGCCAGGGAGAAAGGCTGTAGGAGCATCCCACCACCAGCAGCCCTTTCTTACAGGCAAGCTTTTACCCCTCCTCACAGACTGCCCATGGAAATCACCTGTTTTGGTGCAGACACACAGCTTTGGTGTTCCCACAGTGGTAACTCATCCATGAAGCATCCAACACCGTATTTTAATGACTTTTATACCTATAATTGAGGCTCTCTACAATCTTATCGAAGTTGGCTAATCTGTAGCTTGGAGTTTAGTGGCTTTTCTTTCACTATTTCTGAGGAAAAGCCAATTAAAAGCCTTGCTCCAAGAAAAGTCTGTTTCTACAGACAAGGAGGCCAGTAGAACCACTGTCTGGAAATGTTGAGTGTCTAACCACTAAGAAGCCCCCATCCCCTTGCCCGTGCATCCCCATCCCTTCCTGCAGGACTCCTTCAAGACACGCTGCAGTACCCCCAGGGGAATGAATAAGTCAGCCTGTGTGTCCTACAGCACACCAAATTAAAGTCTTACGAATCCCTCTGCACACAGGCAGAGGCAGGACCATTGCAGACCTGGGTTTTATTGCAATTATCGCTTGAAGAGCGAGGCTGTGGTCAGAAAGCTGCTCTAGACAAAAAGCAGTGGATAGAGCTGGAAGGAATAACTCCCCTCACACTCCATGAAACTCTACCGAAAGCACAGCATTTAAATGCAAGCTCTCACAAAAATAATTCACTTGCTCTGGCAGAAGTCTCAAGTTAGCTGGTGGATAAAAGGGAAAACAAATTGGGTTTAAGTGGTGGATGTTATGCACAGGATAATCAAGTCAGATCCCCGGAGATAACATCTCAGCAGATCCCTCCAACAGTCAATCACCAAACTGCCTTGTTGTTGCAAACACAGACTACAGTCACATTTGGGGCTCTATCACTTCACGTGCATCCTGTAAACATATCTGACTCACTAAGTAGCTCATTTAACTCAAATTCCTTCTTGTTCACTGCCACACACATGGGCTTTTGTTCTGGAGAGGAGTAGGTCTGGAGCTGCCAGTTCAGGCTGCCAGACCGGCGTTCCCTTTGCTAGACAAAGCACAGGATCTCACTGGTCACCCGTGGCCATTCTCAGAAGTCCACAAAGTGTGAGATAAGAAGGAGAATCTACGTTAGGTTGACAGCTACCTATCTGCAAGATGTGTACTCCAGGATGTGTCTGCACTTCACTGGGCTGCAACCTTGTTCAAGCAGCTCTCATCACCCTTCAGTTAGGGCACTTCACATTGGCTTCATGTTCACAGAAACACCCTCACCAGGACCAAGCTGAGGCATGTGAGTGGGCATTTCTTCTTGCCCAGCTCAGCTCCACCACCTGACAGCTCCACCACAGCTCCACTGTCCCTTCTCACACCTTTGGTCTACACAAGACCTTTCAGTAAGCAAACTGATTCCATAAGTAGAAATCCTTCTCTCTGGAAGAAGTCTCAAAGTTTTGAGACTGTTTGCTAGGAGGGAAGAAAGCAGGACTTGAACCTCAGTATCAGCTTCCCTTACCCCAATCCACAGGCAAGAGGCAGCTTGTATTTCAAGAAGAATCAACAGCACAAAGAACAACCTTGTGAAAACCACACTCATTCCAGTGTGTGTCTTAAAA
The DNA here is from genome assembly GCA_013397515.1 of Upupa epops. NCBI lineage: Eukaryota > Metazoa > Chordata > Aves > Bucerotiformes > Upupidae > Upupa > Upupa epops. Next base: position 91,496 of record VZRI01009120.1, on the reverse strand, counting down.
GTCCATAATCCTTGGGCGTACAGCATCACCGGTACTAGCTACAGTGCTTCCCTTATGGCCACGGATATAAATCACAGCACAGAGGCAGCAAAAGCATAAGAATCAGAAGCAGAGAACAAAGAAATCCTAAAATGAAGAGTCTTTCAAAGCACAAAGATTGGATTTTAAAACAACGCTGTCTTGCTCAGACATAAAGTAGTGTTTAGTTTCTAGGGAATCTGTCACATCTCTTTCCCTTTATCATTATGAATTTATTATGACCTCCCATTTAATCAAATTAAGACTGAAATTAAAGAAGATTTTAAAAAATAAAGCAGGTTTCCAGTAGCAAGGCAATTTCAAAGGGAGGGGGGAACCCTCTAGCATAGAATTTCTCCTTCCTGGTAGACTGGATGAGAGAAGAGTCTGACTAAAAAGCACAAGCTGGGAAAAAATATTTATCCATCCCTTCCCTTTGCTCTCTTAAGTGTGAAGGAGGCAAACAGCATGGCAGAGGCTAAAACAATGCTTCCTCCTCCCCAGCCCTTTACCGTGTTTACCCTGCACAACGCCAGTTTCTGGCTTGTAGGAGTTTGATACCAGCCTCCCACCTACTTATCTACAGTCTACAGGTTTTTACACTGCGCCCATCACCATGGTATCCAAGAGCCTCTTCACACTGCTCTCCTCCCACTTCCTCCCCACTCTCCGTTTCTCTCCTTCCTAGGGAAAATGACAGGAGGATTCCTCAGCGAAACTGTCACCTTGCCTTCTGCAAGCCTCTCCCTTCCCCTGCTGCTTTCCTTTCATTCATTTGCACGCTGTCCATCTCCATTTATTCCTCAAAATGCCTTAGGACTCGGAGCTGCTTCTTTACTTTCACAAAGACCTAGAGCTCTCTTCATTATTTGTTTGGTGTGCCTGCTTCTGGAACTCTACCTGCACAGGTAGTTTGAGTCACCCAAATCAGACCTGGAGGGATTTCTGCTGCAGAGGTCAAAACACGATGCCCTGGGTTCAGATGAAGGTCTAGATCAGTTCTAGGTTGGTGCCTGTCATCCGAGCACAGCAACCAGCTCCTGCTCAACAGGCAATGAAGCAACTTTGCAAAACAGAACTTAGTGAACCCAGAGCCAATAAGAAAAGGGAAAACCACTAAAAAAGTAAAAGAACCAAAACAAGCGAACCAGCAGCTGTACCCCAGTGCCATCACACACACCCTGAGAGAAACGGGATACAGCTAGCACATCGGGGTCTGGCTTCAGATGGGAAACCCATTCCACTTTATAGACTCTGTCCACCTGGCGTCAGGACCAGGGGTCTGAGGGAGCAACTATCTCTAGCTTCAAAATAAAGTGCTGTTTGGGCATGAAAGCACAAAATCCAGCACCTGAACAACAGGACAACATTCAGACTCACGGGGAAATGCAAAGACACCACAGACAGAGTAGGATGTGGGCGTAGAACTACTCTTCTTTTATCCTGAGCAAAAGGGAAAGGCCTTTCAATGATATTAACTGATGATTTAACTGATATTAACTGATGTTTTATAAGCTCTCTGTTGGGAGCTAAGGCATTGCAATACTAATTTAACACTGGATGCATAGATGCTGAAGCAGAACAAATACTACAGCAGGTGGTATGTCCTTAACATCAAGGTGCATCCTTAGTAGTAGCTGATTCGCAGTATAAGACAGGGAGGAACATGTAGCAGTCAAGCTGAGAGCTTCCTCAAACAGTGAAAAATTCTAAGCCAAGCTGGACGTTGATCAGGATCTATTTCTATTAGTTTTCACTGCAGTGTGATTAGAGAGGTGTAAATGCATAGCTGCCATATGCAGTGTTTGAAATGTCACTTATATAGAGTCATAAAATCCTTAGGGATCAGAAGGAACCTCGAAAAATCCTCCAGTCCAATCCCCCTGCCACAGCAGGGTCACCCAGACCAAGTGGCACAGGAACACAGTCAGGCAGGGCTGGAACGTCTGCAGAGAAGGAGACTCCACAGCCCCCCTGGGCAGCCTGGTCCAGTGCTCCAGGACCCTCCCTGGGAAGACGGTCCTGCTGAGATTGAGAGGGAACCTCCTCAGTCCAGCTGGCACCCAGTGCCCCTTGTCCTATCCCCAGATGCCCTTGAGACTGTAATGTAGGTGTGGGGAGAGCTGCTCAGAGCCACACAGGATAGTTCCAGACACGTTTGCCATTTAGTAAAGCCCATGGTTTTATGTGTTTGCTTGTAAACTTTACTTCATTCACACAAACAACACACGGGAGTCCTGCAAGTGCTCAGCACACTTGTTTAGAGTGTTTTTACAAGAACTGGAATTAATTCCTAAAAACAATCTTAAGTTTGTAAAGTACTGAACTCTAACACACTTTCTAAAAACAACTTTCAAAGAAGGGGAAAGCAAAATAATTCTAGGATTGAAAACTCAAAGCAAAGTAATTCTAGGATTGAAAACATCCTCTGTGAAATGGCTATCTAACCACTTCAAAGCATCTGCTGCACGAAGATGTGCAGGCCTGTCTGTGGCACTGGATGATAAAACTGGTTTGCTTTCTTCTCTGCTTATACTGGGACTGCTAAGACGGCTTCAAAAAAGTGAGCTGGATACTGCTTTCCCACTTTTTTCTGCTAAAAAGTCAATCAAAAATGAATGGTTCACAAACCTGAAATTACAGAACATCCTATTCACAGGTCCCTGTAGGTGAAATTCGAGGCAGGACTTGCACTGCAGTTTGTAACTTGCTAGAAAGAAGGAACCTCAGCTTTCATTACAGGTACTAAGATATTTGTCTGGGAGATGTTTGTCTCTGCTTTTTCCATCCTAAAGATCCAGTGACACCAAGGATGGCACAGCCAGAAAATACCCTTTGGCCATGCCTGTATGCTCCTGTTGAGCTGCTTCCAACGATCGCTCTAAGATGACCCCCTATGCTCCCAAGTGCCCTCCCGCAGAACAGTCTTACCATCAGCATGTTTCGACTGCAAGAACATTCAAGCATCGATGTGCCCTGGATTTATAGAACTTCATAGAAAACCTGGTCTGCACTTTGAGCTTTACTCACACACTCACGTTCACAAAGAAAAGGTCTGTAGGCAGAGTCATTGAGTGCCTTACATCTACTGCAGAAGCAGTCCAGTGCTGGTGAGCAGTGATTTAGGCATTCTGGTGTGAGCCAGTGAGCAAGCTCCTAACCATTTGTCTATCCCCAGATGCACCATTGTCTTCTTTTGCATCACTTCTTTAAAAGACAGGCACCTGCTGGTCCTTGCTGTCTGCACTGCTGTCTGTGCTGAGCACTGCTGCCTTCCTACCATCTGCAGAAATCTCGTTGAAGGAATTGTTTTCACTCTAACAGTCATATTCCTTCCATCGCTCTATTTATTTTCCTTGTATTTGTCTGGAGGCTTTTGTTTTGGGCAACAATTCTTTGCCAGCTAATAGAGAGATGTTCTGAGTTCATGCTTGCAACCACCGGATCTTAAAACCACTGTAAATCCTGCGCTGTCACATCTCTCAATGTGTTTTGTTGCCTCCTGTCATCACAGAGGCATCTTGCATTTTGGGTTTCCTTTTTAGTATCGTTTCAGACTTCATCCTCGAGGATTTCAGATGTCTTTCTCATAGTGACACTGTGAAAAGGAGGAGATCTTGTCACTCTGGAAAACATTCCCTGCTTTTTCTGGTGCAAAAAGGAAGCACTCAGGATTAGGGCTGTTCACAACAAACATCTGTAAGGGTATCTGTCATGACAAGCAGAGAAGGTGTCCTGTCCTGAGGCTGTTGGGTGATACAAACCATCGTAAAGCAGAGGTTTATCATTGCAGCATCAAACTATTGCCTTCCGCTTCCCTAACAGTGTGCAGTTGGTTCAGCCTACAGGAAGCTAAATCTGAACTTCATTCCACTTTCACAAGCATGAATATATTTGGTTTTGCTTTTCAGGGGGACTCGGGCAGTGGATCAGCAAGTATCTGCTATCATTTCACTTCGTGTATGAACTCAAAAGCCACCTAAGATGACCAGTGGATCTTCCCTTGAAGCTGGTCTTGACAGAGCACTCTGGCATCAGCAACAGTTCCAAATCACTCGTAAAATCAGTCCTTGAAACAGGCTCTGGAGGAAGGGAGAGAGGGTCCTGACCTCTGGGGGTTTACCCAAAGACACCCGTGCTCCTGCACGGATCACACTTGCACACAGCAGCAAAGCTAGCTCAAGTAGACAATATTAAGCCTGATTTTCTTTTGTGTTATCTGGTGCTGCTGAAAATAGTAGAGGTTTTGCAAGACCTTTCAATCATTCCTTGCTAGCTAGCTGTCAGTTCCTCTGCCCTCTCTAGGAAACAACCTTTCACTGAGGCTCCTGATGAGCAGCGCCCTGCTGCCAAGGCAGCCTGTGTACACATACCTCCCAAGCAGGGCAGTGAGTGAGAGCAAGAAGCCCGTCTTGTCGTGTACTGTATTCAGATTAGGTGGCCCAGACTTGTCCAATTATGCTTCTTCAAGATTTTACTAGGCTGCAGCTGTCCAGTAGCCGGTCTGACACGCACGCCGTGAACCTTCGCGCTAATTTCATGTCACAGCAAAACTTTCCAGTGACTCATCTGCTTTGTGGGGGTTTCAGTGGAAGTATCTCCTTCTCTTACCATCCTCCTCCCGAGCCCACCATTGCAGCAAGAACATAAATAAAACATGATCATCTTGTTGATAGGATGAGTTAGACAGAAAAATAGGTAACTCGTATATCAAATACATCAGGTGATATTTGCCCTTCATATCGAATCGAGTCTAACCACGCAGACCGCTGCCTTTGTGTGTGATTACAAGGAATGGCTGGATGAAGGAAGATAAACCTTAGAAATCCTCTAAAAACATTACAGCACCCATGCTGATACGTGCCCACTCAGACTGCTTTAGATCTCAGAAGGCAGAAATGGTCTAAAACCCTTCCCAGGATTAAAGGAAGCGCTGACACCGACAACAGAAGCGATGTTTCTTTAGCAGAGTTTTCAACTAAAAGAAAGTGAGCAGCTTGCTGACTGGGTGATTTATTTGGTATGTCTGGATCAAAACTGGATAGGGGAAAGCGATCCCAGAGGAAAAGGGAAGAGTTTCATCAGCACATAGCTGAGCTCCACGCGCTGCGCTTGGCTTCATTACTCTTTTCATCCAACACACAGCGCCTAGTTCAGCTGAAACACAGGCCTGGTAGCTTTTTGATGCCAAGGAAAGGAAACAAGATGATGACTGTGACACCTTGCGTGTCATCATGAATCTGCATTTTCTTCCCAGGGAGGGTCCCGGAGCACTGGAAGAGGCTGCCCAGGGGGGTTGTGGAGTCTCCTTCTCTGCAGACGTTCCAGCCCCGCCTGGCTGTGTTCCTGTGCCACTGGGTCTGGGGGATCCTGCTGTGGCAGGGGGATTGGACTGGAGGATCTTTCCAGGTCCCTTCCGATCCCTAATGATCCTATGATTAGCGTGAACTAATTCTACTTGTCCTGTGATTAACAAGCCCTTACAAACATGGATCGATAAAGCCATGCCGTTTGTAAGAATATCATGTGCAGACTCCATCGGAAAAGCTCACGTCTGTGGGGGTAAAACCATGGAATTAGCAGCGCATCCAGCTTGGATGTGATCTAAGTCATCTCTTAAGGCACTCTTTTCCCCTTTAATTATGTTGTGGTACCAACAGCAGCCACAAACCCCAATTCTTTCTAACCTCCTCTCAGTATTTAGACCCTTTGAGAACAGTACATCAGCCACAAAGCCTCCTTTAGCTCTTTCAGGTTTCAGCAGTTTACCCTCCTTACTGACAGAACAAGATGTTGCCTCAGCATCCCTGTATTTGTGACCTCCAGGCTCAATTACCTTAATTGGCTGCACTTACAAAAGGATCCACAAATTGTTTAAAAGGCTTCAGACTAACAGGAGCCTGACAGAGTCAGGGAACAGCCCTGGGAACACCTGGTTGCTCAAAGAATTGCACCGTTGTCCAAGGTTAACCCTTCAAAGGTCTGCGACAAGTCATGTTGAAAGTTCTCTGGATCTGAGAGATGATGATGCCCTCAAAGTTCTCTGGATCTGAGAGAACATAATGTTGTCCCTCCCAGGGAAACATGGCTGGGAGGAAAAGACCAAGGCTTCTCAGGTGATACTGTAATTTCCTCTACCAAAGCAAACAAACAGTATAAACAGACATTTCCACCTGGTGGACAACTGCAAGCGATGGCGTTACATACTTATTTCATTGAGTTAGGTTACGTGAATCTTTGGTACAGTGAGAAAACAGAGGGTGCCTGTGCCTTGCTCATGCCCTTGGCAATGTTGGATAGCACAGGGGGAGGCAGAGTTCAGAGCACAATGCCGCTACCCACACCTCCTTCCTGAACAAGCAGGCATTCTTAGGGAGAGAACAGCTTTCTCTTTAAGACAGAAATCTGTCTTTATCACCCACTCAGCACTGAACAAGGTGGTAGTTTATCAGCAGCCCCAGTCACTGGGGGAGATTTTGCTGAGGTGGAATAAAACACGGCAGTAAGCTGGTTATATTTTCTTCCATTCCAGTCAAACAGTGCTACTTCTGGCAAAGGTTGTTGAGGAAGGAGTCTGCATCATTTGTGCAGTAGGTTTTTGAGAATATAAACCAGGCAGAGCAGTTCTCATCTGGGAGTTGATTATACCACACAAACCATGCAGCTTTGTCAGGTCACCCTGATCTTTAAACAGCTTAGGGTCTACATACTTGTAGGTGACCCAGGGATGCATACACTGAAAGAGTGTTTTTGATGCCTATAAAGGTGAAGGGATGTAAGACATGCAGAAAGGTGCTGTGGAAGGAGCCAGGAGTGGTTCTGGAGAACCCCCAAGAGTGTTGTAAAGCCAGCAGTCAACAAAGACCCCATACACTCCTGTGGTTTGTCTTAAACCGAGCGCTGGAGACGACGGCGCTGCCTCTCCAGGCAACAGAAGGCACCAATTCTTTGCAGCATGGGAGACTGAGATGCAAGTCAAACATCTGCCAAACGGAGATGCTAGACATCCTTTGAAAGGCTGCCACCATCAGTTCTGGTGAGACAACAGTCATCTCCGCCGATGAAGACTGTCGTGATTGCGCACAATTAGCCAAGTGTTACTCAGATCACACAGACTCTGTAATTTAGCAGTCAGAGGACTCGCTATAAAAAAAGCAAGCTCCTGCCTCTTTGATTCCACTCGTGGAAGGATTTTGTACAATGCAGAATTACTTTCATGGCAAAATATCCCCCGAGTTAGAGGAGCGCAGCAGGGAACACAACTCTCCTGGGGAAGGCCAAAGGTAGACACCTCACTTTAAATTAATCACAGGACTCATGCCAACTACATCCGAGGGCAAGTACTCCCCTAAAAAGAAGCAATTACCCTTTTCTTCAACTGACTATGTTTCTGTGGTTTTATAAGGCTTGCAAGGGGCAGTGGAGCTGCCCAGAGTTAATTAGTTTTCTGACCTGGACTGTGTTTTTACTGCTTGTGATGCCTCTAAAGCCTTCATTTGCCATTAGAGAAAGAAGTGTAAGAATTGGTGGAAGAGTAGAATCATGGAATCTTTAGGGATCAGAAAGGACTTCAAAAGATCACCCAGTCCAATCCCCCTGCCACAGCAGGATCACCCAGACCCAGTGGCACAGGAACACAGCCAGGCTGGGCTGGAACATCTGCAGAGAAGGAGACTCCACAGCCCCCCTGGGCAGCCTGGTCCAGTGCTCTGGGACCCTCCCTGGGAAGAAGGTCCTGCTGAGATTGAGAGGGAACCTCCTCTGTTCCAGCTGGCACCCAGTGCCCCTTGTCCTATCACCAGCTGACCTTGAGCAGAGCCTGGCTCCATCCTCCTGACGCCCATCCCTCACATAGTTATAGACATGAATGAGGTTCCCCCCTCAGCCTTCTCTTCTCCAAGCTCAAGAGAGGCAGAACAGCCCCAAAGCTGAGGAGACAGTGAATAACATCACTGGGCAGGATGAAGGCAATAAGCAGGTAGATGCAGGCCAAGGCAGAGACTCCCTTGTCTGACTGGATAATGGCATTCAACACCATGCTTCTCATGAAAGAAAACTTAAAAGAAAACTTCAAACATCAAAACTTAACAGAAAACATAAACAGGTACTTTGCAAGAGTTGGAAACAAGAGCTGAGTCAGCGGTTTTCAGCAAAACATTTTTGCTTAGTGCTGTGAAAAGCAGCCAGCAGATCCAGCAGCATCAAACGCTCCTTGGCAGAGCCCGTATCAGTCCTTACGCCATCAGCTACGCTTGAATCAGTGCAAAGGTCACTCCTCGGGGTACTGATCTAGCCAGTGACAACAGCTCTTTAAAATCTCAAACTAAAACTCAAGTTTCCAATGAATTCCCTTGGCCTGCAAAAAGGTTCAGGCTGCAGCTCCCACCCACCCCTCACAGATTTAGAGACAGGAATGAAGTCCCCCCTCAGCCTCCTCTTCTCCAAGCTCAAGAGCCCCAGCTCCCTCAGCCTTTCCTCATCAGGGAGCTGTTCTACTCCCTTCATCCTCTTCGTTGCTCTACGCTGGACACCCTCCAGCAGCTCTGTGTCCTCCTTGATCTGAGGGGCCCAGCCCTGGACACAGCCCTCCAGATGCGTACTATATGCTCTCATTTGCAGATAAAAACTACTCATGAAATTATGACAACAGAATAGCATTCTGGTGGCTGTGCTTTGCCCCCAGAAATCTTCTTGGTTGCTAGGCTCATGTCCTATGATGTCGAGATGAATGGTTCTCTTACTGTGTCATTAGAGATCAGATTATGAGCCGATGCTAATGTGCTGTTTTCCACGTGTGCAGTGACTTAGAGACTCCCTCACTCCCTCACACGAGCTGTGACGAATACACGCACAGCACCGTAGCTTTCCAGTCGCAGTCTATTCCTGTACTGCTGCATCTCTGTCCTTTCCTGAACCTTTCTGATCTTTTCCAGGAACCATAGTGACAAAAACCTCACGTCCCTGGAGCCTCTTTCTCTACAAAATCCTATGGACGGCAGCAAAGGAGAGCAGCAACGCATCGTTACAGCCACAAACACACAGGCTCCCTCTAAAACCTCCTTGTATCCTTTCTTAGTCAGATAGCTGTCTGGAAGAGGAAATGAGTAACAGTTCTTTAAAGCATCTTTAAGAGTCCTTTGTAGTTCGGATCGAGTCTGATCCAAAGAACTGCTGGCAGCTCCACGATTAATGTTCATTAGCCAGAGAGAACAGAGCAGACTTCTCCTTAGCTACTCTTTTATTTCTTGTTCTTTTTTCTTTCAGAAGTGCTCTGAAGCCATTACAGAAGTCTCGATCCCATGCTCCAGATGGGAGAGCACACAATGGCTCAGCTCACCCTCCACTTACACCTTTGGGATTGTGCCCAACAAACAGAGACGGTCTGGCCTGAGTACTCAGGTGAAGGGACTGGGAAATGTTCCCAAACCCCTCAGTGCAGACGTCCCCAAAGGAGCTCTTAGGGCTGTATTCACGTTGTCCCTCCTGACACACGGCTCACCCTGATTTCCAAGGGAAATGGTAGGAAACCATACTTCTTTCTACACTGACCCTGCCAAGACAGTGGGCTCTTATCAGTGTAGCATCTTTAGCCCTTCAATCCATGCATGCTGGCTGCAAACAGGTACTTGGGTGACTTGTTCATGATAGCGGCCATAGCAGGGACTCAACTTGAGTGTTTTAGAGATGCAAGTCTTGTGGAAAGGCTGCAGAGACAGAACAGTGAGAAGAAATGAACGAGGGGACAGGAGGCTACAACACAACAGCATCTGCAACTGTGATCAAGGAGCCTGCAGTAAATAAACTGGAATGCAAAGTGAAAAACAAAGCTCTCAGAGGGAGAGAAATCACTTAGGAGGTGTCTGTGCTGCAATCTGCTGACTCCCACTCAGATCTAGCTCAGGTACACAGCGCCGCTGTGCAAGAGGTAGGTGAGACACAGAGCCCCAGTGGTGCTTTGGCTCTAGCCTCCCTGCCAGAGGGCAGTGCTGGAGGAGCACGGTGGCAGCCAGGCAGCCCCTGTGGTGTGGGGAATCCCTGACTTCCTCAGCAAGAAACAGGTAAGCAAGGTGTGCTTGTAAGGTAAGATGGTAAGAGCCATCTGGAGGGTATCAGAGGCGAGTGAAAATACACCACAGGCAATGGTTGATGCAGGATGAGCAGATCAAGCAGCAGAGCAAGATTTGAGAAGAGACTCAGGGTCTTGACAAGGCTGGGAAGAGAAGGGATAGGAAGGGACATTCTGGAGACTGTGAGAGGACTGTGGTCCCCAAAGAATGCTGGCTTTGCCACATAAGCACAGGCACAAGACCTGATACTGGCTTTCATCTTGTGTTATAGTCTGATGTCTTGCAAATAAAGAGAGGAAAGGGGGTTATGTATGATCAGTACATTGTTTGCTCTGCAAACACCCCTACCAAGAAGACCTGAGACACCTGGAGGGATCTCCCTGCCTGTAATGCTTGAAACACCAGCTTCTGCCCAACGGAGAAGTAGCTTCAAAGTTGCCCAAGCTTCAAAGTACTTTCTTTATGCCTGTTGCCACCTTAATGAGCGCTCAACTGGTTAGCAATGTTAAGCTGCATGACTTGGTGGTGCCATAGGATAACGAGCATAACTAGGACAACAAGTTGCTCTAAGAAACTGCCAGAAAACGAGGGACGTACAAGGCTTTCAAAGCTCTCAACGTGTTGTTGTTACCAAGTACAGATGAGCCTTGCAGTACTAGAGGTGAAGCAGGTCTCAGGCGGCGAGTTCTAGCTACAACTACCTACAGCAAGTATTGATGTCTCTGCTAAGGAAAAATCAATGGGGTGTAAAGGAAAGATCTGCTGGTGAACAGAGGGAAGAGAATGCTCAGAACGTGCCGCAGGCTCCACTGGTGAGCAATCACACCAAGCCCAGATCTTTAGCCCAGATCTTCAGTTTTGTGCCCCCCCTGCCACCAAACAGAAGGTTGGCATTTTAATGACCTATGAAACAGAGAGACCGACTGCTTTAAAATGTACTACTGTCGTGTTTCTTTCCCTCTGTAGCAGTGTGATGCAAACTGGCCTCTCTGCTCTGGAACGCTTTCAAACCTAGGTGTCATTACTGGTGTACACGGTGTTGGGTTTCCTGGCTAGCTGGGTGTACTCTGCTGTGCTGCAGCGTCGTTGGGTTAGCTGAGGATCCACTCACCACTTGTGTTTGTAAACAGAAATGAGGGGAAAAGGATTTTAAAGCCTCTGAGGGATGAAAGGAGAGGTCTCACTCAAAAACTAGGTTGAATTCTTTTCCAAAGAAGAATCGAGGAAGGCCAACAGATAGGTATTTCACAGGTGACAATCATTCTTTAACATTCTTCAGTGTTGGATCAGAAGGGAGGCAGCTAGCAGATCGAGAGAGGTTCATAGAATCCTTAGGGATGGGAAGGGACCTGGAAAGATCATCCAATCCCATCCTCCTGCCACAGCAGGATCACCCAGACCAAGTCACACAGGAACACAGCCAGGTGGGGCTGGAACATCTCCAGAGAAGGAGACTCCACAGCCCCCCTGGGCAGCCTGGTCCAATGCTCTATCACCCTCACTTTTCCCCCCAACAGCTGCTGCAGTGACATCACTGCAATACTGCAGGCTAGCGCCTTTCAGGGTGGAGGCTTTACATTTTTTAAATTGCAATAAACAGGGAAAATTTCCACGTCAATGCATATATTTTGGGATTTCTTCTTTTCTGGGTCAAATGCTTCAGTCACTCAGCAAGGCAGCAGAAGGAGCAGTACAGCTTCAGTCACTCAGTAAGGCAGAAGAAGGAGCAGTACAGCGCTGTCAACTCTCATCTTTTAATTACTTTCCCTCATTTCTTTTTGAGGATCCAAACAAAACAAGAGACAGCAAAATAAACACAACTTCCTTCGCTAAAAGGGGTTCTAACCCACACTTGCAAACGTGGAGCAAACGAACCCGAAAGGCTCCGAAGCCCCAGAACCAAACCGGAGAAGTATTTTTACTAGGAAAAAACCCCCCGTAATTCTAAACAATGCCATGATTTTTTGAGGCTGACTCATGATTCTGTAATGTTTCAAGTTGGCAGTGCTGATACCCTGTGATTTAGATGACTAATCCCACACTGAAAAGCTAATAATCAAAGTAAGCAGTTTGTGAAGTACCCCCAGACTAGAAAATATGTCTCTCGACTCCTCAGCAAAGGCTTGCGCACGCATCCACAACAAACAGAATCAGTTTATGTAACGGCTGCACAAAGAGAGAAGAGAGCTAATCAGTTAATCAGTTATTTTCTTTGTTATCACATAATGCTACCAGCTGCAGCAGTGAGCGTGAAGAGGGAAGAGTACGGAATAGAGAGGATAACAGGGTAGCGCTCCAGCAACGCACTCGCAGGGAACGGGGGAGCAGGGATGGAGTTCAGCAAGCCATCCGTGCAAGTGAAAATTGCCTGAAGGAAGGCTGCAATTACACTGCGAGGCAGACAGGAAAATACCTGGGAGAGGGAAGGAAGCAAAGCACAGAAGAGGGTTGGGAGAGAAGCAGTCAGCTGGCTGCAGAGAGTTAAAGCTGGGTGCAGTGTGCAGCCCATGAAGGATGACGATAGGAAGGAGCAAAGACAATTAAAGCAGTAGAGGAAACATCGTGCGAAGACAGGTGGAGGCAACAGGGGTGAATGCTGTCTTCTCGGTGGGTTTTCTCATTAGATCATTTGTTCGTGCATAGCATTGCTCAGCCTGGCTCTTTCCAGAATCCCTCTGAGCTGCTATTAAGCAGGCAGCAGAAGGAGCTGTAGGTACCACATGTTTGGCACCAACCACGTCCCCTAATAAGAAGATGAATGCTTTACTGAAGCCCGGTTCGTATCGTAACGATGCCGATTAAAGCAGCCGCACGCATGATGCTGCTCAAGCAGCTTAGTTCCCTCAAAACAAAGCGACAACAAAGGATGATTTCTAATTCTCAGAAGTTAAAGAGGAGTCGAAGAAGCACAGATTACACAGTGGGCTTTCATTCATGGGCTTAGAACAGCAGAAAACAGAACAGTTTTGAAAGAAACACTACATATTTATCTGAGAAAGTGTTTTATTAGCTACTTCACTGTAAAATAGAAAGACACAGCACTGGCCTACAAGTTTGCATCCTCTTTATAGAAAATTGATGCTGCCTTCATCTCAAATTAAATAGAACTGATAGTGGCTTCAGGAAATTCTCCCCCCAAAGCTCTGCTTCATTGCAGCTCTGCCAGCTGGAAGCTTCATTTTCTTTGGAAGAACCTGTTAGAGACAGGATGCTACATTACTAGGATCTCTGATCCTGTATGGAAGCTCCTGGGAAAGAATAAAAAAAGGAGTCATTCACTGTTTGGAAATGAAGGTCAACTCAAAGCAAGAAAACCACAAGGCTGAAGCGCGTGGAGCAGAGGGATCCACCTGTGTCAGGACTTTCTGTAGCAGCCGTCACTGACCGAGCTGTCTAAAGAGTTGTGTCAGATCAAAATTCCAGGGGAGAATGAAGAGTAAATGGGGAAGCTGGAGGGAGGCATTGCACAGCTGTCAGCCACACAGCAGAGATATTCCACTGTTCCTCCAGACGGAGAGCAGCTCACGTTGTGATGCAGCGAGTGAGAGGATGACCGCAGCACAAGGGTTCATTCATGAACCACACGCTCAACAGAGCTTTTGGGAAAGAAAAGAGAGGGGTGGGGGTCTCAGCATAACTAATCCTCTAGTGTAGCTGGGGTCGCTGAAGCCAAGTACTGCTGCTACAGTCTCTGGACTTGACGTTAGGGAGAGGTTTTTCACTGACAGAGTGATCCAGTTTGGAACGGACTGCCCACAGAGGTGGTGGAGTCGCCGTCCCTGGAGGTGTTCAAGGTCAGGCTGGATGAAGTGCTGACTGGCATGAGCTAGATGTCAGATGTTAGGGTTACTAGGTTGGTTTTAGGTTGGACTGGGTGATCTTTAAGGTCTTTTCCAGCCTCATCAGTACTGTGAGACTGTGACACTGTGATACCACCCTTTGGTGACAACTTTCTACCTCTGTTGACATCATTTAATTACCAGCAAGTGGGAATTTACGACCACAACCGTATAGGTGCTGCAGATACAGTGGGTGGGATCTGTGTGATTCATGTTCATGCTCTCCATAGGCAACAGAAAGAAGCAGGCACCCGAAGAGAGTGATCCAGATGGGTTTCTATGGCAGACAGATGAGCCATCCTGTTCTCTCCATTGACTGCAAAGGCTCAGCACGCTGGATCCTCAGCACCGTACTCTGTGATTCAAAATAAATGAAAACCATTTCACCCAAATTGGATGAACTTTATTTTTTAAATGGGATCTCCACGCCAGAACTTCCGTGCTGCCTGCATTTTGCAAACAAATTGCTTCTTTCTGCTGGTTTATTTAAATCCTCCAGGCACTTACCAGTCAGTTCTGTATTTTCCTTCTCTTATATTACACGAGGAAAGGCATGGGTGATTTTTTTTGTTAAAGCACTAGCTTTTATAACGATATTTACACACATCTGTGTCGTTTCCATGTGCACACAGGGATGTGAATTCTGTTTTGATCTCCAGCCTCAGTTGCCAAGTCCAGTTGTTTTTCAAAGCGCGCTCATTTACATTTACATCTGGAAGCATGCTGCTGGGGTTAGCTTTTAAAATGCTCCATCTCAAACGCAGGTACTTGTGTACATCTCATTACAGGTTTTCTTCCGTGCACTTTAGCATAATGCATTTGCTGTTTTCCCAGGCTCTTCTGCAGCTTTGAAACAGCAATCAATTTGCAGTGAATTCAAGGGGCTTTGGATTGCACTTTGCATTATCCTGTTAAGAGAGATGACCGGGTTTGCTTCTGTTTTAGAACTCTTCCTGGGTTGGAAGCTAGAGGAGTAAAATCATCACTCTGAGCAATGCCAGACACCTCACCTGAGAGGCAACGTGCCTGGTCTAGGACAGAGGCCTAACAGATATGTTTGGATAGAACACTGTGTCATCATCATCAGAGTCACAGGTACTGTTAAGGTGGGGAGTGAAGAGCAGTGAATGTGGTGGCTACCTCAGCCCTATCTGCTTCATCCTGCTGTATCATTTATTTCCACTTAGGCTGACATTCACATTGCAGGCTTCGTGTGGAGACTTGTGGCTAAATCCCCAAGTCCCACAGCAACGCTCATGTTATTTCAGCTTCACTTCCAGCCATAGATTCTTGCTGTGTCCTTGCCTGCAATGCCCCTATCAGACCCCTTCACTGTAAACACTTGTGCTCAGAGATCCGGGAACCACTGCACCTCCACTTCCACACTAACATACATGACTCCTCTTATGCCCCTCAGAGACCCCTGTGCCTCCACTGCTGGGATCTCCATCTAGCACCTCCACATCTGCTGGGAAATACCATCACCAGACCACAGCACTGGGATGGCCACCCGACCCACGAGGGACAAAGTTTCACCGCGGCTTCTGCACGACACTCCTGCCTCGTGTGCCTTCCGTCTCCACTCATTATACTGCACTTTGCTTAATTGAATCGAATTATTCAAAGAGTTCACCTTATTTCTTAGCATCTCTGTCCCTTCCTCATACTTTACCAGCTGTGTTTTCATACAGACCATTGCTGAAAGTACTGAGCAGCTTCCAGCCAATAACAGTCTCACAGTACTGATGAGGCTGGAAAAGACCTTAGAGATCATCCAGTCCAACCTAAAACCAACCCAGTCACCCTAACATCTGCCATCTAGAAAAACAACCTGGCTCTGCAGACCCTCTCTGGGAAAAGACGAAGCCAAACCCATGAATGAGACAGTTGTTGGCTTCTTCTAACACAGCTGGATGTTTTCACTGAAATACAAGGTGATACCAAGCTGCATACTTTGGCGACACGGAACTGCTGCTGTACCCAGGCAGTCGTTTCCACGCACTGCTCTATAGTCTTGTCAAAGAAAGATCTCAGATTTATTAGGCAAGCCTTCCTCACCATCACACCCCGCTGACTGGCACTATCTGTATTGGCTAGCCTAACCTTCCTGGTGGCTCTCCCAAGGATAACTGCCTGTATTACACTGGTATCTGGAGCCACGCAGGGTATTTCTAGGTCCATTTTCTACTCATTTTGGATATTTGATCAGGGTCAGTGCTTTTCCAAGTCTCTGAACTGTTATTAGCTCTCCAGGATTCACTAGTGGTTCGCTAGAAGCCACCTCGGCTGTTTTCCTCCTAACTCTTGTGAGGGAAAACTTACCCAGGAAAGTTTGGAAGACTTTCATCGCCCAAGGCAGGCTTGCACTGCCATTGAGAACTGCCTGCCTTTTCCTGAGACACAGACTGCTTGGCCATTTCGGCCACAGAAAGGGAGATCTGGGGCTGGAGAGACAGAGGGTGCCTGCAAGAGTCGGGGTTGTTGTACTCATTGCTGCTGTTCCTGGCAGGGTCTGCCTGGGTTGAGCGGAGTGTGCATGCTTCCAGAAGTGTCTCCTCAGGGGGAATGCTGTGGTCATGTAACTGCTACTACACTTCAAACACCCATTAATTCAGTGGGAGACAATGGGGAAACCTAACGAGAGCTCCAGTAGGAGAAAAGAAGGGGAAAAGACTCAGAGTGTGTTGTAGTGACAGGGAGGAAATCAAAGGACAATGATTTGTCTTTCATCTTCTAAATGCAGCAGTTTGGCTGTCAGATTCATTCCCCTCCTGTGAAGAAGACTCCAGAGTACATTTCCAAGATAAATTCAATTATGCCTTTGCTGGGAGTCGTGTGCCCGCGCTCTCCACGGAGGCCTTAGCATGCCTTCCATGCAGCGGCATCCTCATTCCAGCTCCCTGAGCAAAGTTAAATTGCACTAACAGTTCACTGCTCTGATTCCAATTTCCAGCCAGTTTTTCCAGCACTTTCCAGAGAGTTTGGAATTACAAAGGACATCTTCCTGTGCGACTTGGTCTGGGCGATCCTGCTGTGGCAGGGGGATTGGACTGGATGGTCTTTCCAGGTCCCTTCTCATCCCTAAGGATTCTCTGTTTGAACTAGAAGGTGAATTCTTAAATAGAATGAAAACAGAGGAGCAAACTAAAAGACTCATTTGATTTTTATTCATTACCTCAGAGCTCTTCACTTAAAATACCCTCCTATGTTCAGCCTGGAGAAGAGGAGACTCTGGGGAGATCTCAGAGCAGCCTTCCAGTTCCTGAAGGGGGCTACAGGAGAGCTGGGGAGGGGCTGTTTGCAAGGGCTTGGAGTGGTAGGAGCAGGGGGAATGGTTTCCAGCTGGAAGAGGGGAGGGTTAGACTGGAAGTCGGGAGGAAGCTCTTCACGCTGGGGGTGCTGAGACCCTGGACCAGGTTGCCCAGAGAGGTTGTGGCTGCCCCCAGCTCCCAGGCAGTGTTCAAGGCCAGATTGGCTGGGACCTTGAGCACCCTGGTCTAGTGGGGGTGTCCCTGCTGATGGCAGGGGGGTTGGAACTGGATGATCTTTAAGCTCCCTTCTGAACCATTCTATGAATCTAAGAATTCCAGTTGGATGAGTATATTCAACCAACCAGCACCTCCTGTCACTGAGGTGAATACTCTTATTATTCAGCGCATAGTCCCTCTTCCTTTCCATCTCTTCCATCTTGTACAGCCAGTTCTATTTTTCCTGAATTTTCTTCTTCCTTGTTGTTTTCAGACCGGAGCAGGACACACACAGTCAATTCATCCCGCACTGCATACGGAGCTATTTCCATCGAGAGCTCCCTTCTGAGCATTCCCAGTCACTGAGAAAACCCAGGCGTTCCCTTGGTCAGGCCCAACAACAAGATTTAGCATCTCTTTTTCTCTCCCTTTTCCCACCATTAAGATTGAATTATTTTTTGCCAGAGGAGAAACTCCAGCGGGCCCAGTCCGAGAGAGAAAGCTAAGGTGCTCAAACCAGTTGCGAAAATTTGCCATTCACTGATCCTTTTTGCCAGTGCAGCCTCGCCTGCCCTGCAGCTGCTCTCCCTGGCAGTTACACACACAGGAGGTTCAGCATCATAGAAGCGTAGAGTCATTCAGGTTGCAAAAGACCCTTAAGATCATCAGGTCTCACTATTAACCCTGCTCTGTCAAGTTCACCTCTCTCTAAGGACCTTTAAACAGAATCATGGTTGGAAATGACCCCCCAGATCAGCAAGTCCAACCATCTTCACACCATCAATGCCAAATAACTCTACGTGCCTGGCTCCTAACGCACTCTAGCCTGTCGCAAAGCACCTTTGCTTATTTAAAATAATGCAGTTTATACTCAACTGTAGTGACAATCATAACCCAATCATGATTGACAGCATCCTAACCCCAACCCTGCCCTGCTCTCCTACTTACAGCACCGTGATGTAATCAACTGATAACAAATAAAGCCCTGATAACAAACTGATAACAAATAAAACGCTTTCTGAGTTACAGATTGATTCTTTCAGTGTAATAAAACTAAATCGAATCCCAACAGCACATGAACACCTGGAGATGCAGTTGAGGCTTAGAGGTTTTAGCTCTTGATTCTAAGCACAGGGGGAAAACAGAGCCTTACAGGAGGAAATTAGCTCCTTAAACAAAACCAGAGGGCTAAACGAAAGAGGCACTCAAACTCCTGCTTTTTGCTCTTTCCACGGAAGGATTCCCCTGCCGGGCTCCCCCCCCTCCCCGCTGCAGGCGGAGGGAGGCTGGGGGTCCCTGCGGCGCTCACCCGCAGCGAGAGCCGGCGGCGCCACTAGAGGGCGCTGCTGGCCCGTCCTGAGCCCCTCCGCTCCGCTCCGCTCCGCACGGCTGCTCGCTGCCCGCCCCGCACGACCCGACCCCGCGCTGCGCTGCGCTGCTCGCCCCTGCCAAGTGCCAGCACAAGGAGCTCACGGCTCTCGAGCAGCCAGAGAGCTTCCTGGAAAATATAGCGAGGCGCAGGGGATCCTGCCAGCCCGCCCGAGTAGCCTATGTCACGCGTGGCTGCGGGGCCACGCTGGCTGTCACTGCCCAGTGCCCACGCGTGAAAGAGGTTCAGGAGGTGTCGGGGGTGCCCAGGAGCATTAACCTTGTTAGGCTCCTGGCCCGTTTTAGCATATGGGCTACAAACATCGCACACAGGCAAGGATGTCACCCTGTGGCGTGGCGCCACGCTTGCAATCCAGGCTGCTGTGCCCTGAACCCTGTGCCCTGAACCTTGTGCCCAGCTCTGTGCCCTGGGTCTTGAACCATGAGTCCTGCTCTGAACCCTGCGCCCTGAACCCTGTGCCCAGCCCTGAACCCTGTGCGCTGCGGCAGGGACCCGCTCCCTGCAGCAGGGTGTGAATCTGGGGCTCTCACCCTCACGTTTCAGAGGATAAGAAACCGTAAGGTGAGGACTGAATAGCAATAGGGGAAAGATGATTAGAATGCAAAAGACTCCACCCCAAAAGGAAGGAAGATAAAAAAGGGAACATATTTTACGCGTGCACTTAAAGCAAAAATAAAATCATAGTCCCAAGAAGCTTTTAATTTAATTAAGCATGGCAATGTTGCATGAAACAAGCAATGCACAGGGACACACGCTGCATGTTAACAACCACCCTAGAGAACCTTTCTGAAGCAGTGACAGGACAAGGGGCACTGGGTGCCAGCTGGAACAGAGGAGGTTCCCTCTCAATCTCAGCAGGACCTTCTTCCCAGGGAGGGTCCCGGAGCACTGGACCAGGCTGCCCAGGGGGGCTGTGGAGTCTCCTTCTCTGCAGACGTTCCAGCCCCGCCTGGCTGTGTTCCTGTGCCACTTGGTCTGGGTGATGCTGCTGTGGCAGGGGGACTGGACTGGATGATCTTTCCAGGTCCCTCCTGATCCCTAAGGATTCTATGAAGTATTCCATGTTGTTATTCTACAATGCAAACACTCAGAAGAACCCTTTCCTTCCTTCCAAGAGACAATCTGTAACTGAATCTCCTAGTCATCCATTCACCAAGTAGGATGGACACTACCTGTTGGCAACAGCCACTCAGGAAAGAACTGAGCTTGTTTGGGTAGCCAGCAAAGCCATGCAGGTAACCACAAGTCCACTGAGCAGGAAGCACAGCACATTACCATAGCAAACCCTCTACACAAACACAGTGGGGAAGAAGGACTGTCGTGTAGCTAAGAAAAATGAGTTAAAATAAAGGTTGTAACTAACACCCAGTGCCTCCTGGGTTTGATCAATAACAGCAGCAATGCAGGTAGATGAGTTTTGTACTGGGATAAAATGAAATATAAAGGCATTAAGGAGCATCTTTCCAGGAGGTTGTTTAACTGCTGTTTGGAAACCTGCTGGTGGAAACCCATGCGATTAAATTCTACAGTGTCTGGGGTATCTGAAACCTGCAAGAGCCGTACAGCTGACCCCAGATGTATGTGCCCCACAGAGCTGACCCATGCACGAGCAGGAAGCATGCCTGTGAGACAGTGCTGTTGTTAAATTAACGTATGACAAAGCTCGAGGGTACGCTTTGGACAACGTGGCAACTCAGCTGACGAGCAGGAACTTGTTAATCTGCCATCATCATTCAGGCTCATTGCATTATGTACTCACACCCTGTCCTTGCTGTACTAATTGATGAAACAACACAAGCCAAATGGCACAGTGAAATTAGATTATCCCCAGCAGAAGCTTCACCAGAGTGGCCCTGAGGGGTTCCCTAGGCAGACACGAGGAATAGGACATCGATGTACTCGCAGCTGTTTGTCCAAGCGTCTGAGAAAGGAGCTAAAACCTAAGGAAATGGGAAGAAAAAGCTAATAGTCTGGAGCTGCAAGGACACAGAGCCTCCCTTAGCACAGACTCTGGGAAATAAGCTGCTGTTATTTGTCCAGCTTTCAAGGATTCAAGTCTTGGCTTTGTTCCACTGTGCTCAGCAATTCAGAACCTGTGCATCAGATGATGGTCCAGACACCCTAGGTCAACAACATGCGAGGTCCAGCATCTAGGCAATGAATATCCACGCGCACAAACTCTCTATATCCAGGGAAATATCAAGTACTTAAGGATAGGTCCCATTCAAGCCAGAACACTGAACTCTTTTCAGTCTTCTGTGCTTCTGTTTCCCTGCAACAGCTCACAGCACTGGCAGGGGTAGAGGTACCATGGGGCCTGGGTTATGCCCAGCTCTCATTTGAAACCCCTGCAACAACATCCAGGGGAAACTCCAATACCCCTGCGAGGAAGGAAACTCTTTCACCTCCTCAGCCACACGACCCCAAAGGCAAGCTCAACAGCTGAAGTCATGGAACTACTCAGTCTTGATGTACAGGCAGCCTGAAGGACAGAGTCACCTCTTCATGCAGGGGCCACCCGAGCTGCCTCTTGCCAAAACGCAGGGGTGCATCAGAGCAAAATCCTTTTCCTTTTAGAAATGTAATATTAGTAGGAATTGTCTGTCAGCACCGAAGAGTGAATTACAGCTCATCTTCTCCCAGCCTGCTCAGAGATAACGGGTCAGTTTGTATGACGCTGGAGAATTTATCTCTGTTCCCACCAGTTTTAGCCTAGCCAGTGTAGTCCACGGTCTTGCTTGGTATCTCTTTCCCCACTGCTTTGCTCTGTGTGAGTTCGCAGAGAGAAGGCACCAAGTTACCTGAGCACCAGGGAAAGAAGAGGTCAATGAAGTAGACAGTTTGTCTCTCTCAGAATTTTGCCCCCAAGTGATAAAAATCAAAGACACCTACCACAGGAACTGGTGTCTACCAGCAGTGCATCCACCCGAGAGGATTATGACACTAATGAAACCTGAATTAACTAGCTGTGCTGCCCACAGACCACAGCAGCAGCAGAAGCAGGGGATGAGTTCGAAAGTACAGAAACAAGAGCCTCACATGTAGAGGACAGGCCAGGCACAGCCTGTCTCTGCACTCAGAACACCAAGTGGAGTGACCCACACACTTACAGACAGGCTGGGCTCGACCCCTCCGGCAGGATGGCAGCCACCAGCCTGATCCCCACCTCAGGCCCTGCAGAACCACTCTGCTGGGCTGAAACACCAGATTTTAGGTCAAATCACTGCAGGAAAAGTGCAGAGAAAGAAGGGCTGACAGGCAGAAAGGAGGAGGGCAGAGGCATCACAGCTCTTTTAGCACCCGCCAATTTAGCACCCCAGGGCTATAGCGTTCCACTCCCCCTCCATCCTCACAGCCAGGATTTCACCCTATCTCCAGGCCATTTCTATGCAAAGGAGCGAGGAGACCCAGCCCCAGGCAGCTGCAGTTAGAAGCCACAGCTACCACAGCACTTCCCTCTGCAACCTCCTACAGAATGGAGGTGCAGAACAAGAACAGCCCTTCCTGTTCCCCATGTCCCACTGGGATGGCCCCCCACACCGTCAAAGTCTTTTCTTTCATCTCTGTTCCCCCTCCCCATTCTGGAGACACCTGTGGAACCAGCGTTAGTGAAACTAACTAATTAATTAACTAATTAACTAACTAACTAATTCCTCCTTCGTATTTTTAAAGGCTCTGGTTTATATTTATTGAAGTGCATGTTGTCCCTCACTGTTTGGAATAATAAACTGGATTTATTGGGGCAGGACTGCACTAACTGGGTTAGTGTAATTAAACTGGATTCATTTAGCACTGCTCCTCAGGTCCTCAAATGCCCCTCAGCACTGAAAGTAACTGAGACCAGCCCCTGATTCCAGGCAGGAGGACAGACCATACAAGAGTGTATGTTGTGTGACTGCTCCAGGACCCAAACACCCACAGCATCATGATGATTCTCCTTAAAACAAAACCTCACGATAAAGAAAGGAAAGGCGTTGCTGAGAAGTTAGTAGTTTCAAATCCAGAGCAGAGGGAGGTCCCTGCCATACGTGTCTAAATCTTTCAGAGGTCTAAAATGTAGGTCACATCTATTTAGGACACTGAGCATCCCTTTTGGCTACTTCTACTTGACACTGAGCTACTGCCTGGTTCCACATGCCAGCCACTTAGCATCGAACTCTGAAAGGCTCTTCTCTCACTCCAAGCGATGTTTAAAGTTTTCTGTGGACTTTGTTTCAGGACTGAGGACTCTGCTTTGGGGAGAAGGGCTAGAAACAACAGGCAGAGCAGTGCTGGGGATGGGAGTGCTCTTGTCTTTCACAGATGCTTTACTGAGATGTCTTCACTGGTAGAACTGCCTTAAAGCGAGTTTAAACAACCCAAACAGCACAGAGCTCCTCTGTGTGACAAAGAACCTGGCCAACGCTACCTTGACTATCAACTCACTAATGTTTGGGTCAAAAATGAGGAGTATTCGGTAGGATTGGAGAACACCATTTCTCACAGGAGTACACATGGCCAGAGCTTATTCCAGCGCTTAGTTCCTTACTCCTCCAAAACACAGGGCTGACTGCATTCCTCCAGAGAGCTCTTACATCAAAGCCTTTGCACCAACCTCTGAATTACAGGATGTGTTTGGTCCTGCATATATTTTTTCATCTGATGCTACATCCCCTGCTGATTCAGGAAAACCTAGGAGTCAATAGAGAGGGTCCTTTGGTTACAGGTTCCTGTGAAGACACAGGGTGTGTAGTGACTCAGACCCAGGCATCTAAGGACTGAGGGCTAAGACTTGCACAGAATTCAAGTTTTCATGTTACTTTAAGTTAATTCATTATTTAATTGCTGACTCTTCTTGGAAATACCACAAAATGGACAAGTTTGAGGTGGGAAATACAGGAGATAAACGGGAATGCAAATCACCTGGTCCTCAGCTGAGGTTTAACACCCATCAGGTGGAGTGCGCAGCTGGTTTGACATTTAGAAGGTGATTTTTTCAAGTATCAGCCTGGGTCCTGTGGTCAGGACTCCTCTCCGTGCATGTGGAAATTATTTTAGACTGTGGCTCAAGCAGAACTAAGATGCCTTTCTGGGCGGTTCTGGTAATACGTGAGAGAAAGGGCAAGTACAAATGGACGAGAAGCTCAGCGTGAGCCAGCAGTGTGCACTTCTGGCCCACAAGGCAAACAGATCCTGGGCTGCATCAGGAGAAGGATGGCCAGCAGGTCGAGGGAGAGGATTCTCCTCCTGTAGTCTGCACTGGTGAGACCCCAGCTGGAGCAGTGCGTCCAGTTCTGCAGCCCTCATTACAGAAGGATGTGGAGGTGCTGGAGCGAGTCCAGAGGAGGGCCAGGAGGATGNAGGAAGCTCTTCACCAGGAGAGTGGGGAGAGCCTGGACTGGGTTGCCCAGGGAGGTGGTTGGGGCCCCGTCCCTGGAGGTGTTTAAGGCTGGGCTGGATGAGGCTCTGGCCAGCCTGCTCTAGGGTGGGGTGTCCCTGCCCATGGCAGGGGGGTTGGACCTGGATGATCCTGGGGTCCCTTCCAAAAGTGATCAATTCTCTAACTTCTTTCCAGGGCAGGTAACAGGGCACTGGAGGGGGCTGCCCAGGGAGTTTGTGGAGTCTCCTTCTCTGGAGAGGTTTGCAACCTGCCTGGACTTGGTCTGGGTGATCCTGCTGTGGCAGGGGGATTGGACTGGATGATCTTTCGAGGTCCCTTCCGATCCCTGATGATGCTGTGAATCTATGATTCTATGACATGGGGAGCAGGAACGTTTCCTTTTGTGAATCAGGGTTTTCTCCTTCCCTGTGTTAACATGATAACACAGAGGCTGGAAATCCATGTCTTCACTGCTAATAGAGAAGGCAGAAGGTATTTTTCAGTTCCTTTCCAGAACAGTTTGTGCATTTATTCATGTGTATCTATCAAAGGTTAAAGAAGTATTGGGTAGAGAAAGGCTATCCAAACTTGAGAGAAGCAGCGTGCTGAAGCGAGAAACAAATTGGCTACCAACTGCTGTTTGTTGAAATAATATCCTTTTCCTTAGGAATACAGTGAAACTGAGTCATTACTTTCTCATTTGCTCAAGTAACAATCACACACTTCAATTGATTTATTGATGAAGGACTTTGAAAAAAGAGCTAGTAAGCATCTTGGAAACTTTTAAGGCACATTTTTATTGTTCACAATTGAGATCCCTTGAGCTTTCAACGCTGCTGCAAATGAGCAAGCTGGAAGGCCCCCATGGTTTGTCTGAAAATGTTTCATAGGATCATAGGATGTTAGGGGTTGGAAGGGACCCAAGAGATCATCGAGTCCAACCCCCCTGCCGGAGCAGGACAAAACTATCTAACACAGATCACAGAGGAACGCATCCAGGCGGGCCTTGAAAGTCCCCAGAGAAGGAGACTCCACGACCTCCCTGGGGAGTCTGTTCCAGTGCTCTGTGACCCTCACAGCAAAGAAGTTCCCCCTTGTGTTGAGGCGGAACCTCCTCTGCTGCAACTTACACCCATTGCTCCTTGTCCTATCACAGGGAGCAAGTAAAAAGAGCCTGTCCCCTCCCTCCTGGCCAGCCTTCAGGTACTTATAAACATTTATCAAATCTCCCCTAAGTCTTCTCTTCTCCAGACTAAAAAGCCCCAAGTCCCTCAGCCTCTCTTCATAAGCCATGCCCTCCTGTCCCCTAATCATCCTCGTAGCCCTCCGCTGGACCCTCTCCAATAGATCCTTGTCCCTCCTAAACTGGGGGGCCCAAAACTGAACACAGTACTCAAGATGAGGCCTCACCAGGGCAGAGTAGAGGGGGAGAAGAACTTCCCTCGATCTGCTGGACACACTCCTCCTAATACACCCCAGGAGTTCGTTTCACTGCAACGAACATGTTTCCAGAGCAAGGAGAACATCCGCGGCGGTGCAGTTAGTACTCTGTGTTTCTACGACGGCAGCGCTGCGATTGTACTTTTCCGTTAATAGAAGGGGTATTGCCATGCACAACCTTTTCCACAGAGGATGCTTGGAGCACCTAAGAATTCACAAGCTTAGGCTTTCCTTGAATTTCACAAATGGTCGAGATTATTAGAGCAACTGATTCTTTTCTTTTCCCTAGGATCAGTCAAGATGCTCATCCCTGTGTCTCTAAATCTGCTGTCTCCACGCGTGTGTCTCAGGTCTGGAACAAAGCTTTAAACCACCTGTTTTGTTTAGGGTTCAGAATTAATTTGCTCGATGGCAGAGTGTAAGAAATAGTGCTGCTTTAGGAACACATAGAGTATTTTATTGAAGCCTTTAATTACATGCATTCTACTGATAAGCACGATTGCTAAGTCATCCCTTGGACTATGCGTTCAGGAAAACCAATGCAGTAAGTCCTCCAAAGGAAAGGTAAAAAGAGAGACCTTTTCTTGTGTGGATTTCAGCCTGCACCCCAAAACCACCACAATGTTAACATGCTCTACAAAGACGGTGCTCATTGGCAATGAAAGAGGAGTGGAGCAGAGGAAGGTGCTTTAGAAACTTCTTTACATCATCATATTTTTCTCTTTGGAGAGAAATCAAGTGAAACCATCTTTTAAGAGGTTTAGAACTGGGTGTTTAATAAGCACTGCAGTTTTAATCTTACGGACTCTAGAAGTCCATGCCCTGAGTAAGGTTTGGAAATGCTTCATTCAAGACAACGCTTTGATAACACTGAGGTGTGAGTATGTGAGTAGTAGGGTAGCCTTGTATTTACATTTGAAGGTGCAATGACAACCTCACACACAGTAATTTTTGGACACTAAACCTAAAAGCAGTAAACTATTTCACCAATACATACAGAAAGTTGATCTGTAGAATTAATTCAGTGCCTAGCAATAGCAGTGCTTCATCTGCCCTCCTGACGACAGTGAAATCTGAGGCGTGACACTGGTAGAGGCCTGAATCAGCTAAGCATGCTCCGAGCGGTTCCTCACAAACGAAAAACACTTCCAGTTCTGTGCCATATGTATCAGCAGATTGCAAATTCGTGTCTTGGAGAGGCTCCCAAAACCATCTTGCAAAGACTGCTGAACACCAATGAAAGGCCAACAGTGGCTGGTGTTTGAATCTCACCAACCCACTACAGTGTGGGGATTTTGCTGCCTCTCCTCTTTCTTAAAAGAGATTTGGGAAAGAAAGGACATAAATCTCTCTGAGCTGAGAATAAAGAGCAATGCTTTCAGTTGCAGACTATTCATTTGCACAAGCTAGCAGGAGCCACAAGGAACCAGAAGACAAAAGACCAAGTAACTTTATCCTTTTACCAGCATTTTTGCCATGTGGTGACATGCCTGGGACTTCAGCATCACGGCTGAAAGGGATTTTAGCACTGCACTGCAGTGCCAGTTTGCTTGGAAATAGAATCTTAGAATCCTAGAATCCTTAGGGATTGGAAGGGACCTTGAAAGATCATCCAGTCAGATCCCCCTGCCACAGCAGGAGCACCACAATAGCATTGTAACCTCTGTTTGCCAGACCTCCTACACCTTAGCCTGTGACTTAAGTGCCAACCAAAAGATGCCGCTTGCAATAGTTTCCCGATGACTTTAAGAAACAACCTAAAAACATTATAAAAATGGGAAAAAATGAAAAAATAAAATGAAATACTGCATCAATCCTTCCTGGGCTCTAGCAGAGAAACTTAAGTGCCTAGTAAAATTTTAAACTCACTACATTTACGATTCTGAAGTCCTAAGAACTGAGGTTGACACATGAATGATTCCTTTTTCCAGTGTCCAGATTCTCATGGGGGAGCGTGGAGGAAAATACTCCCCCAGCTTGCTTTTCCAGAGGCGAGCAACCTTGGGAGAGAATCGGTATTAAATGGGGACCAGTGTCTCCTCTTCAGGGAGGAGACTGCTGAAGCAGTACTGCAGTATAAGAGACAGGCTGCTTGCAGAGGTCCCCCAGGGGGATGCTGCTTCTCCTGACAGGATTCTCACAGTCTGCAGACAGGCTGCTGCAGAAAATGGACCCAACCTGGGCAATGGTGTAGACTCTAAGTTTAATGCATGGTAGATTTGGATGGGTTTTCCTTTTGTTACGGCCTCTCTCTTTACCTTTGGGTTTTCTTTCAGGGTATTTCTGGTCAGAAGTAGTCTCCTTTGCCTCTGTGGTGATGAGTTATGTAATGAATTACGTAAACTTTTCCTTACACTATGCAGAATCCAATAATAAAGAGTGATTTCTGCTCATGGCAGTGTTCCTTGGGCTGTGTTAGAGCTTTGTCAAAACAGATGCAAAACAACTAGAAATGGACTCCTAGCAGTGCAGCAAATACTCCTCACTCTTCCTTGGAACATACAGTTTCACTACTGCAGTAACACTGAAACTGCTCCCCCAAACAGTCCAAGGCTGTGTTGGAACAGCAGATTCATCAGTGGTAAAAGCAGGCGTAGTCCAAGCTGGATTCTGCCCTCTGCCCAAGCCATAGCTTGAAGTTAATGAGCTGGACCTTTGGAGAGTACTAAACACTTCTAGTTAACTGCCCCACTGACACCAAGGAGCAATCAGAAGCTTTGGATGTGAAGTGTGTAATAGGCAAACCATTGGGCTATCACCTTAGCAGTGCTCTCCTGGGCTAAGCAGTCAGCTAAGGAGCAGAGATGTTCAGTACAAAATAAGGGCTTTTGCCTGAAAGCAGCTTCGTCCGTACTGAGCTCAGGCCCAGCTGTACCAGTAATAAATGCGGAGCTTCCCAGGCTGGGAGCCTGGGGGAACAGGCAGTGGCAGAGGTCTGGGAGGAGGAAGGAGCTGGGAAAGGAGTGGGGCTGAGCAGGACTAACCCAAATGCCAGCTCCAAAGGGACCCATGGCTAGAGGGAAGAAACCAGACAGAGCAGTGAAGGGAGAGGAGAAATTAAAATCACTGAAAAACCACTAGAACAGTTTGGAGCTGCTATACTAAAAATATTTGACTTTCTTAAAAAGAATGGGCTCCATCCCTTGAGAAAAGAAGTCACTGACTTGTCTGCACGGTGCAGCATAAGAAAAGCAGGTGAATGAGCTGTGTGTTCTGTCTCACTAGCTAAATACTGGCCACAGTATGGCAAAAGGAAATAGCAAGAGCCTTCAGCAGACAACTTGAGTAAAAGCTGAGTAACTTCAGTGAGAGCCGAGATGGCACCTAGATTCTGGTTGCAATGTAGGTTAAAGGCTGAGCTTACATCCAGACACAGAACCAGGCATCAGACTGGCACCTGGAGGACTCAGTCCAGAGGGATCAGAAATGGGACAGAGATACTATTAATTCCATAAGTGTGTCACCAATCTTAAGCAAGGACTCATGTACCTCCCAGTACTACACAAACCTCCCTCTGTCTTTATCATATACATATGATTACCTGTGTCTTTAGAAATAAATCTCCATCCCTTTTTTGGTCTGGAAATACTCTCCACAGGATTAATAATAATAATAATGATAGTAATCCCATTAGCTATGGAATGCATTGCCCTATGAATGAATAAGCAGCTGAAATAATTCAAAATAACAACAACAATACCGAGTTCTCTAGAAAAAGATCCTCTAAAACTACAAATTGTTCACAGAGGAGACAAAAGCTCAGTATTTTGACCTTCCTTCACACTAGCTACTTAAGGAAAAATGTATTATAGAAAAAGAGAATTCACTATTGTTTCTGAATACCTGCAGAGGTGAACTTGAACCCACCCTGAACTCCAGAGGTGTTTCTGACAGTGAGCTAAACACGTATTGTAAGGCAGTAGGGGCTCTGTGGGTGAGCAGTATCCCTGTTTACTCATGAAGGGTGTATTAGACTCTACAAGGAGAAACCTATCATCTCCCTGTTTAATGGGCATTAGCCAGGAGAGCAGTCACACAACTCATCTTTGCTAGCAACCCTGGTACGTGTGGTAGGGATTTGTAGAGCAGAGCCACACGTGCATCAGCGTACAGCACAATGGTTCAGCTGGATGGCAAAACCTAGTGTAGCACCTCTGCTTCTGGAAATGCGATTGTTGACCTAAACCAGAGTAAACATTTAGGTATTTAGCATCCCACTTCACTTTCCATATCTAGATCTTTATGTGCGTTGGAATTAAGATCATGGAATCATTAGGGGTCGGAAGGGACCTGGAAAGATCATCCAGTCCAATCCCCCTGCCACAGCAGGATCACCCAGACCAAGTCCAGGTGGGTTTCAAACGTCTCCAGAGAAGGAGACTCCACAACCCCCCTGGGCAGCCTGGTCCAGTGCTCTGGGACCCTCACTGTGCAGATGATCTTTAAGACTCCTTGCCCCCTAAACCATTAGTGTCTGGTTGGTATTTTCTAATCACTTTGAAGGCATCTAAATGTAGACTCGCCATCAAGCACTGACAACCTGAAAAACAGACCTAGTGAGATAAATCCTTTGAAATTAAGATGGTTATTTATTTTAAAATGCTGTCTTGGATTAGCAGGTAGTAGTCGTGTACGCTGTGCACTACATACCATGTTCTCCACCGAGTCTTAACAAAAGAACTTTAAATGAGCTAGAAAGTTAGATAACGCAGTTTGGTTATGTAAGACGCCGTTCGATTCTGATTCTCTGTGGGCTCTCCAATTCTGTAGGCTTGTATTTGGACAGAGTGTCAGGATTTGGCTTTGGCCAAGCTGAGCAATAAAAGAAAATCAATCACAGTAACAGTTAGGACATGTAAACGGTCAATGCTATTCACATTAGTGCCATTCATATAGTGAATTAACCAACTGGTAGGTACGCCGGCTTAGAGATGGTTTCAATACACTGGTCAGGTCTTAATGTTCCCAGCTGAGCCTTCCCTCACAGGACACTGCAGTGCGATGCAACGCGTGACTAACACCCGTACTGCGACTTTATTCTGCTGTATTGTTCCTTATCCTCGAGATTCATCTTTGCTGAATCTTAGCATCTGATTTGCAAAGCTAGGGATGCTGTCCAAAAATATGTTCCAGCTTCCGTACAGTATGTACTCCCAGTGAAGTGTTTCACAGGCATTTTTAGTTAGAGCTCGGTATTCCACACTAAGCTCACTTGTGGATTTCAGTATTTGTAATGACATGGCTTAACCAAACAAACAAAGCCGAGGACTGTTTTGTTTTCACTTAGTTTGACCTATGGAATTAGTGTTTCATAAGCCCTCCTAGAAACAGAATATTGGGTCAAATCAGTTATTGGGATAATGCCACGGAAAACAACACAATTACCCCAAAGAATAATTCAGCCTATTTAGTTTTCATTTAATTGTGAATATTTAACCTATAATTATCTGCTCATTAAAACACAGCTATATCCATTCTAGCTCATAGGTCTGGACCACATCTGAAGGCCATTCTAACCAGTGGGGTACTGTTCACTGACTTCAGAGAGCCTCAGGCTGGGTATTTATGGTACACTTGAGATGGCCAGTGTCCAGGCCATCCCCACATTTTTAGAGGGATGTGCAGCAGAAACAGCTCGTGACAAGGAGAAGTTACACATAGGGTAGTTCCACAAAAGGAATAGAGGGAAAACCAAGTGATTAACAAGTTGTAATCATGATGCTGCACATTGTGAAACCCAGGTTTCTTGGGGCATCCTGCCCCAGAGATGAATCAGACCTGTCAAACTACCAGCAAAACCGCTTGGAAAGATGAAAAGGGACAGAGGACTCTGAGGTACCAGTCTTGATGTCACAATCTCACAGTAAAAGACCTTAAAGACCATCCAGTCCAACCTAAAACCAACCAAGTAACCCTAAACATCTGACATCTAGCTCATGTCCAGGAAAGCAATTCTGATGCAAGAAAAGCCTGGAGGCAGTGATGAGAAAGGGATGTGAAGCTGCAGAGGCTGAAGCAGCATTGAGTGTGCATTACCAAACCTGCAACCATGCAACTAACCTGAAGCAAGAGAGAAAATGCAATCCTTTCAAGTGGATAGTTCCACCAACAGAAGTATTTGCTACACAGGGTGCTTTCTGTAGACTGCTCCACACCAAGCAGGGAGGCAGTAACTGCTCTAATCCTATGTAATTCTAATTTCCACTATAAAATGTTTGCCATTTCCTTTGAAGCATTCTCTTCACAATTCTCTGCAGGCTTCAAACTTGAGCAGGCACATAAATCACAGAGCTACGTTTTGCCTTGCCCTGGAAATAAAACTCCAACTGTATTTGTAGAAGATTACTGAATGCCAGCATTTCTTGTCCATGCATCAGACAGCATCGAGAGCTGCTGCCAGCCCCTAACACTCCTCATTATTTGATTTCTATTCTTCATACACCGCTTTAGAATTAATATTAGTTGGGAACAAATCAGTAACGTGGATGTTTTACTTGGCAAAGGTTCTTGAAAACGCTCCTTGAGCTGAGTGATTTTAGTGAGAGTGGGGAAAACAACTAATAATCTTTTATCTCGAGTGCCAACTAGTGATGTGGAAAAGATAAATGGCATTAGGCAACTAAATCTGTGCATGGAAAGAACTGGATATTGGTCTTCCACTGCCTACAGAAGGCATCCTGATGGTACTGAGGTGGCTAAGAAAAGGAGGGGAGTGGGGTGTGATACAGACAAATACAAATTCACTTTGCTTTGGGGTTGCAAACAACTAGAACAGGTTTCCAAAATAAAGAATAAGGTCAAAAATAAAAATAAAGACCAAGAATAAATAAGAACTGGACTTAAACCAGCGTTAGTAAGATATCTGATGACGTTAGCTCACTCTTCAGTCCTAACTGTTGTATTCCTTAGAGCAATTCGCAATGCAGACCTTGTTTACTGAGCAAACCTGTTGTAGCATGTCACTGAAGCAGTCAAACAGCCACATCGTGGCAGGGTGAGGAAAGGAAGGAATTAATGATCATCGAGTGCTTCAGATGCATCTTTTATTTCTTGATTTGTTTATCTATTAACTCATTGATCTGCTGCTCCTCTGGCTAGGAGGAAGCTGAGTGGCTCTGGAAAGCAGAGCACCGTCCCTTCCAGCTTCACAGCTGTGGGTCCTCTGAATCCAGCGCTGTACAATGGAGCAGAGAGAGTGACACAGCCTTGCCTGGCACGGTGTCATCTTGTGGAGAGTACACTGGCTTTGGAACAGGCCATTGCACTTCTCTGGGATTGCTTTTCTTTTAGAAAGTGCTATACAGATTGTGAGAAACCAATGCAATCATGCAGTCCTTCAACAGAAATAATCATCACAAAAGCACATCGAGAGCATCAAACCATGCAGGTACCCCTCTCCCTCAAAGTCACCCCAGTATCTGTGCTCGGCTGCTGCTGAAGACCCTTCCCATCATTGCCAATCACTACCCAACCCCATGGCTGGTTTAACTGGAATAAATGCCTTCTGTCTTGTGGGATGAAAGTCATTCTTAAGCATGAGTCACGGAGTGTGACAGCTACTGAGTGTGCAGCTGAGGCAAAGTTTATTAAAAACAGAACCCTTTTATTATACTTACCCAAAACTACCAAGAAAAATAGATGAC
Source organism: Upupa epops (assembly GCA_013397515.1). Classification (NCBI taxonomy): domain Eukaryota; kingdom Metazoa; phylum Chordata; class Aves; order Bucerotiformes; family Upupidae; genus Upupa; species Upupa epops. Next base: position 58,273 of record VZRI01009120.1, on the reverse strand, counting down.
AACAAAATATTTGGGTTGTAATGTCGGGCATTTGAAAGCCAGGGGACGTTAAATCACAGCCAAAGGTCTGAAGTCTTTCTCGACTGCCCTCAGGTCCTGGTGTCTAGCTCACTCCTGCCTACCTGAAAAGTCAGTAACAGGTAATAATCTCTCTCTCCCCCTCTCTCACTCCCTGAACCTTTGTGTCACAGGTTTGCTGCCTGGAAAGGTCCCCCAGCGCAATGATCCCACTCCTTAGTGCAAAGTGGGGATGACACTGCAAGCATGGAATATTGCAGTGCTTCAGGGGGAAAGAAAAAAGACATTACTTCAGTCTCGGGGTTTTACCAGGAAAATGAAGTCTACGCTCCAAGAAAACAACCTGAAAAGCTTGAAGCAGGGATAAACTCCTAATCTGTAAAGGGACACCAGTATGTAATTACAAATGTAGGCAGGAAAAGCCTGATAGCCAAAGGCTTAGATGTGATACCCTACTTAAAGTAGTTCTGATAAGTTACTTTCCTTGATGATGATTAGTCTTCAAAGCTATTGACTGGGAAGCTGATACTCGTTACACAGGTCATCACTGAAGAATAGAGTAACACTCTGTAAGACTGTAATTGCTTTCAAAGGAAACCAAAACACTAGGAGAGGAAATTGCTATAAAATGCTTTAATTTCTTTCATGCTGTTGTCAAGAAATCTGCTAACTCACAACTGGGCCAAATGTCCACATCCTTAAGAGATCAACCCAACAACAACCACACCAGCTCAGACCCACAGTTCGTGTCATACTCATTCCCTGCTCTCACCTATGTTTAGAGTGAGATGCTTGAGAAAATTAAGAAACAGAATGACCCTTCTGTCAACAGGTTGAGATCCTCCTGGTCAGAAGTCGCGCCTGAACAACGGACAAATCAACAGTACAATTACTCAAATGGAATTACTTGCACGATGAGGAATCTAAGCCACTCAGCTAGCCTTGTAGCCTTGTAGCTCCTCGCTCCCTCGTCAAGGAAAACTTCTCACATGGCGTCTTTTGACTTTAAGCTGATGACAGCTCGTCATAAACAATCGAAATACAGGTTCTTAACAACTGAGAGAGGTCTGTTTCCAATACTGAAGAACACAGAGACCCTTTGAAAAGGATTGCTCACAGAGTTCTTAGAAGCACAGGTACAGCTCTGCCGCCAGGACTGCAAAGCAAGGCCATGGAGGCAGAGCAAGGCAATGGATGACTGAGAGAGTGACTGGAGTACAGTAGGTAAAACATGAGAAAGCAGGAAACAGCAGAAAGAGAAACAGATTGACAAGCTGTACAATGAAAGGTTTTGTAGACAAGCTCCCGTCTGAGGCAGCTCAGAGTTGCATCGAGCTATTTTAATAACCTGGTGTTTTGAACACTTTCCCTGTCTTTCAGGTAATGTAGGCTTCTTTTGTCACCTCTTGATTTTTTACAACGGGTATTCACGCTGCCAGGGTAAACTTTTTACCACAGTCAAATCCAGTGTGGATTTCCAAATCCACAATTTACAGTCTTATTATGCTCACGTAAATGCAGAGAAAAGCTGAACAGCAAGGGAAGGGGTTGCATGGCGAGGCTGCTTTTCATTCTCCGTGTAGGACAGGAATGCCTTGATTCACAAGCCTCATATAAAGGCGCTCTAAACCATTGAATAGGACTGATCTAAAAATGTTTATTGAGCAGAGACAAAAGTGCTTGACAGATTTGAAGAGATGAAATAACAAACCACATTCATATACGGGCTAATAAAGACTCCCACTGAAATGAGTATGGGGTTTGTGGCTTTGAATGTAACTCCTCTTTGTACTTATGAGTAATCCCGTCGCATCATTCTGTTATCACCCCGATGGCATGAGAAACTACTCAACTGCTGCTTGGCAGACAATTAAGTTTATCTACTGTTTAGTTATTTCCTTAAATCTTGTCTAAGCGAGGGCAAGGTGGCTGTAATACACCATTACCCCGATCTGTTTGACCAAGCAAGAATTTCTTCACAGAGGCAAGATAAAAAGTGATCCTCCCCTATGAACCACCGGGTCCCTCAGCTGAGAAGACCTACAGACACCTTTCTGGATCAACCTAGCAGGTTTTTATGCGTTTACAGACACAAACATATTAGAATAGATTTCTGAGTGTTGTTAAATCCAAAAGCTTTTCCACACTCAGTTTGAGATATTCGTTAATCTCTCGTATCTGAAATGACAGCCATGTAATTTCTGAACACACCCAATGAGCTGCCTTTTTCCCAAGGTACACCACGGCCAAGTTCTCGTGCTCATCATTAGCAAGGGTGGCAAGAAAAACCATTAAAAACTGTAAGTTAGCACATTTGTTCAGAGACACAGATTGTGCAGAGCATCGCCTTCACACAGCTTCACAGCTTTCAAATGAGAGGACACACTGCCTTTCAGTTTGCTTTCCCACCCCTCTCTATCTTCTTCCCAGTGAGGGTGATGGGGCATTGGAGGGGGCTATTGGGGTGTTTGTGGAGTCTCCTTCTCTGGAGAGGTTTAAAACCTGCCTGGACTTGGTCTGGGTTATGCTGCTGTGGCAGGGGGATTGGACTGGATGATCTTTTGAGGCCCCTTCTGATCCCTAAGGATTCCATGATTCTATACAGTTATGCCATTTACAGTGCCTCTGACAGAGATGGTGAATATCAGGTGCTGGGCAGGGGACACAGATGAAGCAAATATACTTGCCCACTGCTCTCCTTAGATGCACCCAGAGTTTTAACCTAACTCAAATTATTCCTCCTGCAACACCGCTGTTTGTAATTTGCCTTCACTGTGCTGTCCCTGACTAGCAGGCTGCTAACACTTCCAGGCTTTTTACTCACACAGCATCAAGAGTGAGAGCTCTGGACCTGGTACTAAATGCAGATTGGAACTAGTGGATTTGCCCTTCCTCATTAATATAGATTACCATTTCATTTTCCTAAGCACAAGCATTACAATTTTATGATTGGCTTTAAAATCTAAGTGTTATGACATGAATCCCACGTAGCTACAGCGCTTGATCAGGTTTCAGGATGAGTTCTGTGGCTTGACTGGCTGTGATGACTATTCCCTAGGAGGAACAGCATCTCAGTCACTCAATACAGTTCTGAAATGCACCACCTGCAATTCCATAGCAAATACAGGGCTTAAATACACATTTTAAGGTAAATTAGCATGCTCTTTGTTCTTCACATTTAAATTATCTTGCATCTGAATACGGAATGGAGTTTTGAAGGATTTCCTAGTGATCAGCGTTTGAATAACATCAATTGAAAAACAAAATCTGTAAGGAATTCAGCATCAAATTGCTTTCAGTAACAGTGATGCAGGTCCCATACCTACAAATTTGCTCAAACCTTAGCTAGGTAATTCCCTGGTGCTTTGAGTTGTTTCTCACTTGGGGGATCTTTCGATGTTTTTGATGTTTATCACTGTGCTTGCCGCTCCGCACGACCCACGCTGACATACAATCAGTACTGTCCTCATGCTTGCGCAAAACGATGAGGTAAATCTCTGGTATTTTTTGATAGAATGAAAACTCTGATACAACAATCTGTGGTCAATGCTTAAAACAGACTTATGCTGAGACACTTCTACATCTGGTGTGCTAATTGTGGCTCAGTCAAGATAAATGTGTCTTTTTAAGGACAAAGTTATAGCAGCTTTGCCCACAGAACACGTAGAATGAGATTTGGTTCTCCTGCACCTGAAGTATTCATCCTCACTTATCGTTTGCAGTCTGATCTAGTCAGGCACTTAGTTCAGAATGAAATTAATTGCACCTTCCACTGACTAGACCTCCATCAACTGTAATGCAAGGGCAACAAGCCCAGACGGAGACATCTGTACTGTTTAAATTGCACACCCTGTGATAAATGCAAGGAAGAAGAGCAGTGAGTCCCTACTGACATTATTTTTGGCTGCAAACCCACCACTACCCTTGCCATTTTAGATAGCAGTACCCTCCTGGCTAGCATAGCCTCCCAGCTCCCCGCTGCATACAACAGAAGCACTACCTTCCAGCTCAAGTACAAGTTAACAGCTTGAAGGAGCCAAATCCTCCGAAGAGTTCACAGCTTCCTTTCATCCAGAGCTCACTCTCACAGACAACGGACTAAGCTAACAACCTGCCCTTCACTTTGTTGTGATTCTATAACTTCTTCCCAGTGAGGGTGACAGAGCACTGGAGGAGGCTGCCCAGGGGGGTTGTGGAGTCTCCTTGTCTGGAGACATGCTCCAGTGCTTCACCACCCTCACAGTGAGGAATTTCTTCCTAAATCTACCCTTTCTCAGTTTGAAACTATTTCTCCTTGTCCTGTCACTAGATAGCCTGGTAAAAAGTCTGACTCCAGCTTTCCTACAGATCCCCTTCAGGTACTGGAAGGCTGCTATAAAGTCACCGCAGAGCCTTCTCCAGGCTGAACAACCCCAACTCCCTCAGCCTGTTTTCATAGGAGAGGTGCTCCAGCCCTCTGTACTCACTCCAACATTAGTAATCTATTACTTACATCTACTTTTTGATCAGTGCTCTGCAGAACTCAGCTAAACCTATATATTCAATAACCAAATCCCTAAGCATGCCCATGGAGCTTAAACTCAAAGCATCTCTGAAGGAAGAAAACTTGCTGAATTTCTACTAAAAAAATTACTTAGGGCTCTGTGGTAAAGCCTTTGTAAAGAAAAAACACAAATAGGTATTTGATTGAATGTTTACAGGACAAGAGAGAAGGCTCTACATTTACAGATGAACATGCTCCTCTTGAGGATGCTGAACTCAGTAGGAATAGGATGACTTACAGGCGTTCCACGTGGAGCGATGCCAATATGGATCAGGGCTTTTTTAGCTACTACAAGTATCCAATTATAGAACATTTTGCATATTTTTTACTTTTAAATATAAAAATAATTAAAATCTTGCTCTGAATCATTCCAAGCATCCTCAGCGGAAAGCTCCTAGCACTGACTCGATCCGAGAGAAAGTTTGTACAGTTTCTAAAGACAGTTGTGTGTGCAGCTCGGAAGAAGAACCTTAGGTGCCTTTAAATCTCAACAATGAGGACTTCCTTTCATTAAAATCGTTTTTAAAAACCTTAAAAATCAGATATATCTGCTACTGACAAATAGTTGAGGGATATGGCGATTGTGTGAGGCTACGCAGGCTGAAAATTAAAAGGGCTAAAGCCCAACTGGAGAATTTAATTAGATTCATTAGAATCATTAGGGATTGGAAGGGGACCTCAAAGGTCATCCAGTCCAATCCCCCAACCACAGCAGGATCACCCAGACCAAGTCGCACAGGGTCCCAAACTACAAGAGACCTTTAGGTGTGGGATCACATCCAAAGAAGGGCAATGAAACCAGCAAATGATCTGGAGTGCAAGTCCTCTGAGGAGCGATCGAGGTAACTGGAGTTGTTTAGCCTGGAGAAAAGCAGGCTCATGGAAGACCCTATCACCCTCTACAACTACCTGAAAGAAGGCTATGGAGCGTTGGTCCTTCTCCTAAGTAACAACTGGTAGGACAAGAGGAAACGGCCTCAAGTTGCTCCAGGGGAGGATTAGTTGGAATATCAGGCAAAGGTTTCTTCACTGAAACGCTTGTCAAGCACTGGAACGGGCTGCTCAGGTGGAGTCACCATGCCTGGGGGTATTTAGAAGACACACAGATGCGGTGCCAAGGAGCGTGATTTAGTGGTGACTTGGCACTGCTGGGTCAATGGTTGGACTTGATGCTGTTAAAGGTGACTTCTAAGCGAAAAGATTCTACGATTCTATGATGATGTACATAACGAATACTGACAATTTATCCTTTGACATCAGCAGGACAATGGAACAAAACTTCTGGCTAAACATGCCGTTTCAATGGCCATTTCCTTCTTAACGTCCTAATGGTCAGCAGATTTAATTCCCAAGTAAGTTCAGCTGCAATTAAAATGATCAAGAATTCTTCTTCTAAAAGAAAGAGATGTTTCTGGTACTTCTTAGTTATTGTTAATTTAACTCTAGGCTAAGTGAAAGGTAGGACAGCACTGCACTGCAGGTTCCTAAGCCGAGAGCAGATCAGCCAAGTCAATGCATAACACACACGCTCTAAGAACAGTGGGGATGGAGGTAGCATTTCCAGGTCACTATATGGTCTTCTGCTTGTTCGACTTTTGGAACCAGCACCACATCTAGAAATGGGAACTCTTAATGTTAAAAGCACCGGCATAAGAGATCAAAGTTCAAATATAGCTGGTGAGGGAACACAATACACGGGTTTTCCGTGACTGCTAACTTCCCTTACCAACCCTTGAAGCAAAGAACAGGTATTATGAGTAGAGGCTTTTGCTTCTGCCTTATTTTCCAGTTCTTAAGTGCACCCTATTTCTCTCCTGTCTACTTTTCTAATGCCAAAATATTTTATGCCCCTGATATTTTTAAGCACTTAGCCACAGGCAGCAATTAGAATGTTGGCACTTTCTGGCTACTAACATTTAAAGCTTCTATCACAAAGGAGGAGGGGCATGTCATGTACTCCGAAGGAATAGAATCATTACCAACAACTGCTATTATTGGCATGTTCCAAATAGGCTCCAAACCAGCCTTTTTCTACGTTTCAGCCGCCTGTTACTCAGCAAGGAATAGAATCATTAAAGCAACTCGGGCCACCAGGAGATCTGTGATTTAAAAAAAAAAATAAAATAGAAAGAAAAACAGAAAACAAAGAAGGAAGAAACCCCAACCCTGCTTCTCTGGGGACCTACTTTAAATCAGGCTTCTTTCTACTACCAAAAAAGCGGTGAGCATGCGGCAGGACACACAGCTCTAAATCAATGCAGTGTTGTGACACAATCTTCAGCTTCCTGCAGAATTTATGTGTGAGATCACTGGGTACTTCCAGCAAAGAAAACCCAGTTATTTCTGATGGCTTTATGCACAGGTGTTGATTTAAAAGCACTTTAACAACAGGGAGAAACTACAGTCCAAGGATTCATTCCTTCAAGACCTGTTTAACAGCGTGGCCAGAATTCTACTGGAATGTACTGAAAAAGAGCCTAAGATTAGATGTCCTTGATGGAATTCACCATACCGATGTGATAGAAACCCACCCCTGAGCCAGCCATCCCGTGTCCCAGCTTCTCAGGTGTGATGCAGCTAAATCTGCTTTAGAGCAAGGCTGCATCACCCGTTTGTGCTGCTCATCTCATTCTAACCACCAGGAGCCAAGGGGTACCAGAAACTGCTAGCTACTGAGCAGATGGAGGCAGCTACAAGGTACACAGCTCATCACATCCATCTCATACCAGTGACAAAAACCACAAAGAAGGAATCATAGAAACATTAGGGATCAGAAGGGATCTTGAAAGATCATCCAGTCCAATCCCCCTGCCACAGCAGGATCACCCAGACCCAGTCGCACAGGAACACATCCATATGGATACTCAATCCATGAGTCCACTTGACCAGAATTCCCCTTTCCCTTAAAATAAGGACCACAGAAGCATGTAAAATATACCCAATCCTGTGAGAAATAACAGATGTAAGTTATGAAAATGAATTAACAAAATCTGTCAAGAGTCACAGGATTTGCTAGGCAACACTTCCTCGCACCATGCGTACGGGACCAGATGCAAGCAACACTCTTATTTATTTCAGAAAATATTCAGTGCAGCAGAAGAAAGGCCCAGCCACATCAGAATTATACTGGTGAGGCAAGGGGGTGCAAGGAGAGAGCATTGAGGGTGGGGGGAAAAAGGTAGCAAGAAGAGAACTGCGTTTGTTTTTATCAAGACCTTAAAAAGGCTTCTTTGTTAGGAAAATCCAATCTCCTCCAAGACTGTTGAAAGCAGGGGCAGAGGAAAGGGGATCTCTGTGAGGTGAGGCAGGAGCGTTGCTTTACACACTCAAGCTCCCATGGAGCTCAAGGACCAGTAGAGACCAGTTCTCCTAACAGCCCAGATGAGGGATTTGATCAGCACCATCCTCTGCAGTGTGCCTCACCAGCCAGGACTGGGAAGATTTCTTGGAGCACATGAAGAAGAAAGGGAGAACAAGGTGCAGGATTCTAAGAACAGGTAACACAGAGGATAAAAGGAAGCCTGGAATAAAAGAGGAGACACCACACCTGCACCTGTCACCACTCACGTCTTTGAAGGACTTCAGAGTGAGATTCTGTTGGGTTTAACAAGCTGTGTGCTTTACAGAAAGGGGCTATCAATGAGCTGGTAGAAGTCGTCAGGCCTGACATGCACAATCAAAACTGAGGGTCACGGTTGGGTTGGGTTTTTTTAGCTTTCTTAAACCTTATCCTATATTAAATCCTGCTTATTGATTTCATTTAGACTAAAAATAATTTCATCTTCTGAAGCACTCCTTAAAATAGATCATGGCTTGTCAGCTCTTTCACAGGAAATTTTTAAATCTGATGGAAAAGCACACGCAGTCCTGTTCAGGATGAACGCTAGATCCGTGTCCCCTCTTGCTGTCCACCAGCAGTCAGCCGAGAGGAGCACTGACTGTGTCTCCCCAGACGCTGGGTAGTCAGTGTCTGAGCAGCAAGGCAACTTTTAAAGCTGGTAGCTGTGGTTTGGTAGTGCGACTCAATACACTGACACTGCTCAGCATCGGTGTGGCCTTGGCTTGGTTTAAACCCACCCAGACAGCAAGGAAGCACCACAGAGGGTTTTGGCTGGGGAGGGGAAAAACACAACGAAAGCCTGGAGGATTGAGGCAAAGGACAAGGAGGGCTCACTCAACAGTCAGGGCAACAGACAAACTCTGCTTGGGGAAATGAAATCAATGTAAACAAAATCACCAACAAACTGAATCAGAGAGTAGGGCAGTGATAAATACAACTCAATCTTAAATAAATACACCTTCCCCCACCCTTCCCCCAAGTGCCCAGCTCTGCTGTGTTCTCCCAGAGGTAGAGAGAAGCAAGGAATGGGGTTGCACACAGCCCCAGTCTTTCTGTGTTGTACTGGCTGCACTTCTCTCCTCTGAGGAAAACTCTGTGGCAGCATGTTGTCCCTTCCTCGGGAGATAGTCCTCCACAAACTAGTGTGGATCCTTTCCATGGACTGGGATTCTCCCAGCAACAAACTGCTCCAGCATGGATCTGCCCCACAAGCACAGTCTTCTTCAGGACCAGCCCTCTGCTCCGCTGTGCAGCTCTCCATCGGCTGCAGACAGGACTCTTCCACCACCAATTTCTTGCAAGGGCTCAGCCAGGAATCTCTCCACAGGCTAAAGGGGAATGGCTGCTCTAGAAACCGCAAAGATAGGACCTTCATCAAAGGTACAGAGGCTGGGTGAGTGTGTGGTGAAGTCTTGGTGTCGGGCACGTGATGCACCTTCAGTGGCCACTGATAGCACTGAAAGATATCAAAAGGGACTAATAGAGATATCAAAAGGGACNCTTCAGTGGCCACTGATAGCACTGCAAGGTATCAAAGGGGACTACAAACTTTGGGGAGAATAATGGTGACGGTGTCTCTTCAGGTACCAGTAAACATGTACCCAAGCCCAGCTCACAGGAAGGCAGGTGTGTGCTTAGGGATGCTGTCCCTACCTCCCACCTCAAAACCTGATCCAGGGCCTGTGGCAAAACCTTTTGCTCCCCCATAGCTCAAACAGCAGAATTCAAACACCTCAGGTATTTGAGGTGGCTGGATTTCACTGGGAAGGAGGCTAATTTGTGAAAACTTGATATGAATAAAGCTGAATCCTGAGCAACTGACAGCTCAAATGTGCACAGAGGCAGCGCAATGTTCTCCAAGCCTATCTGGAGAGCACTTTCCGTGTGCTCATTTATTATATCAAATCACAAACGCAAATGCATTGAAATCTCTAGGACCCATTAGTTTCAAATTTGTTTTCCCACTGATGTTGTTTCCATCCAAGTCAATGCTTACAGTTAGATACAGTCTATTAAACAGCTCCCTGTGGTGTGACTGCAGCACATGCCTAGGGCAGGATCTGTTTGCCTGGTGCTATTTGGGAAACCTAGAGAGACCTGAGGTTGGTTGGCACGCATCAAGTTGGCGCACGGGTTACATAGGACCCTTCTGGAGCAATGCTGAAGGGTAGAAAGGTGACTTAGCCAGAGTCCCTGATGGAATCATTAAGGTTGGGAAAGGTCTCTAATACCATGGACTCACAGAAGCATCAGAGTTGGAAGGGACCACAAGAGATCATCAAGTCCAACGCCCCCTCCACCACCAAAGCAGTACTGCTTAAAGCAAATTACACAGGGCTGCATCCACGTGGGGTTGAACATCTCCAGAACACGAGACTCCACAGCCTCTCTGGGCAGCCTGGTCTAGAGATTTGCCACCTGCACAGCAAATAAGCTGTTCCTCGTATCTAAATGAAACCTGTGTTCCAGCTTGTACCCATTGCCCCTTGTCCTGTCCCTAGACACAGCTGAAAACAGTCTGACACCATCCTGCCTGCAGCCATCCTTCAGACAGTTACAGACATTAATAAGGTTTCCTCTCAGTCGTCTCCCCTCCGGGCAAAACTGTTCCAGCTCTCTCAACCTTTCCTCATAGAAGAGGTGCTCCAGAGCCCAAATCATCTTTGCTGCTCTCTGCTGTACTCTCCGGAGTAGTTCCAAGTCTGTCTTGAACAGGGAGCCTAGAACTGGACACAGTACTCCAGATATGACCTCAATGGGGGCAGAGCAGGGGTGGGGGGATGACATCTCTAGACCTACTGGCTGCACCCTGGACTATTATTTGCCCTATTGGCAACAAGGGCACGGTGTCAGCTTATGGTCAGCTTATTGTAAGAGCTTTCTCTTCTAGGCTACTCTCCAACAGGTCTGCTCCTAACTTATACTGATGCATGGGACTGCTCCTCCACAGATGGAAGATCCTACATTTACTCATTGATCATCAAGTGCAACCATCAATCATCACCACCATGTCCACTAAACCATGTCCCCAAACGCCATGCCTACGTGTTTCTTGGATACCTCCTTCCCTGGGCAGTCTGTCACAACGCTTGTGGCTCTGAGCTCTGCAGCAGCGGCAGCTGGCACATTCTGAGAAGTGCTGGGTGTCCCTTATCTAGACAACAGCCAGTCTTTCTTACGCCAGGCAGGGCTCTATGAGCGTCCTGGATGTATACACTAAGGGACTTTAAGCAATGCTGAGTCCTAATGGGATCCAACTGCATTTAGTCACTAATGCAAGTACTATCAAAACGCTTCTTCACGTCAAAAATGAGGATGCTGCTTTCTCCTTCACCCCGACTCACTCAAAACACACAGAATCAAGGACAGATAGAGCAAATAAATTGCTGGTGTGCACGAGAAAGCCTGCAATTTTCATAGGAACCAGACTACAAATGGAAACACAGGTGTCCATCAGCCCCTTTTACTGCAAAGTGAAGACCAGGTTCAGGCACAAATGCGTAGGGAGGGTATTTTTTAAGGGAACTCATGAAGATATCACTTCATTTTCAGCTGAAATTGCTAAGTAGTTGGGGGGGGAACCCAGTGGAAATGTTATTATCAAGGCAATGAAGAAAGAAGTCATTTCCTTGTGACACCAGTCACCATGACTTTCACTGATTTCTGAATAAAAATTCTAAGTCATGCATGAGAAGGACAAAAAAATTCTATACATAGCCATTAAATTATAACGTATTTAAATTTTTACAGGAAGCAGTTCAGTTCTGTTTTAGTCTTTCAGTTCATGAATTTTTCCATGTACTTAGGAATAATTAGCTGCCTCCATATGGAAAAAAGTGAAATTATTACTAGTTTCATTTTCATAATGACTATATGAATACTAATTTGCTACTGCTCGGCATCGTTAATGCTCTATTATCTCCTGACTTTCCACTTTGTTTTTTATTTTATTATTAAATTTTTGTATTATTTTATTAATTTTTATTACATTAAAAAATGTTTATTATTTTTACCTGTGGGAATACTCTTAAAATTGTGAGGATACTAAAGAAGTTGGGAAGTTACTGTTCAGTATTGCACCTCTTCTTTCCACTCTAGCATGCGCGAGGCGTATACCTGACTGGGTATAATCACAACCTGTTGCCTTCGCATAGAGTCAGTGTTTCTAGCAGGTTTAGAGCATGTATGTAGGCACAGATCTGTGTCAAAACAATTGATGAAAAACAAGCAGTTAATACCATGAAATCCTCTAGATGAAACCAAGCACTATGAGTATATATAACCACAAGCACAGTAGTGATCAGTGCTGCCTTTACACAGCTATTTCAAGGGAAAACATATTACTACCTATCACAGTCTCACAGTACTGATGAGGCTGGAAAAGACCTTAAAGATCATCCAGTCCAACCTATATTGATACCATATTGCAGTATCTCACTCAATCTATCATTCTTTGTCGGCTGGGCCATCCTGCATGGACGTACCCTGCTGTTTATTTTGCTGCTTCTTGCAAATCTTTCAGATGTGATTCCACCGGTGCTGGTGACTACAAGAACTAACCATACTTACAAAGAGGGAACAAGGCTGGAGAAGACAATTTTATGCTTTGCTCTGAAAAGAAATTAAGACTAATGATCGCATTAATGCCTTTCTGAAGAGAATTCTCATTGGAACAGCCTGCCTGCCAAGAATACTTTGTGCTCTTGCTCTGTTGGCCAAGAGGAAAGCAGCTTGTGTGGTAAATTGTGACTAGAGTAAGATACTTACTTCTTCAAGGTACCTTGGATCAGCTCTATGAGAGATGCTGAAAAAGAAGCTCATTTTATTCATGCATTACAGTGTGGAAATCAAAGCAGCATCATGCTTTCTTGCCATAAATTGCTGCCTGGAGTGTTTGATTTTAACTTTTCCAAGTAAAGAATACAACAAATGAAAGCTGGCAGCCACTTTGTGTCAGCTGAGCCCCTTCCATACCTCTTAACACATCAAAATGCTGTAATTATATGATGCTGATGACTGCTTGTAGAGTCTGTGTGGTTTCACCCTGTACATGTGAAAGTCCTGAGGTCTGTCAGTCTTTAGCGATGCAGTCTGAGATATGCATACTTCAGGAAAAGGATGTTCCACAGGGGTTTTTCCTGGCCCTTGTATGTAACCAGAACCGCACTGTCCTACTTCACTTACACTCAGACTCTTCATCCATGTACTCCATCTCTCATCTCCTTTTCTTTTGATGCCCTTTTTCCCACTGTTAACTCGGGCTTGCTTTTGTTCTTGCTCCTGTGTTTGCTCACCCCTTAGCTGACACGTTGTGACATTAAACATCGCAGGAAAACACAAACGTTAACCCAACAAACTGTACTTTCCACTGGGAAAGTTTCGGAGTCCATCCGCATGCTGTCAGAACGTGTTAAATGACACACCATCAAATTAAGAAGCACCCCACAAAGTGGTGAAAGTAATGCAATCTGATTTAAAGAAATGAATGAGCACACAGAAAATATTGTATTAAAGGAGTTTGTTGATTTTCTAGGAAAAAATGGAAGTAAGAATAAAATGTATTACACTGCTTGGGATTGCAACTGCACGGAAGGTTACGCTCGAGAAGATGCCAGGAAATCTCCTGAAAGCTATTGCGCTCTGAATGCGATACCATTGTACAGAAGAAACTTCTCTATTTTATTGATCAAAAGCATTACAACAGCATTTTACAGCCCGGCATACACAGCACTTCTGAGCTTTGGATTTTGTCTTTCTATATTATTTTTAGAACAGCAATTTGTGATGATTTTGGAAGGTAAAATGAAATAGAAAATCACAGGGAATGGATCAGAGGCTCAACACTGGTTAGCAAAAGAAGGGTGCTCGTTAATTCATCCACAGCAAGGAGTATCCGAGACTGATTTCCATCCTGCTCGAAATCCTAAGGACAATGATGTTAAAAATGAGCACATAGAATCACAGAATGGTAGAGATTGGAAGGGACTTTGAAAGATCATCCAGTCTGATCCCCCTGCCACAGCAGGATCACCCAGACCAAGCTGCACAGGAAAATATGCAGGAGGGTTTTGAATGTCTCCAGAGCAAAGAGACTCCCCAGCCTCCTTGGGCATCTATCAGAAGTGACATTCCACTTGATAAAGAATGTACGGTCTCCAAAATGACTATAAACTGAAAGTGCTATTTTGAGATACAATAATTAAGAAAAGGAATGAGATGTCAAAAAGAAAACTTCAAACAATATAAAAGATCATTAACTACACTGTAAATGACCTCAGGAATGAACACATTACTGTAGAACATTTTTACTCGTGGGCATATTTCCACTGGTTTAACGTTCAACCCATTTTTTTAGCTGTTGAGAAACATCTTCAGGGAGGAAAATGATGGAAACCTTGGGAGGTGTCCAAACTTAATGTATCACTCCCTAATTCAAAAAGAAAGATAACAGGCCTTCAAACTATTGAATTTTACTATTTAGATCTATTGTAAAGATCTGGTCATCTGTTTCATTATTTCCAAAGGTCAAGCGATGTGCCTTTGAATTCATAAAGTAATATATAACTTTCTAAATCTTGTTGCAGCTGAAATCTTGAAGTGTAGACAGTTCAAGTTTTCCTAAGAAAGGTCAGTGCAATATAAGAAAGCATCGCTTTATGAGAGGAGGACTAAGGCTGAAAACTAACACAGACACAAGATTTCCCTCGTAGAGGAATCGTATGTGTTAAGGTCTTGGAGTGGTAAATTCTAAATCATCATTTAAGACAACTGTTATCAAATTACTTATCACCCATAGTATTAATAGGAGTAGAGGGTTTCATCACTAATCACATCCCTCTCAGCTTCACTGAAACGTTTCACTTACTAACTCATCTCTGCCATAATGAATAAAAGCTGGCACGCATGGGCACGAGAGACACTGGAGAATCCAAACTGCTTCAGGACTGGCAGCAGAGGTAGCGCTGCATCTTCAAAGGTACTGCTGTCTTTTCTTCAATGATAAGAACTGCAGATACCTGTAATAAAAGCACTCTGATCTGCAAGTAGTATATGTCAGTTTAAAGAAACTGTGTTTTGGAGGACATGTACCTAGTCTATGTGTAGTGGTTTGATTTCTCAGCATACTAAAATCCAAGAGAGGAGAAAAGCAGCAATCCTATTTATCCATCTGAATTCCTGGGGAAGGAAATGAGTACACTAAAATTTCTGTTAAGCTACTAAGAAAATACCACTCACATTCATTATTTGCAAATGAATATCTTAAATATTTGAGTTAATCTCTTAAATCCAATAAGACACCCAGCTGTGAGAACTATTTTTGGACATTTGCAGTGTGAATAGAAAGTGTTGTAGCTATTCCTAAATGACACCATTTGTAAATACACTCTAAAACGAGTGAGATTGAAATCTCCTATTGAAGTAAATCCCAAATTACAGCGTATGCCATGCGTAGCAGGAATACTTAACGAGATTCTGAAAGGCATTACCTTTAAAGCAAACATTACAGGAAAGATAACCCCAAAATAGCCATAAAACAGGCCAGATGCTGGGTAATAAAGCCACAAGTTGCCATCAAAGAAACGATCAATTTCACATCCTGCAGTCAGAAAGGATTGGAAACATAAGAGGGGCTTGAATTCTTATTCAGAGGGATGGTGAACCTTGTGTCACTCTTACAAATGGGAGTCCAAAGCCTTCCTAGAAAGGCTGTTAATATTCTTCTTACTTGTATGCAACATCTTTTTGCTCTGTGGTGTCTTCATGCCCAGATTTTAAACCAACAATTAAATCTGCCTATTGTTTCCTTTACAGCGTGTTATCATGAGAAACTCTGGGTAAGGATGTGACAAGGAACTCGGATACAGAGGGTTTTCAAAGAACTTGATTGTGCTTTTCCTTCTCCAGCATACAAAAAGAAAAGCTCAGATTCTTTCTGTAGCTTCCTTCCTACGAAGGATTTGAAAGTCTACAAGACCAAGGGATAGCAAATCAAAGGGAGAAAAACAAGCCTTGTCCTCCTTTATGCTGATAGGGAAGATAAAGGTTACCAAACTAAGATTAAAGACTGTATTTGTTTATTGACTGAAATTTGCCATTGAGAGGATAAAGGACGACATATAGTGATGCTCTTCGGAAAGAATCTCACTTGCATCAATGAAGCAGAAGCATCATCTTTTATCTTGTTCTCTGCTCAGGCAAACTCCGTACAGAAAAGGTCTATAGGCTTGGTAGCTTCACACCTCAATGACCTATTAAGCTGTAATTCAGTAAGAATGGGAAAGGGAAAGATCCTCTCTTTTTTTTATCTTCCCCTCCATTTTTTGATTATAAGAAAGAAAAGTAGTAAGTACTTGAGACTCTCCTTCTCCTGTTTGCCATTCAGGGGTAAGGAAGAGGGTCAAAAATGAACCTCCCACTTGTGGCAACTGGAGCTATTTGTTCAGTGTTATTTTTACAGGCTACTTGTGAAACTAGCAGGCAGGCGTGAGAGCTGGGAAGTCCTTTCTGCTCCTCACGATCAGTAAAACCCACTGTAACACCATCAAATACTTCTGTAACCAAATGAGCTCTAAAAACACCCATGCAAAAGTGAAATGGTTGGGACTCTTTCTGTTGATTAACTGCATCGTTAATAGTACCGGTATAGCTTCTGCAAACCAGCCTACCTAGCTGCAGAACTAGAACTGCTGGAGACTTTGCTGATATTTTATGATATATAATTTATATTAAGGCATTAAAAAGTTTTACAATGCAAACCATACTGTCAAGAAGTAAAGAACTGCAGGAAACTCATTCAGTTGGTCCCCAATGCACACAAATAAATCTCATAAAGAATCAACATATTAAAAAAACCCCGGCGTGCTAAGGGCAGTTAGATATCAGACGAGCTCCAACAATTAATTTGCATTCTCCCACACACCTTAGGGCTTATTGAAAACACAGCTTCACCTAAAGTAAAGAAGATAATAAGGATCTAGTATGAAAAGATGTTCGGAATTGTTATTCTCAGTACTGACCTCTCCAGGGCTATGCAGGAGAGTTGTTCCCTCTGGAGTAAACACTCCAGAGCCTGAACACTGCTCACACAGACTCTCAGCTTCCAAAATGAAATGTGAATCAGAGACACACAAGAGGCTGGTGTTCAGTTTCTCCCTAAATTTGTATTTCTTAGTTGTATGCTTTCCTAGCTGTTTTCCACTTCATTATCAAGACTTACTGAGACCTCTGTATTTACTAGAAGGTTTCTGGCTTGCAACAACTTTTTGTGTTCAAACTGAGCTCAGGTCAGTTTGACAACCCTGAGATGCTCTGTTTGACTGTTGGTATGATACAAAATTGGCAGCGATGAAAGGATTTCGGGTGGAGAAGGTGCAGGTTTGAAGGACCCAAGATGGGGAGCTAGACATTGCTAGAAGCTTCTTGAACATATCATAGGTTCCCAGAGCCACGGATTGCATTGGGCTGGAAAGGACCTTTAAAAGTCATCTAGTTGAACCCCACTGCAGTGAGCAGGGTCATCTTTAACTCCATCATGTTGTTCAAAGCCCCATCAAGCCTGACTATGAATGCCCCCAGGGATGGATCTTCTACTCCCTCTTTGGGAAACCTGTTCCAGTGTTTCACCACTCTCATTGTGAAGAACTTCTTTCTAATATCCCATCTAAATCTATCCATGGCCCCTCATCTTATTGCTGCACAACTTTGTGAACAGTCCCTCACCAGATTTTCTGTAGCTCATAGGCTGCAATAAGGTCTCCCCGGAGCCTTCTCCAGACTCAACAACCCCAGCTCCTCCAGTTTGCTCTTGTAGGAGAGGTGCTGCAGCCCTCTAAGCATTTTAGTGGACACGCTCCAAGCCCACATCCTTCTTGTGTTGGGGGCTCCACAGCTGGACACAGTGTTCCTAGACGATTGACTTAAGCCTTGCTGGATTGCAGCATTTGACTGTTATTTTTGACATGCTTCCTTTCCTCCAATCTATCTGCACACAGTGGGAGCAGCATCTATTGAAGCAAATAGATACTGATTCCTCTTTTCATCTAAAAGCTTTCAGCTACAGCATCCCTCACGCATCTTTGCTAACTGCAGGTGTATACCACATTTGCTATCAAAGTGGAAAGAAGTTCTTTTTAGATCACAGGGATATATGGCTATAAAACTTAAATAACTACATTTGAGAGTTAAAGGCCAATGCCATACTGGAAGCTATTTGCTGTTCATCTTCAAAACAGCAAGGACAGAGAAATGTGACAAATGTGGAATGAAACTGCACGGAAGATAAGTAAATTTTTGCACTGAAGAAGCATTTAAGAAAGCACAGTGAGAAGAGATAAAAGCGAAGTGAGACCACATATCTCTGCACGCGTAGAAATGCTGATTGAGAAATCCAACGGCAGTGATTTCCATCCTCTCATCACAGCTGAGCGTGTACTAAGTGAATAAACTGCTACTTGACATTTTCTAAATAAATACCACGGGAAGAGTACTTATTTTACTTTAATGAATCATTTTGGCCCCTACAACAGAAAGTAGCTGTGATGAACTATAATCTGTCTCAGGAAATCTAGTTCTGTAATGGAGATATATACGGACTGAAATATGAGGACTCGTGGATTCCAACAGGTCTCCTGTAAAAGAGGTTCTGATTCATCCGTGCCCACTTCTACTTACATTCGATCGTAGCTGTCGACACGCTGTATCTTGCCATGCAGAGAGAGATTTCTCTACTAGAGTTAAGGAAGCCATATGGCTCGTGGATGACTATGAATTTTCTCAAGGCAAACTGAGCTCCTTTTTTTCCCCTGTAGTTATTCAAACAAACCACCCATTTAGCCAACAGAACACTTTTTTATTCGGGTGGGATATTTTGGCCCATATAATACATTTCTGAGAGCTGAAAACCTCTCCTAAGGACAATCGTGATGAGCCAACGCTAACTTGTTTGCATTGGTGCTCCTCTTGTTCACCAGGCATGGTCAGATACACAAACTCACTGCAGCGGTAAGACGAAAAGACAAACAACAACAGTTGTGCTCACGGAGCAGAAACAAAGCAGGTGCTTTTATTTGACTGATGCAGTTTGAAAAGGTCCCCAACGGTACACCTCAGAAAACACAGAGGTTGATATTGACATTCTTTTCATTACCAAAACTAAATATCATAGCATACAAGGAAACCGCTTAGCCTACATGCAATTCCAAATGGGAAGAAAGGTTCCTGCCAAAGACAGCTGCAAATACACAGTTTATCACAAAAAGCTACCCAAATAATTACTCCAATGTCCAGAATTTAGCCAAAGCTCTCAACCAAGCTGAAATTTAAACATCCAGACTTGACCAGGCAGATGTACAGAGAAGCCTGCAGAGGTACACGGGACACTATCTGGTGGCAAGACACAGTGGGAATTGAATACCTCAAGTCTTCCTCAGGGTCAGCTATGGATGTCCTCCTACTGAAGGAAACGTTTCCCACACCTCCCAACCTGCTGGAATTCATTAGAATATCATTTGCAGATAGCCATTAACATTTTTGTCTTGATTTGGTGATTTTTTAACAACTTGGCATAGCCCACAATATCATCACTAATGCTGCCCTACAGTATTAGTGGTCCCATGACATCATTAGGAATATTACCACCAATTCTGCAAATCTTGGCTACTAACGTGTGATTTTACTGTTTACGTTGACAAAACACATTCTCCTCAGTATCTCTGTCAAAAGAAGTCTATGGTGGCTGGTGGTTAAATGCTTGTTTGAAGCATTTATGACTTCCTTCTAAGTGTCATTTCAAGTTGTACCATAAATTTAAAGTCATTTCAGAAGAAGTAGAAACTCTAAAATTACAGAAAAGAGGTGCAAATTAGATATACGTGTGACTAAAATGCAAATTCCTCTTTATAGCCCTAAAATGAAAGTTTAAAATAATCTAAAATAGAATCAATGAATCTATTTGACAGTCCTAGTTTTTTAGTTCGTGTGTAACTGAACAATGGCACAATAAATGAGTCCTTTAACTTGGGAATATTATGTCAGATCACACAGGGCCTGAGTTACAGCCCTCAGAATTAAATCTCAAATGCATACCATTGTAATTCATAGAACCATTAAACAGCACCCAAGTTCATTTAAGCACATACCAGACACCTTGAAAAGCATGGAAAACGGGGTGGGGGAGCACGGACACACAGACCCTTTCAGATACCTGATGAAGATGACTAACGCAGTAAAAACAGCTGCATATCGTAAAATTAAACCTTGTAATTCCGAAAAATAGTGCTTTGTGCAACCCATCTGGGAATTACTTGAAATTGCTACGCTACTGAGAGCACAAACAGATAAAACATCTACTCTTCCTATTTCACCACTATTTCGGATAAACTACAAAGCTGGGAATGAAATTCATCGCATATGGTGAAGGCTGATACCTCAGTCGCATTTGCATTATAAAATAAAATCAACCCCTGCTCTACCTCAGAGTCACTTTGTTAAAACCAGTTCGGTACAATCGATACACTCTTCCGACACATCCCGGGCTAAAAGACAAAACATTCGGCTACCAACGTCCCCCACAAGGTTTTTCTCTCTTCTGCACTTGCCCTTCCTCCTAGCAGGATGCTCGCTACCAGCCATCTACTACCTAAATTGCTAGAGGTGTCCAGCATTTCATGTTTTACTGGTGTTCTGCTTGCGATGCCAGCGCCAGGCGCTCAGAAATACAACACGGAGCGCTCCCGCGCTGAGCAGAGGGCACCGGAGCTGCACAGCCCTGCCGCCTGCGCCCGCACCACCCGCAGTGATGGAGCACCCGGGCGCGTTCCGAGGCATCCATCCAACGAGGACAAGACCAGCGCACCCCTGGCACCCGAAGCCGCTCTGTGACCCTGTGCCATACGGAAGCGCACCCGCACGAAGCAAGCAAAGGTCCGTCTCTGCAGATGAGGAACCCTTGGAAGTTGGAGGGAAGTCGAGGCGAATTCAGCGCCTCCACGTGCGTTCCCCGCTGAGGGCCGAGCGAGCACCGCGGCGGGAGCCGGGCCACCAGCACGGCAGCACTGGGTTTGCGAAGTCGGCAGAACGCGGGGCCGCAGAACAAAGCCCCTTCCGTTCTTTCCGCCAGGTACAGGGCCCCCTCCCCACCCGCGATCCTACCCCGGCACTGCCCGATCCGCACTGGCCCCGAAGTGGCGGTCCCCGATCCGTTTCGGGAGGCGAGTTGCGGGAAGGAGGGTCGGGCCGCGCTGCGGTTTTGGACTGATGCTGGGGAATTAATTTCCACGGCAGGCGCTGCTTCGCTAAACCGCGGAGCCGCTCAGCCAAGCCGGCTGCAAACGCCGCGGGGAGACGCGGCCCCGACGGCCCTGACAACCGCTCCCTCGTTCCGAATGCGTGAACAGGACCAGTGCGCGGAACCCATGAGAATAACGCGCGGGACGCACCCGCGGCCCCCAGGGCCGAGCGGCCGCTCCGGGGCTGTGAGATGCAGGTGGTGAGGGAGCGGTACG
>VZRI01009120.1:0-35979 GCA_013397515.1 Upupa epops | reverse complement strand
GCAGGGAAGGTGAGGTGCGGTGCGGTGCGGTGCGGTGCTGTCGGAGTTGCGGGCCGGGTGGTGAACGGCTTCGGGCGCGACCACCCTTAGCCGAGGTGGGGCATGTCCGCCCGGGCGTGACCCGCTTCCTCAGGGTGGCACCGGCGAGTCCCACTCCCCGGGGCCTTCCCGTGGGACGGGGTTCGTGAAGGCGAGGCTGGGAGAGGAGACGGGCCTGCGGTCACCTTGAGGGGGACTTCCCACGGGAGGAGGCAGCAGGTTGCGCTGGGGAAGGGCCGGGCGGGGATCGAGCTGCGGGCGGCGGGATAGCAACAGCGCGGCCTCCGCGATGGAGCCCGTGTCGGAGCTGTTGTCCCGCTTCCGCGGGTCTCGGAGGCGCTCGGGAGGGTACCCGTTGCTGCCTGCCCCTGCCGGTGGGCGCAGAGGATGAGGAGCGTCTCTTAGCGTTTGAGTGACCGCTTTTACCTCAGCGGTACCCCGTGTGCGATCGTTGTTGGTAACACGGCCCGGCAGGGCTCTGAGGTAACCACGGTACTCAGCTTTCTCCTGCCCGAGTTACAGCTGCAGTCCATTTCGTTCGCCTTTATGTTTTACAAGACGTGGCCGTGTGCAAGCAGAACGCAGCAGTGAAAATACACGTACGTTTGAGATGGTATCAGGCTTATAAGGGGAGTGGAGTTAGGGCTGAGCTACTGAAGGCCTCCTGTAGCGGCTCTTGGGATTTCAAACAGTCCCAGCGCCCTGAAGCGCATCCTTCCTGCAAGGATAACAGCTTGGAGTGAGGCTGGATAGAAGAGGCTGGTGCTTAACTGCTGTCTAGCTGGCTGCTGATAGCTTTGATTCAAGCATAGCAATAGTAGCATTCTCTGTTTAAACGCAGCTGCTTTGGGAAAAGTGGAGAAGGCAGATGTGCTTTAGTTTTCCTCATGTCAAAGAAGAAGTAAAGAATTTTCTGGGAGAAAGAGAGTTTAAGAGTTTGTTCACTTGTAAGTTAAGTGTGTGACTCCAGAGCTGAGAATGGGAGAAATCCCAAAGCACTCAAGTTGTTTAGAACCAACTGTGAGATAAAGAACTATTCATTTCAGCAGCGTGGAAGGGAAAGCTGAAATGGCCCTGCCAAGTGACCATCTCTACTGTGTGAAGTTAGAGAAGACTAATTTTTTCCTTGGACTCTTGAAGGAGTGATGGCTTGAGGTTTGTAAGAAAATACAGCTAGTAATACTCGTATGGCAGAATAACCTGTGGTCACCCAGTATGAAATAACAACATGGGAATAGTTTCCAACCTAATCTGATGAGCCTCTGCAGCCGATGGCATGTATGGAAATTGCTGACTTTCTGTTGTCCAGAGCTCTATCAATTTTATTTAAAAAAGCTAGGCATCTCAGCAAAAAACAGTAAGGGAAAATGTATGTGTTTCTCCTTAAGGTAGGTTGTGCTTCTGTGTGTAGAGTAGATGGGAAATGCTCAAGTTAGGGTTTTTGTCTGTGTTACTTAGGGAAGATTGAAGGTCTTTATTTTTGATTGAACCAGGCCATAATAGAGAACAAATGTGGTGGTCAGTAAGTTGTAGGTTGTGATTGTAATTGCCAATAAAGAGGATCCAATTAGCTGAGAGACAGTAAGCCAGCAGTGCAGGCGAAATGCATTTCCCTCTGCCAGGAAAGGGCTGGGCAGGTGTAATTGAGAAAAGAGCAAAGTTTTTTGTTTTTTTGGGTCTTTTTGGTGCTTAGCTTCTCAAATACCAATGATTTGTAACAGGGCTAGAGGTACTACCAATTATCATTGTATCTCTTACTGACGTGATGATTATCCTATTTGAGATAGATTGATTCATCATTCATAGCTGTTAAACAGCATCAGTAGCATCTCTGAAGCTAAAGTCATCATTCTTGCAAGTTTGTGCAGCCCCAAGGTAATGTTTTTGAGTACAGTTATAGTGAGGTGTTCTAGCTGCTGAAGGGTAAGGTTTTACAGGCATACCATACTTTACTGGTGTTAACTACTAAGAAGTGACACAAACATTAGTGTGTTGCACAGACAGTGGTCTAATGGTACTGCAGAATGGTAGACTAAACCCCAGTTCCCTCAGCTGCTCCTCATAGGGTCTGTTTTCCAAACATCTCCCCAGCCTTGTTACCTTTCTCCGGCCCTGTTCCAGCACTGCATTGTCCTTCTTATGCTGTGGTTCCCAAAACTGGACACAGTACTCAAGGTGAAGTCTCATGAGTGCAGAGGCACCGTCACCTCCTTCCTCCTGCTGATACGCTGTTCCTAATACCAGCCGGGATGCGCTGCTGGCTCATGTTCAGCCAGCTGTGAACCAATGCCCCTAGGTCCTTTTCCACCAAGCAGCTCTCCAGCCACGCTTCCCCAGCCCTGTAGTGCTGCTGGGGATTTTTGTGACCGAAGTGCGTGACCTGGCACTTGGCTTTGTTAAACCTCATCCCGTTGGCTTCAGCCCATCATTTCAGCCTGTCCAAATCCCTCTGCAGTGCCTCCCTACTCTCAAGGAGATTGACACTCCTGCTGAACTGAATACAAGTAAGCCTGTCTGTTATTTGGCTTCCAAACCAACTATTCTTCTACTAACTGTGTAGTAATTAACAGTTAAAACTGTGTTCTGTATCAATAGAGACTATCACAGAAATCAGTTGTGTAACTGTGGTAGAGGGCTGTTCCTACCCTACGTGTAGGCATTCTTTCAAAAGCAATACACCTTTTCCCCTTGAAGTGGTCATTCAAGATTTACAAAGCTTGTAGAACTAAAGGATTATTTAAGGGGCTAGTCAAAAAATAACAGGGGTGTAACAAGAGCATTTCATCACAGTGTCTCTACTTGCTCTTCATTCCAGAGTTTTGTAGTTCCGAAGATCCACAACCAAGCAACTCCCCGCCCTTGCCATCTACTGGCCCAGGCGACAATAGCTCATGGAGAAATGGGGCAAACAGTCTTGGTTGTGCCTTCCCGACTACAAGACTTCTTCAGTATCAAAGTTTCTGATCTATAGAGAAACCTTAATGGTTCTACGGTTATGTCCATGCTGTAAAGTAACTGTCCTGTCATGGCCTTAGTAGGAGATGTGATACCTCCGTAATAAATGAGACTTCAATTGAGTTACTCACTTGAATGTCAGAGAGGAGTTCTGCACTAACAGAGATGACCTGAATATTTTAATAGAGCCGTGTCCATGTGTTGTGCATGTGGATGATCACTTCAACAGTCCTCTTCTGTCCTCTTCTGTTATTTTATCTTCTTACCTACTTTAGCTGAAGTAACTAAACACATCTTGCACATGAGGTGGTTTCAGAAAAAATTAACGCCCCTTATGTTGTTGGAAAACTTGTTTCTAGGAGAGAGAGACCCAGTAGGGCACCTTGCAAGCCCCAGAGTTCTAATGTGTTCAGCACTCTTGAAGCCACTTCCTTTGTTCTTGCTGCCCAAGTTGCATTTAAGTAGGCAGAAGGCAATCAATTGAGAAGCGTGGTGGGGTTGCTTACAGTCTGTATGGAAAGTAGCCAAATGTGCATGACAAGGGTTCTTGATAGAAATGTTTTCAAGGAAACCATTGTTTCCTACACTCAGCTGGACAGGAACATTTCTGATGTTGTTCAGAATTGTATTTCTTTAGTTATTTAACATGCTTTTATTACAGTCTGTAGTTTTAGTTAAGTCAGCTGTGAGCCACAGGAAAACCTTTATAAATCTGGGTTGTTACCATAGTGTTGGCATGTGTGGATTTGTGGGTAGCCCAGCTATGTACATAATAAACTAGAGTGGTGTCAATGTAGTACACTGATGCCAAACAGTTCATTTATTTGAAGGAAGCTATTTACTGTTCTCACAAAGATCCTTGATGTTCTCATTTTGTACCACTAGCCAGCTTGTGTTCTGCACTCTTATTTCTTGGAGTTAGATGCACTCTGCTTTGTTTAAGCTAGGGCAAACTGTAGAGACCTGGCTACTCTTCAGTTTTCTGATATAGTTCTACTGTACTATTTTTCCATGCATGATTTGTCAAGAATTCGTGATGGAACTAGTTTGGTACCTATTGCAGCTTCTTCTCATTTCTGAAGATATTGCCCTCATTGCTGAGGAATCAACGGAAAGAGAGATCTTCTGGAGTCGTTTCAGCTCATTGCACAGTAGGAACATTCGGTGCTTTCAATTACAGGCTTGATATTTTCATAGTGTTGCATATTTTCAGCTTGCAAGTTAATTTCTCTCACTGGAATTTAAACAAAACCTTACTCAGAAGACAAAGCAGAAATATGTAAGCTTTTCACAGTTTCACATCTATTAGAATTGAAGTTTTCTATGGAAAATTTCCAGCCAGCTGGAGTAGATGACCATTGTGGGTCCCTTCAAACTGAAAAGCTGTAATCCAGCTGCAGAAATATCCTAATTGCTCTCTTCATCCTGTGTTTACAGCTCTCTACATCTCACACACAAGACCAAAACAATGTGTTTTTTGAAGTATAGGAGTATACAGAAGCCGTGTACTTCACTGTAAAATGGCATAGAATCTTAGTGATGCTGTGAGGCAAGTACCCAGTTACAAACATTTAGAATTTAAGTATGCTGGCTCTACAGATTAAAATCTTCCACCGTTAGCTTGTTTAACGTCGTTAATTGCTGGTAGTATGAGACAAGTCACGCTTCCTTTTCTTTAAGTGCAAAACGTGATGTCAGTGAGACTTCTGTGAGGATGCTCAGCAAAATGTAATCCTACAGCTCTGTTTTAATTTTTCTGTACAGCTCTCAAGTGCGACTGTGCCTTTGGTACTGCTGAAGTAGTAGGGAAAGTTCAGGATCTTGATGACTGCACTAAGATGTTATGTGGGACTACCCATTTTAAAAACCAACAGCCATGCATCCGGTGGGTCTGTTGTCCCAGATCTTGTAGAGACATAAAGACAATTGAAAGCAGTGCAGAGCTAACGGTAATCAACATTCTGTGTTGCTTTCAGCTGCAACCACATCACTGCCAATCCTAGCCCCTAAATTGTTTAACTGCTTTCCTCTGTCTTCTCCATTTTCTCATCTGTTAGTTCCAGAGGCTGCTTTGATCTGAGAGGAGAGATCTATTAGCAGTGGTCTGTGCAACAAGGGTTCCCTTTTCAACCTTGTTATTGGCATCTTATTGCTGTTCACATTTCTTTCCTGTTTGATTTCAGTCTCCTTTTCAGAGATAATTCCCATCAAAGTAGTCTGTCTTTTCCAGACACTGGGTTTTATAATATGTGAATAAAGTTTTCAAGAATGTCCTCAAAACCTTGCCAGTAGAATGTATTAAATCCCCTCCACTGTACCATGTGCACTAATGCTGTATGTAGAAAGGCCAATTTTCATTGGTTCTGACTCCAAATCACGTATCCCTCACCTTTCTGCAGTTTCACACATCTTTTCTTCAGGTCTTTTTAAAAACACATCTCAAAACTGTATGTGCTTGTTCAGAAACATTTAAGTGTGCTAGGAAAAGTGGAAGAGCATTACCAGTCTGCTCTCTTGAAAGACTACGTGAATCCATACAGATCCTGCATCAGTTGTGAATCCATACAGATCCTGCATCAGTTGTGAATCCATACAGATCCTGCATCAGTTGTGTTGACTGGAAAGCAACAACAACAAATACTCACGTGTACTCGACTTTGTTATGGTTGTGATGAGAACAAGCCTTAGTCTATTTCATAACTGAGAGATTAGATACATCTCATAATATGTGTATTTCCCCGAATTCTTTTCATTGCTAATCTCTTGTTAAGAGCTAGATAGAGCGGTTTGAGCAGTTCTTACCAGATGGGCTGATTTCTGATGCTCCATAGTCTCAAAGACAGGTTATGGGGACAAAAGCTGTTCCTGAAAGACAAATCTCCTGTAGTTAAGCCAATGCTCATGGACATCACAGGATATCTCTTTTTGTTTAAGTAATTGCAGCAATAAAACCCCGAGAAAACAGCATACCCTGATCATCTGAAAGATGTTTTGGTAGCTTAGCTCTGAGACTTCTATCTCCAAAGCAGAGTGCTGCTTTGGAGGATGTAGAGCTGCTGAGCACGGCAGGATATATCTTCCTCAGAACCTAATATTCTTGTTCATTGATACACAGCAACAAACTTGTTCACAAAACGTTTGAGCTGCAGCAGATTGTTTTTCCCCTTCAGCTTATAATATACCTAGGATTTCAATAGTTGGGACTCAAATGAGTTGTTTTTACAGCTGCTCTTTAGTGATACCACCACCTTCCTTCTCCCGAGGAAGGTGTGCTGCTGTGATCTATTGCTTCCTGCTGTCTTCAGGGAGCCTGAAACACATCAGGTTTCAAAGAGAGACCTTGTCATGCCTAGGTGTCACTGCTTCTCACTTCCATTCTGTTATGGTTATTGAGAATTACTGGTTGTCTCTTAAGAGGACATTGCAGTGCTGAGATACACTGGCATGGGTGTGAAAGCTCTGCAGGCACTTAAGAACTTCCTCCACAGCTGCTGCTTCGTGTGTCTGCAGAAATCTCCAGCCTGTGAGATTGGATGCTGCTTTGGTGCTGGCAACTGATCCACATCCTTGCTGAAGGGAATCTATCTATTCTGCTGCTGTCTACTTGTAGCCTTCCTATGTGACTAAATAGATGTAGCTTAGTGATTCTTAATGAGTGATTCAGTTGTAAAGCCTCCGTGCCGAAGGAGACCTGCATTTAGAGCAGACTTAGAACACTTAAGTGGGAAGATAAAGAGATTTTTATGAAGAGATTTTTTAAAATAGTGTGTGTTTAGTCTGTAAATGTACAGTATTAATTTATTACAAAAAATCTAATCAGAGGATTTTAGGTTTGCTGCTGAACTCTGGGATGGGGTTTAAAGCTGCTTTTCTGACTCAAGTTTAGAACTGGAATACATTATTTTCAGGTTTACCCATGAAAGGGAGGAAGTACTAAAGACAGGCATGAATGGACTATCAGGGAAACGATTTTGTATCAATCAGTAGTTGATTTTTTTAAGTCTTAAAATAGCTTTAAAGCACTGCATTTCTATGTTTCTTACCCCACAGTGTTCATAGGAGAAGTACTGAAACGGCTCTATGCTAAAAGGTCATCTTCTTTTGCACATGCTTCAAGTAGAGAAGAGAAAGCAGTTCTCAGAAATCTGGACTCAAAATCTGAAGGAAAGAATTTGGATCATGTTCAGACTTCATCAGCAGATGCTAGCACATCCACTGATACACCCTGTGAATCGTGTCGAGGTGAGATTGCGTAGTCCTCTTTATGATATGTACTTTTAAATATAGTTACTTGATTTGAGAACAGTATAATATGTACCTTCTCTTTTATTAAAACCCAACAGACAAACCTGGATACAAGTATTGGCCAATGCACAAGTCCTGTGAAAGCCAAGTAGTGTTGGTGCATATGCATGCATGCAGCATTTTGCAGTAGCTAATACGAAATGTCAGTGTAAGCTGTAATGGCCTTTGGATAATGTTAGTAATGAACAGTGAGAAAATTCATTAGACTGGTACAGCTCTGCTCAATAATTAGAGATACACCCGAAGATTGGTGGGAATACATGATCCAGCGCTTCCTTCTGCCCTTATGTTGCCACAGAAACTCCTTGGGGAATGTAAGCCAAACAGAAGACAAACATCATTTCAGGCACAGCGTTAGTGCTGTGCTCAAGAGCATTGTTTTGTCTGTGTTTATGCGGTGACAGTGGCATGTGAATATTTTGACAGGTTAGAAAAAGTCCTTTCTCAAACGGTTTCTAAAATGTGACTTCTGTACCAAATGGCTTGTAAAATGTGAGTTCTATACCAAACGAGTTGCAAAACAAGGTAGATGTGGGATTAGCTTTTGAGTGGAAGACCCCCTGCTTATTAAGTGTTAGAAGTGTGAATGGCTTTGTGTTGTTGCTCATCTAAACCAAGTTTTGCTGTAGCTGAAAGGGAGTGTTAAACTAACTTGAAATACAGTGGCATTGCCCAAGAGAGTAAAAAGCTTTGTCCAGGAAAGGTGTTCAGATACACCACTAACTCTCAAACAAGAACTGACTGTGGATGTGGTCAAAGATGCGCACCTAAGGTCCTGAAAGAAGTGAGCAAAATAGGTAGAGGGAGGACTGAATGGAAGGCTGGTTGGAATTGCAGAGAGAGGCTCTGGAGAGCTGATTGATCTTTAAGAATAACCTCACATCATAAAAATGGCTGCTTTGGGCATGCAAAAATATGTAAGTGTGGCAGGATGCTTGAGTCCCACACATGATCTGCAACAAGGATGGCTGGTAACAGGTTGGCTTGCAGGACTTTCTTACATGTCTGTAGTAGAATTGTGTGCCTGTCTTGTCTTGCATCCCTTTAGTGTGACAGAAGATAGTCTGGAAATCTCAACTTGTTGCACTTCTGTTTGTTTGAACCCACTTTGTTTTTTGGTTTTCTGGGTCAGTACATCTGGTGATACTTTTGTGCAGTCACTAACAAGAACCACGTTTTCAAAAGGCTGACAAAAGCATTAAGTTTACTGTATAAAATGGTATTTGACAGTATTGGGAACTAATTGTCCTTTCAAAATATGCTATTTTTTGCTCTCTGAAGGAGATGTGCTAAATAAGCATGACTGTAGAGTTACTTCATAAGCTAAAAAAGCCTTTATTTTTAGTGGTTCTATACCATTTCTTACAATTAGGGCCTTCCCAAACTCCCACTGAATCGTGATCTGAGGGGCAGAACTTAGTTGACCTTGTGAAGTGTAACTCGTCTGATTGTATTAGAAACTAAGTGTATACCATTAATATTTGTCAAGTTAATGAGACTCAAGGTTTTGATCCAGAATCCTAATACAGGTAAACAGTAGCTCATGGGATGGGAACGTATAGCAAAAAAGAACAATTCTGTGTTTAGGATTTTCACAGCAAAGTCACAAGGCTGCTCTTGAAATGAAGAGCAAACTGAGCTCATTTTCAGTTGGCAGCAAGCAAATGCTGTGGTAGTACACAAAGGGTTGTGCCTTGATTGATGTTCTATAAAAGTGTCATTAAAAAAAGCATCCTTGAAGAAGGTTACAGTGATAAACTCGTAGGGGAAAAAGAGAAATCAGTTACCCATCTGTGAAACGAACAGATAAGGGTTTTTCTCTCTGTTACATTTTTGAATGTAAGGAGCTCTTGTGTGATCTTACGGCATTGGAAGCTGAAGGTCCACAGTTAGTGATGAACTATGAGATTGGGAGATGTAAGCTGCATGTCCTAGGAAAAGGAAAGTATAATGACATTGAATATTTTTATCACGTGCTATTTTAAGTCACTTTTTTCTTGTATGTATGCCCACAACCTTTGTTCTACAAGACAGCTGATCGGTAAGGTGATTGGTAGCAGTAGTGCAAGATGGACGGTGGAAAATGAGAGGGATTATTTTGTGTGTAGATACAAACACCTTCCTAGTTTCAGAATGGCTATTTCAGTCCTGTAAAAATCTTCTGAAAAATGTAATAAGGAATTGATGGTTTCTTTAAAAAGAAGCTGACTTAAAGTTTGTATTTTCTAGTATGAAATAACAGCTTTTACTGTACAATTCACCCCAGCGTGGTACTTGCCTTTAATGTTTCCAAATTGTGAAAAGACAATTACTGAGACTCATGAGCTAACCCCCCTGCTAGTTTCTTATCTTTATTGGAATGCAATGTGCAGCATTGCCTTACATCTCCGCATTTTGAAGGGTAATAGGGACAGCTGCCCATAAAATTTAAAGATCACACTTTAATATCTTGTAAATATTTGCATTTATATATCTCTTTTGTGAGCAAGGTGAGCTTAAGATGCTGAAGTGTACAGAAGATCAGGACCCATGTTAGTCATTAGCATTGTTTTCATTTAATTTTGCAAGATTTGTAATTTAATTACAAATTAATTAAGTTACCCTGTAAAACTTACCAGGTAGGTCTGGAACTAAAGCTTAAAATGAAGGAAAGTTCTGATTATGAGAAATGCTCATTTGCCAATAAACTGGGTCCAGACAGACTTGTCAGTGAGGCACAGCTTATGTTCTTGCAAGAGCAAATGTCCTACCGAGTAGGCACACCAGTCACAGATTTAGCAGAGACTTCTATTTCCCTCGACCCGTTCCTCATTGACTGAGTACTCCAGAGTTTTTCAGCCTATCTGAAGCATCTAATTCTTATTTTTTTTCTAACTTTTCCCTACTGTTAACTCTCCTTCTGGCCCCTTCTACTTTGTTTAGTTATCTCAATTCATGCCATTGGTGAACTTGTCCTTTAACCACAAAGCCAGTTTCGGCGAGGTAAGCAAAATGGTAGAACAATGTCATCCACAGGTTAAGCCATAAGCCTTTAGGTCCTTTTCTCCTTATCAGGAGATCAGTAATCATACTGTGAAAACAACTTTTCTCACAGAAGGGAAGAGTTTTCCAGTCTCTAAATGATGAACATTCTTGATAAAACTTGCCAGAGCAAAGTTGCCTTTGATTCCTGTGGTTCTATTAAGTCACTCATGAAAACTCTGAGAAGGCTCAAAAGGGAGATGGAGCACAGTCTTTGCCTAAGTTCCTTTAAACAGAAAACCAAAGCTAAATAACAGCTGTTAAGATCTTATCCATGGTGTGAAGTTGGCTATTGTTCTATTTCCACATGCCCTTGCCTGTCCTCCTCATTCTCCATAACTCCAGGATTTGCAGTGACAAGGCAAAGTCAAAGGGACACGAATTTAACAGATGTTTTGAGCACCTCCTTCTTACTAAAATTAGCTCTAGATTACATTTCATTAAGGTATGAAATGAGAGATGACTCCTCCATCTTTAAGTATCAGTGAAACCAACTTGAAAAAACCCACCTCCATGATCAAATCAAAGGCAGTACTTACAGCTAGGGTGAGAGCTAGAAATAGGCATTTTTCAGCTGAACAGTAGTTGTGAAGAAAAGTAGCACTTATGCATCAGGTGTAAGTTGGTAGCTCAGCAATTTATTAAATGAATTGATCCTCTTTCTGCCTGAGGAATGTCAATGAGCTGTTTAGATCCCTTTACCCTTCTCTTCAAATGTATTCAGTAAACATCCTTCTGTATGCTGCAGGCAAGCTCTGAAATGAGGTCTGTAGCAGGGAATCCAGGAGGTGCGATACAGCGGGGATTTCTGTGCATGAATATGTTCTGCACAGATCAGATTCACTTGCAAATTAATTTTGATCAAATGTATCTGGAGTAAAGCAGATCATTCAGATTGCAGAAAACAAAAGCAGTGGCAAAATGCATTTGTTAGGAAATTGAATCTGGATACAGGCATCTCTTTGTCCAGATGGTATCTTAGCTCAATCATTGAGCTTGAATAGCAGAGTGGTTTCGTTTCCTTGGTATGCACCACGAATGCTTTGCTTTTGGGGACATAATGTATGTTTCAAAACTAGAGCGATTGCAAAGTTAGTATAACTTGGAAATTAAAGATAAGATCTTATCCCTGCCAGACATCTATTCCTTCTGGGTATATATGGGCTAAAGAAGCCTCAGATTTCATGTTGTGCAAACTCACACTTTAAAATTTGCACACCTCAGAGAGGAAACGGCCTCAGAGTTGTGCTGGGCAAGTTAGACAATAGGAAAAGCTTAATTAAAAGGATCATCAGGCCTTGGAACAGGTTGTCCAGGGAGAGGGTGTTTAAAAATTGGATATATCTGGAGCTTAGGGACATGATTTAGCCGAGGCCTTGTGACAGTTGGCATAATGGTTGGACTCAATGATCTTGAAGGTCTTTTCCAAACTAAATGATTCTATAATTCTATATATGTGTGTACCTGTGTCCAGTGCAGCTGCCGTTTTATTCTGTGGTTCAGTATTGTTTGTTTCTGATCATTCTTGGGGCAGGATCTACTAGCCACAAGGATTAATTTAATGGTGAATATTTCTCTTGAGGTCTGCAGTTCTGTAATTACATTTTTCTGATACTTTAAAGCATCGCTGGTTATTTTACATAGCTTCCTAGTATTTATTCAAAGAAGTCTTGCATATTTCTGGCTTGTAGAATTGGCTTTTATAATAGTCTGCAAGTCTCAGGCTTCTTTCTTACTCAGAGTTAGAACCACTTTTTAAAGGATTTGGGATTTACTAATTGATGCTTAGCATCGTCTAAAAGTTCAGACTTAAGTGTTGCTGGAGAAGGTTGTTTACAAGCTAAAGGTATAGTATTCAAGTTTTCTGTGTAAGGCATGCTGTTCCACTTCTGATTTTTATTTTCCCTAATTCTGGAAAGGAAATTGAAATACAGAAAGTCTAGACAGTCTCAAACCTTGTGGAGACAACTGATTCGATCTTTTTTGTCTACTTCATTTAACAGGTAATGAAGAACAATACTAAACTATTATCATGCCTAAGCTTTGGCATTTTTATGAAAAAGGGAAACAATATTAGGCTGTATAAATAGACCCAATGCAATTTACTCCACAGTAATTAAAACAAAAAGGCAAATGTCTATCAACACAAATATTCCAGCATTGTTATCCTAGAAGGAATTCCCGTTAAAGTTCAGTACAGCTGTGTGATTTATTTTTCTCAGTTGGGTTCTCCTTTCTTTTTCCATTCATGCTGACTGTTTACTGTAGACTCCTAAACTCTGTCTTTACTCATCCTAATCCTGGTTTGTGACAGATATGCCTGGACAGCCCTGGTGCTAAGTTGATCAAATTGCTATGATGAAGTGTAAGTGCATCCAGGACAGGAACCGGCTCTGGAGACTTGTTAAACAGTTAAGCTTTGTATAAGTCAATTACTCTGAAAAGCCATCTAATATGAATAAGCTAAAGAACATTGGAGATGATAATTATCTGTATCACAAAGTGTTGTCACACTCTTACATCCTTCTCTCAAGGGTTTCTATTACATTGCATACTATATTACGGTGCCATTATAGTGTGAAAAGGGACATAGATCCAGGCATGAGAATTCAGTATTTGGCTGTAGATGAACACCAAACTCTGGCTCTGGTAGAAGTGATGCCCAACATGATTTACAAACCGGTAGCTGTGTGCTTAAGGAGAACAAAAAGCACAGAAACCAAAGCACAAACAACAGAAAACCCCCTCTCTCTGTTCAGACTGAGTAGGCTGCATGTGTAATATCTGTAAGTCCTGTTGTTAGAGAAAAACCCTTGTAGTTCAGTCTCTGGTTCCCCTAGCAATGCTTGCTTTGTTTTAATGGTGGTTGACAGATTCCCTTCTTTTCCAGTATTCTTTCATCTATACATTCAGGCATTCTTCTCTTCTGCATCTTCATTTCAAACAGCTTAGCTGTCATAAAGAGATGTGCCTGCTACTGTGACAACTGAAAGCAATTTAACAAGTAGCCCGTCTAATTGGAGGAGAAAACACCAGGTTTAACTATACATGTAAACAAGCTCTAAACCCAAATGTGACCAGCTGCAGGGAAACTAATTATCTTCAGAAAGGAAACAGAAAAAGGGCCTGTGTAAGAACTTGATAAAATGTACTCGTGTTGATTAGAGAAGGGGACATTAACAGTCCCGAGGTGAATTCAACTGTAGCATAGTAATTGCATGTGTTAGCATTCCTCATGCCCAGCTTGTCTCATTGATTACAGTTCTTTTTAATGTATTGATAACGAAGGAGGTTGTATGAGGTGCCTCTCCTGCTCCCATAGGCAGTTTGTTACTTAAGCTGCAATTGTCAAAGTCATAGATTCAGAGTCAAATGGCGTGTTACCTGTTGTTCCACGTGCTTGCTCCCTCCTTGGACTATCAACTGTGTCCTTTCACTATTACTTGAAAAGTCAGTGGTTTCACTGCAAATCTATTCATTATCTTTCCACGTTGGAAAAGACAAGCTGTGAGGCCTGGCCGTCAGCAACCCTTTTCCCTACTCTGTTCTTTTCAGTTTGCATTCTCTCAACCAGGGAGAAGGTGGGAGGGTAGCTGCTGTATAAGATGGCTCCAGGCCCTTCATCTGATTTGTTTCCAAACCCTAAGCCATAAACAACTTTAGAGATCTGCCTGCATACTCTGTGGAACTGCCTTACCCCAGTGCAGAGCGATATGCAAGTGCAAACTGGGTGATCTCATAGTCATTGTATGATGAGTGACCACTAGTATCATGAAAAGAGTAATGAAATAAAATGAGCATATTGGTCTACTTCCTCCACAATATTTTCTAGCAGTTTGCTGTTAGGAGATTTTTCTGAGCCAGAGGACAACATCTGTTTATATGATCTATTTTTTTTTTCACTAATTTGTTTTTTCATCTATGCAATTCTGCTTTATGGGATCAGAATGGAACTATACACTTTTAAATTTTACAGAGAAACGTATCATTCCAAACAGAAGAGCAGACAGACATCTTCCAGATTTTAAAGCAGAAGTGAACTGTGCGGAAGAAAATATCAGTATTCTCTTCCAGGTATTGGTAGCAATAAAATATGTGACAGTAGCAAATGATGTAACATGAGATAATTAGATTTACTTAGAGATAAGAATCTTTGGAAGGAGGAGATCTTTAACCAAAATGCTGCCTTAATTTGCTGTCCTTGTTTATTCCAATAAAATAGAGATAATGAGGGAGTTGGATTGGGCATTAATATTTACAGATGAGAGAAATTCCTCTATTAGTTAAAGTAATAAGATTTGGCACTAGAGGTGTTAAAGCAAACGAAAGGAATTAGATGATATTTATTAGTACCCCATAAAGGCAATTCAGTGATTTCATGAGAAGCAAGTTCCTACCTGCAGCGGTGTACTTGTAGAGAAAGAAATCATCAGCTACTCCCAATCACCCAGCAAAGTAGGACAGCGTTTCCATTGCTGCGTGATGGTTATCGGTTTGAGTAAAACAAATGACCAGCAGTAAATGACTGTCTGTACTTGGCTAGGGTGCTTATTATCACCATCATTTTTTCTCTCTACCCGGTGTGTCTTATCTAGTATTGAGGGGGGAAATCTTGCAGAATACTGATGACAAGGAGCAGGAATTGTGCAGCACTCCAAGGAAAAGATGCGCAGAAGAATGCTGGAGATAAAAGGTTCTGCCTTTGTAGAAAGCACTCATGTGTGCACTTGCCTTAACACTGGAAAACAACCTTGTGAAAAACAAACTGAAGAGAGGATGATTGTATACAACATAACACTTCATGCTCCTAAAATTACTCCTGTGTACCCTGTGTCAGACTGAACTAACAATAGCTAGATGTTCAGCAGCTTGGATATCATCTGAACAGAAATGTATAACGTTGGGACTGGAGGTATTTCCCATCGCCAGCTTTGTTTTATAATGTTCACGCAGATAAAGGACAATTTGATGTTGTTTTTCCTGCTGATGAACTGAAAAAGTGCCTGCTTTTTATTACCACAGCTCAGGAGGATCCTGAGGTGTGCAAGTTCTGCACTGTGCCACTGATACCACCTTTGCTGCTCTTTGTTTTAAGAAGTTTTGTGGAGGAAATAAAAAATACTCTTGCCCAGTATTTGAATGTGCACTGTCTTTAAAGAAGTTTTTCTTGCTAATCAGGGCAAACTTGACGTTGTTCAGAAGGTAGTGATTCAAGAAGCATTTATATACATCCTTATTTTAAACTGTCACCAATTAGCACTTAATCATTAATCAGCCTGGCTGGAGAGAGGTATCAGTGCAAGTACTGCTATTTATTTAATGTGGCATCATCTTGGTAGAAAGGATCTGTTGAAGAATTATTCCAAGTGACATAGTTGCTCTTCATCTTTATGCATTATTTATTTATTTTCCTGTATAGTCCTTTAAAGCCATCATTATCAACATCACTTGGAAATGTTCTGGCTTGTTCAAGAGAAAGCAGTCAGTTGCTCGTGTGTTCTCAAAGCAAATTATTACATCCTAGTGATGAAAACAGTTGTGATTTAGTTTTCTGAAAGTGCCTTAAATGCTTTGAAGCATACATAGTCGCAGATATTCAAGGTAAGTCATGCTGAAGAAGGTCAATGTATAGTTAAATTATATATTTGCATACAATGTGCACATTAGAAACACAGAAATAATAGTTCTTAGGGATCTGTCAATGCTGCTGCATTTGAAATGTTTAGATGCTAGTCCAACATAGCTGCAGCTTGATAAAAGACTTGGGTCATCTGGGCTCTTCTAGCAAGTTCCTAGTGTGAGGAGGTTAATTGTGTCCAACTGCCAAAGGTGCTCTCATATTAACAATCCTGTCCTAAGTGTTTTAAAGAAGTAAATAGCTCCCAAGAAGGGAGGGCTAGTGCAGTGTCTGTGCTGGCTTATGGTTCTAGCTGAGTGTTGAAAACAAACAAAACCCCCAACACACTAAACCAGGTGAACTTATATTGCAGCCCCTGGAGACACCATGAACATCCTGGGTTTCTGGAGTGGCTTTTGCTCCCTGGGGCTGGTCACTGCTGTTGGCACTGCTGAGCAAAAAAATACTGTCTGGTTTTGCCTGACCAGAACAGAGAGGTGTCTGTCCTTCTTACGGGGTTACTGTTTCATTAGTGGATGAATGCAAAGTTGCTTCTGTCACTTTGTGATCCTCTTGTATCTGTCCAGATAAACACTTGCTAAACACTTGAGCTGGTGTTGAATGGGGTAGAATGTGTAGATCTTAAGGCTGTCTGTGGAAGCCTCTTCTGAAGGTGGGACAGAAGAGTTGTCTGACACAAGATAAAGGAGCGATTCTGGTGAAAAGAGCTAACCTGTCAATACTTGTTTATGTGTAGCTGCTACAGAACTTGGTACAATTTTGTGGTCACAGGATAATTTCAGGGTTCCATGCCTGACTTTCTCTCAGTTTTCCCCTATAAGGAACTGCTGTATTTGCCATAGTTGGAAGAATACAAGGAAATCTATACTGCGATCAATAGCCAGACACGATGGGTGTTTTCTGTTTTGTAGGTAATGACAGCACAGTTCAGCCTCCAAGGAAAATGTACACAGTAAATCTTCCTCCGGAGGGTTACGTCGCAGTTCCTCCAGGCGCTGTTAGCGTTTCAGTTTCTGAAAAGTCAGACAGCAGCACTGACTCAACAGGTAAGTCTGTTCTCACTATGATGAATTCTTTTCTGGAGAGAAGCTTAGCAACCCTTATGTAGTAGATCCAACTTGCAACAGTTCCTTAAACTGACGCTGCCAGCGGGTGTCAGTGTTTTGCAACATAAGCAAAATGAGGATGCGCATCCCGATGGGTTTACTTCCATTGTTGGTTTGAAGACCAGATTCTACCTTTGGTTACAGCCAGTGACAGTGTCGTTAACCTTATTCAAGTTAATAAAGTGTAAATATGAAGTCTGTTGCTCCTCCTGCTCCAGTGCCACATAGGTATTCATGTTATGTCTGTTTACATAGTCTTTTTAAGGGGAAATGTTGGTTAAAGTCATTTTCCTGATGTTCCAAGGAACGCAGCAAAGACTTACCATTTCAGATTTACCTCTCCCAATTAGAACAGACATCACCTGATTGCAATTGATGGGGGACGATACCAAGCCTTCAGTTTCTGATGAGAAACTCTGACCGGGTAATGTCAGAAACAATATTTAGACTTGTCACAAGAGAGGCAGCACAAGATCTGGAAAGAAGTGGGCGTTAGGTTGACCTCAGTTCAAAACATGATCTTCAGAATGATGTTGCCAGAGTAAAATTGATTGTGTCTATCTTAGAAAGAAGTGCTATGCTCAGATAAGAGAAATTCATTTAGCCTTTTCAATTGCTATGTTCCTCTGGACGTGTATTTGTCTAGAAGTGTGCATCACTGACATTTGCTGCAGCAAGGAAAATAGGCATGTCAGTCTGCCGGAGTAAAGCGCTTGATAAAGCAGTGGTTATTAAAATACACAATCCTGGAGACTGACTGGATATAAGGAAAACCTGAGATAGGACCTGCAGATACAGAAAGGCAAATGGTCCCAGAGGGGTGAATCTTCAAAAATTTCTCCTTCTTAGTGTAACAAATCTGATTTCATCATCCAATTTTAACAATTTCCTTGCTGTTCTGGAGAAATGGAGTCACTGTGATGGTGTCTGTCAGTTGAGTAATAGAAATTAGAGAACTGTTCGAGAGAATAATGCAGAGGATTTCTTCAGTCTGTCATGTTACGTTTGTGTTGACTTTGGTCCACGCTGATGCCTTCCTGCCTTTCTGTGTTAGCAATACGCTTTGTACTTTTAACAAGGGCATTAAAACTATGTAATGTTCAAACCACAGATAACTTATCATCCATCAGATTCTGGTCACAAAATCAATATCCTCATAGCTTAAAGCTATTAAATTAGAGATCAAAATGAATTTATTTTTATCTCTTTATTGACACGTCTTTGATTGGGGTCACTGGAGAGATAGACCATCGTGGTTAAGAGGGTGTTGTCCGTGTGATAGCATAATCCAGGAGACTGACTCTGTTTTTCTTAACCTAGTAGGAAGTGATCGCTTAGTTTTGATTTGGTGGGGTTTTTTTAGTTGCATTAGATTGTGGAGTTCTTGATTGTTATTGTAAGACATTAAATTATAGGAAATACTGTATCTTGCATAAAATATGAATGTAACCTTCCATCTAAAAGAGATAAACCACTCCGTTTTATTTCTCCATCAATGTTTCTTGGGTACTCATGAGGTCTGATAACAAATTGTAAGGGAAAAATCGTTTAGGCACAAACTGATGTGCTCAGTTTTAATTTCTCAAGTATTTTAATACTAAATCCATGTGTTTGCATGGCATCAATGTTTCTTAGATTCAGGGCACAGCAAATTACCGACCCACAGACTGTGGAAAATAAAAAGCTTGTGCACGTAGGAGTTCAGAAATATGAAGCAGTTGAGGGCACCTGGAAGACTGGATAGAAAATGATAGACAAGCTAATTTTTAATTTCATAACCCATTCTTTTGATTCTTGTCAAGTTTTGCTCTTTTTTTCTTTGCATTTCACAGACATTACAGAGGCACCACTACTTTCCAGTCATTTGTTCTTCAAGTTAATTGGCCTCAGTATATTTTAAAAAGGAAAAAAGGGTTGAAAATTGCTTTTTCTGCCGCCTGCTTCCATTTGAGACATCCACAGATGTCTGGAGCTCTGTTACCACTTGGTGAACAAAGCAGTTTGCCTGTTTCTTACTCAGCTACTTTTACAACTCTTGCTGTAAGGTTTGTTTAACCTTTCAGACTTATTAGCATGGGTCTTACCCCTTCCTGAAAGGATGCTATGGACTTGATTGCAAACCCATTTGTAAAACATCTGCAAAGTGGTTCTCTGTCATTTGGCAAGGAAGAAGCAGTGGATTATACGCTGGGTCTGTTTCTTTTAGTATTTGTAATGGTCAGGCCAAGCCTTCCTTATTTTCTACTAATGAATTTCCCCAGTTAATTTTGAGTGTTTGGTTTTAGTTCTCTGCCAGTTGGCATGTAATTGAAATAACATCTTTGTGCATTATCAGATTAGGTGATTTAACTCGGTCCTTGGAGAAATTAGTGTGTGACTTGCAGTTTATGAATGGCAGGTTTTCCTGTGCTCCCAACAGCTTCAGGCATTTCAGATCACAGGCTGTAGCAACAAGGACGCTTCTGGTAAGGCTGTTAATATAAGCCTTTCCATCGTGTTGCTGGTGTTTATAGGTTAGTCAGTAACTTGGAAGGGAAGGATGTCTACGAGGTTAAACAACTTGCTCCTCTACAGCCAGTTTCTCCCTCAGATTGAGTGTACTTTTGGGGCCAGTTACAGCAATAGGTGCCACAAAGGAGTAAAGATGGGACAACTGTAGCTGAAGATCTCTGTACTTGCAGATGTTTTCTCATTTACTATCCTGTCCTATCCCATCTGCAGACCTTGTGTTTTTTGATAGGTGCAATGACATCCCTAACAGATAATATCAGCACAGATTTCTTTCTGAACTTGAACAAGATTAAATAAGCATTTTCATTTACAAACTTCAGATAACTTATTTAATCATTTGTTATCTCATATTTAATTTTAGAAAATCAAATCTAAATCCAGTAGTGGTGTTTTTCTCTGACACCACTATCAGTTGACTTAGATCACTGGAATTGAACTGCAAGGTTAAGAGAGACTTAAATCAATTTCTTTAATATCTCTTGGGGAAAAAGTCTCAAGTCCTGTGACACCTGATTTAAGAGTTACCCAGAATTCTAGATGTATGTTGAATTTTTATCATATTGACTTCCAGGGATTAGATACGTGGTTGATAGATGCTTGCTGGGGTACCATGCTGCAGAAGCCAGCTGACTAGTGCGAGCACTTCTTTTTGGAAATAGTCCTTTAGGTGCACCACATGTCATCCAGATTACAAACATCAGAAACAGGCAGTTTCACATGGGCAGTCCCTTCCAGAAAACATCCCCAGACTACCAACTGGTATCCTGCAGCAGTGTTACCAGCAATTTCAGTGATCTGTCAAGCAGCCAGCTAGAACTGAGAAATAGCCTTTCTCTAAATTGAGGACTAACAAGTTTGGAACCTCCTGAAGGTGAGTGTGAAATCCACCGAGAAATTCAGTGCTGCCCACTGAGAGTTTCTAAACACAGGGCTGGGCTATCACTTTAAACTGTAAATATGAATCACTAGTTTGTTTATATACAATGCAGAAACAAGTCATTTCTAACTACCACTGTCAGTAACTATTTACATCTTCTAAATGCCAGTATAACCACAGGCATATGGGACTATTACAGATCTTATGCATCATTGCATGGATTGTTTAATGCCACCTAAGTCTGCAGTAGTTAGTTCTCATGTGTGATGGTTTCTGGCGTTTAAGACATTGCTACATACGCACCACACAAAGCAAAAGACTTTGGAAAATGTCTTTGGAATATGTCTTTGGAATTGGAATGGCAAAGAATTTGGATTTGGATTACAGATTTGTAGTTCAAATTTATGTGTGTGTGGTCCAATCCCTAATGATTCTATAAGCTTCAGAGAATTAAGAGACTCTATGGCCTTGTATTTTTTCTTCTTTCCTGACTGCATCCCTTTAGCTTCCCGTATCATTTTTCTATTCTTGTCCCTTACCCACTGCATTGCTTCTCCCTCTCAGCTGGAGTTACGCTCCCCGGCTCTCCCTACTTGCAGCTGTGTTGCAGGCTTCCTGTTGTCATAGTGACAGTAGGCAACTGATTGGAAAGGAAAAGGGATTGAGAACTGCACTAACAACCACGGTAAATCCCAGCGAAAGGCCAGTGCTGTTATAATTGCTGCCTGGATTGAGCAGCCAGCCAGCCAATGTCCTACGAAACTGCTTGTATAATTAGAGTGAGGTACCTAGTGATCTTTTTAACAGGTGATCATAATAGTCTAGTTACAAGCAGACATCATTTGGAGGAGCCTTCCCTGCTCAGAAAGGGCAGTGAGTATTGCTTCTCAGCTAAATACCTTAGCTGAACTCTAGCATTTTTACCGGAAAGAACACAGTGTCCATCCTTTCTGTTCTTCTGCCAGAGAAAATAATTAATAGATTCTTTGTTCAGCACTTCTGTATTCAGCATATAGGTGAACACTGCAGAGGAGATAAATGTTAATTTTTGCTTGTTACAGCCCCTTAAGGAATGGAAATGCATAGCCTTAGGATAAACGGGAAGACAATGAAACGGTGACACAGCTCTCCTGCTTTTATCTCAGGATCCAGGTTTGATCTTGTCTTTTTTAGCCAGCTTTCCTCCTCCTAAAAAAAAAGTCAGATTTTCTTGGCATCTCCTCTGTAGCCCTTGCCAATGGAAATATCACATATATCTGCCTTACTAACACATTGTCTCCTGGGCTCTTTGTTTTTATTGTTGGCTTTTTTACCCACTACATGTTTTCTGATCCCCTGTTGAATCTCCATTCCTGGAAGTGTTTAAAAGTTGTGTGAGCCTGGAGCTTAGGGACATGGTTTAGTGGTGGGTTTGAGACAGGTTAATAGTTGGTCTCAATCTTAAGGAAGGGTTCCAATCCTAATGATTCTCTGATTCTTCTCAGTTTTCTACTTGTCAGTTGTTTAAGTACATTAGCCCATGATGGCTTTCAGACATACAGATTAATTAAGTACTCATAATCAAGTCTCAAATGCTGCTCGGATGAACTTTGGTACCATAATCATGATTATGCTATTCTCGGGTGGATTTTTTATAACATTATTATGTTGTATATATTATACAGCTTTCTATGGAGACTTTTTATTCTCTGAGAAGAAGAATTTGTCTAGGAAGAAACAAAATATTATACAATATGCAGTGTTTCCTTCATATGCATTACATGCATATGTGTCTGTTTCTAATGTGTGTGTAAGATAAGGAATTTTAGTTATTACATAAGAGTTTAGATACAGGTTTCATCTCAGAAATTACTTTTCCCAGAATAAACATTTTTACAGGACTTTTTTTGGACATACAGTTAGATGTTTGCTATCGATCAGTTTATAAACAAATGGCCCACATCTTCAAAGGTATTAATTTTGCATCTCTTCTACTTGTCCTTTGAAAGATTTAAATGGAGCTCTGCTGTGTGTCAGGCTCTGCATCTTTAGTGCTTCTATAGAACACAGCAGCTCAGTTTGGGTTGTTGGTTTTGATTTTTTAAAGTCTATTTTCATAAAGTCAGCAGTTGCCCAGGGGCCTTCATAAAACAAAACTAAAGCCTGTACCAAGAAAGCAATTTTTATCTGTACCCTCACAGGAAATAGTCA
The DNA here is from genome assembly GCA_013397515.1 of Upupa epops. NCBI lineage: Eukaryota > Metazoa > Chordata > Aves > Bucerotiformes > Upupidae > Upupa > Upupa epops. The sequence goes on along the minus strand of VZRI01009120.1, from coordinate 13,337 downwards.
GGTTGACAAATACGCAGTAGCTTTTAAAGTGCCTCATAAGTAGCATGTGATACAACCGTGAGAGTAATGATAGTGTAGTATAGCAGCACTTGGATAGTTTCTAGAGATAGCAACAGCAATAATCATGCAAGATAGATAGTTATTACAGAAGCATACAGATCTCTGTAAAGTTATGGTACCTACACAGCCAGCCTGCTTTGGCTCCTCAGCTGTAAAAATGTGTGTGCTCTCTAGGTGGAAAACAGAAGGCCTGGAAAACAGAAGGCTAAGTGTCTTTGACTCCAGCAAAACTCATGCAATGAGATTTATTTTCTTTTTACCCAAGTTACATTTTTTAACTAGGTAAGGAGGCTGTTACTGCCTCAAAAAGTTGAGAAATTGTTCTCAGACCTATTCCTTGCACCTAAACTCATCCTCCTCACTTGATGCAACTGCGTTCATAATATAGGGGACGATCTTGTAGCACGAGCCTTCTGTTCTATAAAAAATAGAATGAAGAAACAGTTCTTTACACATTCTTGTTTCAACAAAGTTCTGCCATCAGGCTCTGAATCAATAGAAAACCAGAATGTTTCTTAAGCATCAGAAAAACTGTAGCTCTCTTGGGAAAAATCAGATATGACTTGGCTGCCCTAGCTATGGGGGAAGCAATTTTTGCAGCTTAAGCCTAAATACCTCTTTGACAACAAGCATCAGTCACGTGAGAGATCAGAAACGAAGGCTTTGTGTTGGAGAAAGGAAGTTCTATCACTTAATTAGTTTCTAGCTTGTGAAAAGGTTGGGGTTAAAGCACAGCAGAAATCCTGTAAGAAGGATATAGCATAATCAAGTAATGTGGGTGTGTAACCATGTCACTACTCAAGAGAGCCGTGAGATTGACTTCAGGATGAGTATCTTACTGAAGTTGTGGCGGAGTTTAGCAAAGTTCTGAGTATCTTGCTCTTGTGCTGTGCGGTTCAGATCCATCAGGGTTAAGCCACCACTCATTTGCTCTTCTCTTTCCTTGTCTCAGATTGGAGGATGTGAATTGAAGACAGTAGAAGGGTGTTTTTCTTTGAAGCTTTGTCCTCCCTAAGTCCAAAAAGCCTTCAACACTAACTTCTCAGTCAGTGGCGTACTGCCAGTATCCCATACAGTTCAAGATGCTGACACCAGATCATAGTCTGTCCCCAAACTATTGTCAGTGACACAGTAACACATCTTAGAGCTGCTGTCAGAGCTGCCAAGTGATTTGTTTCTCAATTTCTTTGTCCAAATCTGTTGTGCAGATTGTGGAAGATGTACAGAAGCGACGTCAGTAAGTCCTAGAGATTGATTTTATTGCACCAGGGTTTATTCCTCCTTTCCTCTCACGTTTCTTAACTGCTCCTGGGTATTTCATTTAGTGAGAGCATCCTGCCTAATTAAAAATCAGCAGATAAAAGTATTTTCCAGTAGTCTTTCTTACAAACTAGCTGAACCATATTCTTGTTGGTCCCAGCACTGCCCACCAGCATGCTAACGCTGTACCTACTGCAGGCTTCTCCACCCCACAGTCAAGTGAACTCTCAGCACCCTGGTCTCTTCGTTACAAAAAGCCTGTAGAGAAATCCAACAGCAGCAGCACAAAAAGCTGCGCTTTGCCCCAAAACCTTCAGCAGCAGTCATGGCAGGCACACTCTGAGCGTGAGGGACTGCACTTCTTCCTAAACCATTAGGAGGCTAATGAGGGCATCTGCAGAAGTAATAGCCACTGAGCTGGAGCTGCCTAGAAAATAAACATCCCCGAGTCTGCTTTCTTTAAAACCATCCTGCTGCGCTAGAGCTGCACACCAAATTTTTATCAAAAACGAGTTTTCTACTGAGAATTTGTGCACTAAACTTCGTCAAAACCATACGAGAGGGGTGTAAATTTTGCATATTTCACTGTAGGTGTCCTCCAAGGCAGGGTAAATGTGGAATATTGCAAGAATTGAACTGAGGGGTAGCACATTTAAATATTCAATAATTGAAACTGGAAAATTTGGGCTGAGTTTTGCTGCCAGATTTCTTCCTTTTGCTTTGTCAGTGCCTGTGTGCTTTTAGGCAGCTCTTTTGTACAATGTGTTTTAGTTCAGATGTTCTCTTTGATACTGTTTTATCACAAGGGAAAAACAGATCCTAGTTTTCCAGGAGATCGCTTATCATCTGATAGCCCGTGGTCCTGTAGTCTGAATGACTCCTTACACTATTTCAGTTGGTATGTTTAGAAAGAACACTTTACATGCTGGAAAAGATTGTACGATTGCAGCTTCTCTTATCTTTTTTGCTGTTACTCTGAGTAAAGGGAGAGCTCTGTATTCTGTTAAGAGTTGGTTGAAAACAAGCTCTGGGGAAGAGTCTTTAAAGAATACTCCGAGTGTGTGTTTGTGTTCTGCAAAGCTAGAAGAACAAATGTTTGAAGCATAAACATAACCTCAAATGTTTTAAACGTTTCCAGGTTTGTAATAACAATATTCCTGATCTCCCCTTCCCTTCATGGTGATGCTTTCTGTTCAAATGCAAAGGTGCCATCTTACTAGCCAAAGCCTAAGAAGATTTCTATACTTGGCAACAGTTAGCCTTTGTGGTTGCTAGACTGTAGAAACCACATAGGTAGCTCCAGCATCCTTGAGCATTTCTGAATTAGTAGCCTTCAGAACAGTTACTCATTGTCATTGAATCTCTTCTCTTCTTTCATGTCTGTCAGTATGGTTATCTGCACAGTTCTGTTTTCCTCACTGAGCTGACATAATCGTTCTGTGTGTTTGTGGAGCGCAACTGAGCCCTCGTATGAGGCGCTGTGCGATGCCTCTATACAGTGGTAACAGACTGCAGTCGTGAGCTAAAAAGGCCAGAGTGAATGGAGACAGTGAGCTTGGAATTTACAAAAAAAAGAAATCAATAAAAAGTCAAAATATTTGCTTTCATCTGTTCACTGGAATAGTTTTGGATATTTGTGGATGTCTGTGTGGACAGAGTGTACGTATCAGAAAGCAAAGCAAGTTTAGAGTCTCTTTTCATCATGTGTCCCAAGGGAATTTTGAATACTCATTGCTGAAAGATGTGAGAAGCAGCAGACCCCAGTAGTAAGGGGATCTTCAGATCCTCCCTGTTCAGACAATATAACTATCTCATCAACTTTTGCACACAATTAATAGTCAAAGCGTTGGTTGATGGCACTGTGAGAGAAAATGGGATCAAGACTTTGTCCCGGTTGCAGTTTGGCTCCCAAGAGGCACCTTGCAACAACCACCATTTAGGTTGAACATCCTGCTGAAGCAACAACAAGAAAACCACTCGTGGTTGTGATCTGCTTCAAGACGAGACACTGCACAAAAATAAAGAGACTGAAAAGAACCTAAAAAAGGTCAGCTCCGAGAAGGAAGTTGTACTCGGTGGTGTGAAAGCTACTTAAGGACACCATATGTGATATTCAAGGCCAGCGCCCACCACCTGTCACGAAAGGCTCGAGAAAAAGCAAAAGGAAGACAGCAGAGCTAGACAACAGAGGAAAGGAAGTTGTTAGAAAGAAGTAGGTGTCCTTTAAAAAGCTGAATTCACACCCAAACGATGGTTTAAATGGTTTTAAATGTAAAAAACGTGGCGAGACAGGCTACAATATTTCATCTAATAGTGCAAAGAATTAAAACTGCTAACAGGTCCTGCTGCTGATGTATCCAGAGCGATGAATGTGCTGGTCTTTTGAGCCAGAGTTGGTGATGTAGGCTTACAGAGCCTTGTTTCAGAGAACTTAAAGAAATTCTGTGCACTGATGTTATCTGTGGGGGGAAAAAAAAGCCACAAAAACTCCCATACTGGAACAGTCTTTGTTTGGGATTCTGGAAGGATATGTGAAATAATAGTGATTTAATTGTCATACAACAAAATAAGTTGTAGAATAACATCATTTTATAGCAAGATTTTATTCATCTCTGATTTCCAAAGGAGATCTTCACGTTTCCTGGAATTCTTTGAAGAGCCAGGAAATAGGTGGAAGGATGTGTAGGGTTGATGTGGTTTCCTTGACTTTCCCCAGAGGTGAAGTGAAGGCGATACCTAGAAATAACATGAAAGTCAGTCCCAGAGTAGGTAAGTACATGAAGAGAATGCAGCAGTTCTCAGAACGGGATGTTTCTGCTTCATAGGTGGGCTTCTAAAAAGAGTGAAGGTTTACTGGTGGCTGCACAGGTACTAACTGCACTAAAGACAAGAGCTGGGAACAACATTGTCAAAAATAGCAGACAAAACACATCTTAGGTAGTTACCAAGTGATGCATGGAGGAATAATTGTCCAGTCTAAATTCACCTGCAGAATGGTGAGTTCAGAGCTGGCTCTTACCAAGCAGGAGTAATATTTTACAGTATGATAAATAACTGCTAAAACAATATTTCAACGCTCAGCAGCAAATAAAATTATGGGTGAAACTACAAAAGAAGGATCACCGTTACTCTGCTGTATAAATCCAAAGTTCACTTTATCTTCATTGAAGATCATCATCCAAGTAGGTGATCTGATTTCAAACAGGTGATCTGTTTCTGTAGGTGATCTGATTTCAAACAGGTGATCTGTTTCTGTAGGTGATCTGATTTCTGATTTCAAACGATGGATTTGAAACAAATTCCACAAAAAAAACAGTGTAAAAATGTTAAAGGCAGCTTGTCCTCTTGAGGTCTTTTCAGTATTGCTTTTATTCTAGTGATCCAGAACATTTTATCACAAGCTACAGCTTTTCATTTTTGCCAAATTTTAGCTGCTGATATTTTAATTGGCACTAAAAATAACTTTTCTTGGTTTTTCCCATTGCAAGATCCTAAACTGAAATTAAATATCTCTGTGTTGGCTGCTTGGTACACTATGGAAAATCCATTAGCGTATCAGGGAGAAGAGGAGTGTAAAGTGGCTTAAAAATCAGGAGAGGCACATGTCCTGTGTCATCCGAGCAGAAGACCAAAATTGCCATGAACATCATCCAGAGAGCCTGTTGTGGGACTTGGTCCTTGAGCAGGAGGGCCAGCTGCAATGCTTGAGTCATGACAAGCACATCCTAGAGATTTCTAAATCTCGGAGTCTCTTCTTTGGCTCTCTTTATTCTGGTCTGTATTAAGTGGTTGGTTTGGGGATGTTTTTATCGTGTGCTGTCTTAAAGGTTTGTTCTGATTTCTAATTTGTTCTGATTTCTACAAATCCCTGGTATCATTACCTTGTTATCAGACACTCCAAGCCAGCCTTCAGTTCAGCACCCTGTGGACCATCTAAGTAACTAGTCTTTCATTCTTCATTGTCTTATATGATGCTTCACCTGCACGTTTCCATCTGCCAGTGTCTGAAGGAACTGTGATAACACAGAGCAGCTTGAAGCTCACCTTTTCAGTCGCAGAGTTGCCAGCAGTGTGTTCATGCTGGTGGTTTAGTCTGGATGTGAGAAACTATCCACTGTTGCCATTGTCCTGTGCTAAGCTTTTTATTTCAGCTTTTTTTGTGTCTCCAGCTGCCCTGGTGAACACAAAATGTCTTGCTAATATAATAGAAGTTAATCAATAAAAGTAATCTTATTTGCAGGCTTAACATATTTAGTCTTTTCCATTTTTCCTTAAAGATCCAAGCTGGATGTGCTGGCTTTTCATGATAGAATTCAGTGTGTTGTGTCTATAAACAAAGTCCTCTATTTCATTTGGAGTCTGTATTCTGACGTGTTGCTGCACACAGTTTGCATGGAGAGCACTTTGTAATGTTTCAGTGACTATACTGCCACATCAGGAGGGTAATCTAGACTACAAATACTTCATCAACAAAGCAAAACCCCAAAACCAGTTATTTTTTTTAACTCTAAACAGTTCTTGAGGAGGTTGTACTAACTGAAAGAAATGCTGATGAAATTGTGACTGGCTGGAAAATGTATACATGCGTTCCTTCTGGAAGGCACCTCGCTCAGTCTGAGGGGCCAGCAACTTCAGATTAAACAGGTTAAAGACGGTTGCTCCTTGGTAATTGGATTATGTGATAAATTAAGCCACTTGTATGTAGAGTAGTCTTAGGAGGAAGAGAGGCGACAGACCATTATGGAACAGAAGGAGCAGAATCATCAGCTCTTGCAGAATTAGGACAAGCTGTAGCTACAGTTTTGGCTATAGTTAGTATGGTCCAAAAGCTTGTGTATACTTCACCTCACTAGCACTCTTTGCGTAGTATATACTCCCTACCTCTGTGACATATTTATGTTGCTGTGACATAACAAACCTCTTCAGTCAGTGGGAAAAATTATTGGAACCAAGTGTGTTCCAAAACTGGTGAAAGAACAGATTGCCCAGCGAGAAGGTAGAGACCCCATCCCTGGAGACATTCAAGGTCAGGACTCTGGGCAGCCTGATCTAATTGAAGACAGTGCTACTCGCTGCAAGGAGGTTGGACTGCAGTGGCCATCAAGGGTCCCTTCCAGCACAATGCATTCCGTGATGCTTCAATTCACAATTCTTGTCTACTGGAATGTTGTCGGGTCCTCCCACCAGTCTGAAATGTCAGGGATCTGTCCATTTGCAATTTATTTTCTTTTCATAAAGCGGTGGATTTTGTTAATTAGCACAAATCAGTTTGAGCAGACTCGCATTGCGAAGGACCTTCCTCCACACCGTTCGTTTCTGTAAAAGACACTAATTGCACTCAGTTGGTCTATCTCCTCCAATTGCATTGTGTACATTGCACTTAGAGGGAGGGGAAAGAAAGAGATCAAGACCTTGTGGCTGTATTCTCAGCTCATGGTGTACACAGGGGTAGCCTGCTCGCTGAAGACGCTGGCATCTCTGTTTCTCAGCGTGAGCTCAGGTTTAACCATGCACTATGTATTTTCTTTTTACAGCTGAAGCTGTGGGAGGTGAATCCCACTGAACATGTCATGTGTTAAGAGCATTGTGTGGGCTGTGACCTAAACATTATGGTTTATATTTCTTGTACAACTCTTTCTCTTTTTTTTTAGTGCAGTGATTATAATCAGGTAGCCTTGCTGGCTATATAAACAGCCAGTTCTGGAATCTCATTAAGCTCTTGGCTGCTGTGCTTATCCCACACATGAATGCAATAAGTTAACTGCACTGTTTGTGAAGCAAGTATTTGCTTTCTTCTATTTGCTTGGGAAACTGCTCAGATTAATTAGATTTCACCTTGTTTGTGCATGAGGAGGCAGGAACAGAGCCCGTATTATTACTTTTTCTTGCAAGGCAAATCTAACAAATACTTCTCTGATAACTTCAGTGAGAGTCTTCCTCTTGTTTGCCGAAGTCTTACTCTGCTGGGATTATGCTAAGAAACAGCATTACAAGCTTCAAGAGCTCCACAGATCTGTGTGATAGTTTCAGAATAATTTCCCTGTTATTTTCTATCCTCTCTTTTATGTATGCAAACAAGGTGTTTGCTCTTTTCATCACTGATACCGACTGAGCAAATGTTTTCTTTGAGCTTTCCATACTGATGTACAGGTCTGGCATTTATTTAGGTTCTCCTGAGCTGATAACAGTTCTCTCTAACCCTAGCAGCAAGTTGCTCAAATTAATCCCTCTTGTGTGCATTGCTTTGCGTTTTTCAGCATCTAATTGCATCTGCTCCTGATGTTGCATCACTAATAGCTCCCACACACGGAGCAGTAACTACTAAAGAGATACTAAAGCATGGGGCAAAGAATGACAAAACCTGCTGGAGGACTGGCACTGTGAGAGAACTAGGTACAGTTGTTTTGATTTGTTTTCTATACTGGAAGAAACTAAGCACAGCTTTCCTTTCAGGCAGGTGTTTATCTTAACAACATACGCATGGGAAGACTTCATTCATTATGCCTTTTGATAGCTTCACCCTGTTCTCTTCAGACATTCTGCCATCCTGAACTACCAAGGATAAGCAAACATTTGGATTTGGCTCAAAACATTTTGGCTCAGAATCATAAACCCCGTTCTGCCTCATGCACCATTTTTTTTCAGACCAGTTGAGAGTGCTTGGCTCTGCAACGTGGTGGAGTTGCGCTGAGGTTTAGCGATTCTCGGGTGTCTAAAGAGCACTTTGGGCCACATCACGGGGAGCAACTTTATTTAGTTCAGGTTAACAGAGGGCTAAGAAACTTATGTATGTGTGTTTACAGGGAAAGTCACCCTTTTGTAACACAAATAGTCCCATGAAAATCCAAATTAGAACGCGAGATGAAACATTACTGGTTTGTTTATAGCATCTCTCACCATTCATATCTGCCTTCAGTTCTGGTATTTTATTCCTCCAGGAGGACACAGACGTTATTTTTCCCACATCCCATATGTTCGAATCACGTATAAAGATATTTAGCTAAAATACTATGCGTGCAAAACATTTCACACTGTGGGGACGAGGTGGCATTTGGAGTGCCTTTACCGTGCTGTGGCGTTGGATTACAATACAGCAAATTTATTTTTATGCAGCCTTCTTCATAGAAAGTATGGAAAATTGCTTTGCGGTGAGTCATCTGTCAGCTAAAGAACGAGAAGTCCTGTAGTGATATTTAAAGAGAGAAAGTGTTCAGGGCTGACAGAGTTCGAGACGGAAAAAGAAACAAATGAAAGAGAGGGTCGCCAACCGTGGAGAAAATAAAGGCAAAGACTAGTTAGTGGGAGGAGTGATGAGAAAGCCAAACAAGCTGGGAATTGAAGGCAAGCATTGGGTTTCATGTGTCTCTCTTGCATTACCTCAGCGTTAGCCAAGCAGAGATAACCTTAAGGGAATGGCATAAAACCAGGTAAACAAGAGCACTGAGTTCAGCATTCATGTGAAGGATTTAGAAGCATGTAGGTAGAGGCTAAGGGAAGGAGAAATGGCTTAACTTTCTAGAGCAAGACATTAGAAGAACACTGATATTCTGCACTACGTGATGATTAAATGTGAGGGCTTTGTTAGACCATGAAAGAGGGAAATTCATTTCATTAGACAGGAATCATCGTAGGCATGAAAACAGACTCAAGCAGCAGTGCAGTCAAAAGGAGGATGGATTCTGGAAGTCTTCCCTCTCTAGTGCCAGGAAGGCTCACACAAGGAGGAGAAGGTTTGGGGTCAGACATTACTTCAAAACTCTGACTTTGTATTCAGGGATAATACTGGGTAAAGAAGCATGAATGATGTCTTGGAGAGCAAGAGGGACTCCTTTCCCTTGACATTGGAGCCTTCAGAAGAATTAGCCAGTGAGGGAATTATAACGTAGCAAGGGAACGACAGAACCAAAGCAGGCTGTTAAGGAGATCAGGGATTGTTTGCCAAGGTCATTGATGCTTTGCATGCTTTTCCTGTAAAGTTGGTGTCCAAAGCTGAGCTAGCAGTCAGATATCCCAGAGGAGGAGGAGGATGTTTAAGGAGGAGCAAATAGAAGAAGCAGATGCCTGGTGTTTGGAAGGCACTGCACTGTTTTAGAGGAATAGCCCTGGCATAAGCACAATCAATGAATTGCATGCATTCCTCTTGCATTCTTGGTCAAGGCTACCAGCCCTGTGTGTTGGGTCTCTTGTGGGGGAGCTGTCTCATGCCTTGTGCTCCAGCCTCTCCACTTGGTTTTCACCCTGACTCTTTTTACTTCACTCTTTGTAAAGAATCGTGTTGTCTGCCTTAAGAAAGTAAACGTGATGTGAAGTGGCAGGAAGGAGGGTCGAGTTTGTATTGAAATGAGAAACCCACTTGTCTGTTTGCACGCAGAAAAGTTGTCTCAATGCATTCCAAAAGGCTGGCTTTGACATTGCAGTACTGAAAGTCATTCTAAGCATTAAAGTAAGGGTAGAGCCACTCAGACACCCAGAGTTTAAAGGGAGTAATATTTCATTGTCTGTAGTTTTAAAATGCTTATTACAGATCTTCTAATTTACAACTATCGTCTCTCTTTTGAAGCTGCCGAGGAAGAGTATCAAGGACAAACCAAGAGAAAGCGCATTCGAAGGAAGAAACAAAAGAGCAGTTTGCAAAACTCCAGTCATTTACATGGAGAAAAACCAGAATCTGGAAGGCAAGAAATTCTCGTTCGAGATAATGTACAGCTGCAGCAGATAGACACTCCCAAAATAAGCAAAAACAGAAAGAGAAAAATGAAAAAGAAGCGTCAGAAAGAAAAAATGAGGGCAGCTGGCTTGGTAACAAAAACTACTGGTGTGGATTTTACATATCAGCCTGACAAAAACAAGAGAGAAGAAACAGCAGGCTTAAAAGACAGAGATGAAAAGGCTGATAGCATTCTGGACTTCCTGCAGGCAACACAACAAATTTATTTTGCTGACAGTATGTACTCCTTTTTTTCCCCTTTCTTTTCATAAGTATTACCATGAACAGGGAAATAGATGTACACTCATCATTTGCTTAGAAAGGATGCCAAATCTAGTGGAGAAGTGTCTCTTGAACTCAGTAAGACATGGGAGCTCTTAGCATTTGTCCCATTTTCCGCTGTGGGTATGAATATGTTAGAATTGACATCAGTGTAAACAAACTGTCCTCCTAAACTGTTTGTTTCTTTGGTTTCAAAGCATACACATTATCCTTCGCTCTTTTTTAATCATTCCAGTGCATTTGGGGGTAAGTATAGTGGTTAAAATGCACCAAATTCTTCTTTCCTCTGCAAGCAAACATTCAGAAGAATCGATCGCTTTCAGTTAGCTTCAAATGAGGGCGATAATTAATGTCCTAAACTACTTTCAGGCTTTCTAGCTCTGAACCAACCTACTTTCACAAGGTTCTCTTTCCAAGAGGAGATTTATTTGTGCTATATAAGGCAAGAGAGAGAGAGAGACAGCATCCAAGAGGAAAGAGGACCTGTTGGCCCTGGGACAGTGTATTGGCATAAAGCACTTTGGATCAAGATGAATGTGAGCTGATGCTCAACAACATTGCATAAAAAAGATTGCATGGATGTTATCCTTCAGGGCTTATAGAATGTTCATCTGGCCACTAAAATCTGATAAATTCCTACTGTCTGTTTCTTCCACTGCCTTCCTAAAGAGCTGCTTGTATGGTGCTTGTGTCATAAATACCCTCAGAGATGTCACTGCTTGACAGACTGCTGTTCCCACAGCCAAGGCACTAACAAACCATTTTCCAGTGTGGGTCTCTCCAAATCACGGCTTCTCTCTTAAGAATTTTGGCTCCTCTTCCACACCAGCTCTCCTCTTCCACACCCAAAAGCCTACAGAAAGTTTCTCCACCCAACCATATTCATTCGCAGAGGCCTGACCGGCTGAGGCCAGAGGGGTTTGTGACTGAAGTACTGCAGTACAGTGAAAAGTTTTTCCAAGTACGTGGCCTTGACTGTCTTTGTGGAGCTAAGTGAAGAATATTAAACAGCATTCCCATCTTGAGTCAGAGCTGTCAGCTCCCAGCCCCATAAAATCCATCTTTGGACCACAGAGTTACTTTTAAAACCCCGTGAAGATATCATCAGGGAGTTCATGTTCATTTTTTTCTTGAGATTTATACACACAATTTTCTTTGCTTGCTGATGAATTCTTTCCTGCTGTGTCAGCTCTTCATACGAAGCCTAGCGTTGGGGGTCCGTCTTGCTCTCTTGCTAATCTCCTTCCCTCACCACAAATAAGAATTCCCCTGCTTGGGTGTATGGTAAACACCACTGTGTTTAATGTTAACTAAGCTACACACATTTACAGCAGTGCAACTCCAGAGTCATGGAGCGGGACTGGAAACTCGGTTAGCAGTTCTGCTGTGAGTGCATGATCCAGAATCCATCATCGCGGTTAGCTGTCCGCAGCTACACAGCATGTTGAATTTTAAGAGAAAGTGTTATCTTCCAGCTTTCCTGGAAGTCAAGTTTCGGTTTTAACAGTTTGACAGACTGACTGGCCCTGCTGTGAAACCTGCAGATCAGAGGGTTGTGATAGTGAGAGTCCACAGAGATAAACGATGGTGTAAAGGAAAGTTCACGTGTCACATCCATAAATCAGAGTTATTAACTTTCTTGGTAGGTGAATCTGTGCTGATATACAGATCTGACATTATGCTGTTTGCCTTTGCTAGTTGAGTGACCTTAACGCTCCCTATATCTTTAAATAAAATTGGAAGCCATTGGTTTTAGCAGGGTTTTCAAATGGTCATCCTGGTTTCCTGAGTCAGGAAAGATCTGTTCTCACTTGGCTTGCTGGTAAAAACCAGAATTAAAGCAAGTCTGATACAAGGGACTGAAGAATGAATCTGTGTGTCATGGGTTTGGTGAAACCCAGGTTTCTCTGTAGTATTTCTGCACCAAATTCTCCTCCAGCACACAGGGAGTTACACCTCCCCCAGTCACTGTGGAGTGGATGGAGTTCAGTCAGGCAGGAGGAAGACGGGTTAGGCGGAGCTGGCTGTAGCAGCATCCAGAAAAGTCCATACTGGGAAGAACAGAGTATGGAGGTTTTTTTAATCTGGGTAGTTTGGGGAAGGGGCCTCACCACCTTCATCCACTAGTTCCCTTTTTTCCCCTCCCTGCTTAGGCATCTGTGTAGGAGAGCAATTGTTGGGGCTGCTGCTACAGATTCTACTCACCCCCCTCTTTTTCCCCTGTAGTAAGTAGCTGTTTTGTTCCTTTTGAGAGGTGATGTTTGGGTTAAGAAGTGGCCTAGACATTATTGGTTTGGCAGGGAGTAGTTACCAGGTTAGAGAGCTGGGCAGAGAGAAATTTAAGGAGGTACAGCAAGGGTCAGTGTAGAGTCTTGCATCTGGGAAGAACAACCCCAGTTACCAGGATAGGGTGGGGACTGACCTGTTGGACAGCAGTGTAGGAGAAAGGGACCTGGGGTCCTAGTAGCCAGCAGGATGACTCTGAGCCAGCATCCCTGTGACTGTGATAATTATTGCCTGTTCCACTGTTTGAATTTGCTATTTTCCTTCCCAGTTGCTTTCATATCTATCAGAAAATGAAAAGAGCAAGCTGCTCATTCGTGCTTGTTACTTGCCTGGGAGCTGTACTAAAAAGGAAAATGCAGTCTTTGAAAATAAAGTCAATGTAGGAGAATTCTGTGTGCTCAGAGTGGTTTTCAGGTGGCCTTCCATTTGTTTTCCCAGGTAAAGCTGCAGGCACAGATTCTGATGTAAACTCAGCAACTGCCCAAGAGCTTTTACAGTGTCTTGAATCTCGGACCATCTCTTCCTCGGATGTGACTCTTATGCATCAGCTGAAGTCCCTTGTACTGCTACGGGATATTGAGAGATTGAAGGATGCTTTGAAACGATTCCAAGAACAATCCATGCTGCGTTCTGGTAGGTGCTGTTCTCTCAGATTCCTTCACTCGTGTTAAATTTCTGTGGATTAAAATTCAGATTTGCGCTGTAAATAATTGTACAGCAGTAAGAGCATGCTCAGCCAAGA
>VZRI01009119.1:38089-49093 GCA_013397515.1 Upupa epops | reverse complement strand
GGGTTGTGCTGGAACAGGTTTATTTATGTGCTCGCTGGGTATTTTTCTTTCCTCTCCCCCCTCCCCTCGACCCGCATTCTCCAGCTGCAAAAAAAACCCTGCAGAATGTTTTTTTCCAGTTATTTCATTTCTCAGTCGTCGTCCCCCCCCCTTTTTCCCCTCCTCCCTCCCACCCTTTTTCCCTTGGCCATTCCAGCTCTAATCAACCCTTGAGTGACCTCTACAGATAAACCCGCAGCCGCTGAGATCCAGCTATCCCGCTTGGCATAACAACCCCAAAATCCCCCCCAGAAAAATCCCGGGCTGCCTTTTCTGGGGGTAAAACAGCAATGAAATGGTCTCGGTGAGGGCTCCTGACTGCCCCACAAGCAGCAGGTGGCTCTGGGGCAGGGGACTTGTGGCTCTGCCGTTCAGTCGGTGCCGTTGCCGCTCAGTGAATGGTTGGGTTGAAGTTCCTCCATGAAGCCTTCCTGGTGCTGCGGCTGCACCTCCATTCACCACATGATCCTCTAAAAACCCGGCGTGATTGCAGCCCTGCTTCTGTCGCAGCTGCTCTCTTCTGGGGGTTGGAGGGAACCAGCAGCCTCGGGTTTGCTTCAGGATTTGCTGGTTGGTGCGTGTGGATGGGGATTAAGCTGAGAGCTTGGCTGCTGCTGCCGAGAAGGGAACTCCAGATGCCTCTCGTAGGCTCTGAACCGAGGATTCGCCTGTGTTGCGCCCCTGTTTATCATTTGGGAAGGTCTAAGCTTGCTGTTTGCTCCCCACCACGTGGGGTGGGTGCGGGAGGAGAGGGTTGGAGACACTTGGCAGAGTTTCCCTCCCTTCAGGCACAACTCGTAGGGTTTTGGAGGTCTGTGCCCACCACTGAGTGCTTTGCATCTTCCCACCCTGGGCTTTGGATTCATTACACCCCGTGTTGGAGGTTGGAGCTCCGATGGCCACGTTCCACGGGTACTGGGGTGGCTTTGGAGTCCGGGTGTCAACCCCAACGACTTGAGTTGTGTGAGAGAGACTATCCCTGCTCTTCCTGTGAGAAGAAAGGTAGATGTTGAGGCCCTCAGTCTCTAGGGAGACTGAAAGGAGCTCCTCACGGGGTCTTTCCCACTGAGACACAGTGCTCAAGACAACCCGAGGTCTGGGCTGTCTGTGAGCCAGATGTTCTCTGTGAAGGTCCGTTCTGAGGGAGCACGAGAGAGGGGAGGTGCAGCCAGTTGGCCAAGAGCCCAGAGTTCTGGAGTTTGCAGAGCTGGTTTGGAGGTAGATGAAGAGATGCAGGAGGATAAATGGGGTCAAATAAGGTGCTGGCAGTGTCTTCTCCGGGTTCCATGTGACTTGCAGTCGGGCTGGTGGGAACAAGGAGGAGGAAAAAGACACTTAAGATCGCAGGGTCCGACTGTGAGAGGTCAGAAGGGGTTGGCTGAAGGTTCTCCGGGTCTCCACTGTCACTGCATTTCACGAAGGGCTTTTCTGGTCCCCGCAGCGGTGCGTGGTGTGTTCAGAGTGGCCTGGCCAAGGCTCTTTGTGGGATGCTCAGTTTCTGCCTTGGTTTAGGGTTCTTCTCACTGGTGTTGTCCCCAGGGGCCAGGAGCCACTTGGCACTCTGGTTTTTATGGTTAGTCCTGGAGTTGGGGATCCTGTTGGACCGGAGCAGCTCCCGGCGCTGTCCTGTGGGTGATGACTTCTTCGGCTCCGCTGACCTGATCATTAGCTCTCCTGGGTCAATCTGTGACTCCTCAATCCACGCCGAAGCCGGTGGAGATCTAGGGCAGGTTTTTCTGGATGAGTTTCTGGGTAAACTATAATCTGAGAGCAGACGTGGTGTCTCACCAGGACGTGTCTTCTCTTTCAGACTGGTTGGGGCGAAGCTCAACCCCTCGAACCACAGTAAGACCAAAGGCTTGTGGTGTGGTGGGTTCCTCTCCTGGCAAACAAAGGTTTTAGCAGGTTGAACCCAACCTACCGACCCGGATCTCCACCCAGCAAGCTCTACACCGAAAACCCACCCCAACGAAAGCTCGGAAGGGAAATGAGAGCTCCTTGGGGAACCGAGCTGGTGCCGGGAGCTCGGGTTGTCTTTTTAACCCAGCTGTAGGCTCAGCAGACCCGTGTCAGGGCCTGGCTTCAGGGAACTGATCGTACATCCTCAGCCTGGCGTTTTCTAGGCTCAGCTTTAGGCGCTCTCAGTGCGGAGCAGCGTTTTCAGTTGGGGGTGTGTGCCCTTGAGCAGCAGCACCTTCATTTGGGCCGCTGGTTTCGGATCACTGGGGGCATCACGGTGGCCTCCTCCCTCAAAGATCTTATTTCCTATTTAGAACTCGTTCCAGCAGGGGTAGACTCTCCGCTCCTGCCTTGTTTGCTTCACTGATCATTTCCTTACATGCTCTAGATAACGCATTGAACCCAGGCCCAGCTCTCCCACCTCCTCCTTCTCAAAACCAGGCACTGCTGCGCTGGGGCCTGTCCGGGTTTATTCTGCTGCTCGTTTTGCCTGCTCCTCGAGTGAATCCAGGTTGGCTAGTTTTCATTCCAGACGTGAAAGCGGGATCAGTGTCCCCCAGGTGCTCTGCTCTCTGCCCTTGGAATGAGTCGTCGCTCCTTGAATTCCTCCCGGAACACCCCTCCACCCCCCAGGCTGCTTTTCCTCCGCTGCTCAGAGAGCCCCGTTGTGCTCCCACCATGCGAGGAGTCTCCTTCCTCGGATTCTTCATCCCTCGCTGTTTGGCCTGGGAAGAGCAGACTGGTTTCGCTGCAGCCCCTGTGCCTTCTGCATCCTCCTGACCCCGAGTCCTCCCCTCTAGCCCCCTCCCCAGAAAAACCCAGAAGTTGTTGTCAAGTGGAAGCGTTCCCCAGAACAAGTGTGGAAGGGCGGGAGGGGTCGCTGCCTGGGCTGCCATTGCCCGGTGGGGGGTTAGAGAGCAGGAGCCTGGGTGTTTGGACTGGTGATTAGCGTCTGGTCAGGCAAGCGGCGAATGAGGCCTGGAATGGGCCGTCAGACCGAGAAGGACTCGGGGTTTTGTGCATTACAGACCCAGGGGAGTGTGTCCCCGGCTTTGCTCTTGGCTTGAAGTTGTGTTTCCAGCTGTTGAAGACCTGATCTGAGCGTGAGGAAAGACCTTGCTGGAAGGGGTGGAGGGCTACAGGGCTGGGGGACATCTGGCCTGGAGTGTCTGGTGCAGGAAGGGATTGAAGGGGCTCCGCTGGAGACTTAATGTGCCCTCGGGTTGGTTGATCCTCCCTCAGACTGGTGCTGCATTGCTGTTCCTGACCCCCTGTGGGATGGGCTTGTTCTGCCTCTGTGTGTGTGTGGAATCAGGGGCTGGGGAGGACCTTAAAGCTCCAACCCCTTGCCCAGAGCAGGTTGCTCAGTGCCCCAAGGCCCAACCCACCCTGGGATGGTTCCAGGGTTGGGCTTTCTCCCACCGTTCTGGGCACCCAGGGCCAGGCTCTCCTCACCTTTCCAGTGAGGAATTTCTTCCTGATATCCAATACAGAGATTTCAGACTGGGAGCTGGGTGTAGCCCTGCCACAAAAACGCACAGGCCGGGCTCCTGGGGTTCCTGGGCTGCCTCTGCCCGAGGTGATGACGTTTCCCCGCCGGCCTCATTAAGTTTCTATTGATCTCCTCTCAGCTCTGCTCTCTTGTCAATGACTCCCACGAGTGATGCTGGGGCGCTCGAGCTTTGTCCTACCCTGAAATGCTGCTCTGCCTGTTGAAGCTGTAGCGTTTTTACCGTGGAATGGGCTGAGAGAGACCTCTGAGATCATCCCACCCCAACCCCTCTCACCAGACTAGGTTGCCCAGACCCCCATCCAACCTGGCCTTGGACACTTCCAGGGATGGAGCAGCCATGGCCTCCCGGGCAACCTGTTTGAGTGCCTGAGCGTGCTCACAGGGAGGAGCTTCTGCCTCGGGTCTCCTCTCAGTCTGCCCCCTTTGGGCTTCAATCCATCCCCCTTGTCCTGTCGCTGGAGCCCCTTGGAAAGTCCATCTCTCAGCCTTTCCCCAGGCCACTCCTTGGATCGTCTGGGTAGCCCTCCTCTGGCCCCTCTGTGGTGACCCCCCCTTTGGTTGGTGGTCCCATTTCTTCGCTGGGTTTGGTGCCCGTCGGGGTTTAGTGAGGTGTTTCTGCCCATCAGAGCCCCCTGTCTGGCTGCTCTTTCCGCCTCAGCGGCTTCTCTGCTGCCTGGAATCTAGCAGGGACATCTGTGAGTTCGCTTCCCCTCGAAGCTGGGGAGCAGAGCAGCCCGGGGAGCCTGCCCGCCTTCCTGGCGCGCTGCAGTGACCGAGGCTTTAAGAGAGAGCCCCAAACCCCCCAAAGCCACAAACGCCTCTGCCTCTGGTGACATCTGCTGTGGCTGGGGATATCTGGGGGAGATTAGGGCGAAAACGAAAAGGAAACCCCAAACCGCGAGGGAGGAGAGTCGTCTGGAGCGCAGTTAAGGGGCCTGTGTGCACCAAGGGGATGTCAGGGGGTCTCTGAGCACTGTTGGTGGGAGGAATTGAGGGGTCTCTGAGCACCCCCCAATGGGGTGGGTTGACTTAGGGTGAGGTGGGTGGTTTCCCTCAGCCTGCCAAGAGACCTGGAGGGATTTGGGTGAGATGAGTAGTGAGAAGGTGGTCTGTGGAGGCTGCTGGACTCCTGGCTTGTGTCGGCCCAGCTAAGCAGGACCTCCCTAGGTGGGGCTTTGTTGGAACTGAGGTCCTGTTTCTGCTCTCCCTGGAGTTAGATCCAGGGGAGGGGGCAGAGCAGGTTGGCTCCCGGTGGGTCGTGTCATGATGATGAGGGATGCTCACCTGGAGCGCTGACTCCACCTCTGGGGTCTTGGTGTAAGAGAGACGGGGACCTGCTCAAGCAGAGTCCAGAGGAGGGTCCTGGGGGTGTTCGGTGGGACAGAACCCTCTGCTGTGCAGCAAACTGGGAGAGTGAGAGGTTCACCTGGAGAAGAGAAGCTCCAGGGGTTGATGTGGCCTTCAAGGCTTAAAGGGGCCGATAACAGAGACGGGGACACTTCTGAGCAGGGGTGCTGCTTAAACTGCGAGAGGAGGAGGACGTTGCTGCTGCTGAGGGAGGGGAGAGCCTGGCCCAGGGCGCCCGAGAGGGGAGAAGGCCCATCCCTGGAGCCGTCACGGGGCAGGCTGGCCCCTGGGGCTGTGAGCAGCCTGCTCTGGGTGGGATCGGTGCCGCTCAGGGAAGCGCTTTGCGTCCTGCCCAGCCCAGTCTGACTCCGAGTGTGTTCCTTACGCGGCTGAAGCCTTGGGGCAGGAAAACCACACGGGAGCCTCTAACGCTTTTGAAATTGCTGACTGAGAAGGGGCTTCTGCCGGCGAGTCCGTTGACTCGGCGGCTGTTAGGAGCCCTTTCTCTGCCTCTGCATATCCAGCATCTCCTGAAGGTCACCTTCAGCACTCGACAGCATCGCTGTTCTGCGCAGGAATCGTGCGTGTGGGAGCGGGCGGAGCACGTGCTCCAGGAATCCTCCTCCCTGACAGAACCCACCAGCGGTTCGGTGGGACGAGGGGGGGCTCCAGAGGCACTGATTCTGTGAAGGGCAGGAAGCTCTCTCAGCTTTGCCTTCAAGGGAAGTGATGTCTTGAACTTCAGGCTGTGGCGGGGCCTCTGCAGTGATGGTGTTGCTGTCAGAGCTGGAGCAGCTCCTCTCTCTTCAGTTGGAAGTCCTGGGAGAAGACGCTCACTCTGAACGTACGAAACGGGCTTGAAGCCCCTTGGGTTGGCGGGGTGCATGGCTGCCTGGCTCAGGGTTGTTCTCCCAGGGCTTTCAGGTCGAGGGTGGACTCTCAGAAGATCCATCTCGTTGATCAGTTGTTGTAACAGCTCCCAGAGGCCGGGAAGAATCGACTTGGACTTCGAGCAGAGCGCAGAGGGAGGTGGAGGAGGACCTGTGTGGACAAGGGTGTAGGAGGTACTGGGCGGGGGCAGTTGGTGCCTGTGTTGTGGTCTCCGCAGTCCCTCCGGGTTGTCTCATGCGGAGATAATGCCCCAAACAGGAGGCCGATACCGACTCTTGGTGGAAGCCAAGCTTGAGGTGCAGGAGGAACAGGTTTGGCAGCAAAAGCCTCTGCTGGCTGGTGCTCCTCTCTGTAGGAAGCACCTGAACCGGGTCTGTCTTGCTGAGATAACACCGGGCTGGGCGGTGAAGGCTGACAAGTCTGGAGGATGGGATTCATCCCGAGGGAGCTTGGCCGGCTGGAGAGAGGTCTGTGTGAGCCTCAGGACCAAGTGCAAGGCTCTCCTCGAGGCTGGGGGTGAATGGATGGAGAGCAGCCCCAGAGAAGGACTTAGGGGGGCTGCTGGAGTGTGAAAAGCTGGACCCTCAGATTATCCCGATGTTTTCCGCTTCATCCCAAGGTGGTTCTTTGACTTTGGGGTGGCAGGAGAGCAGCTGCCACGCGCTCCTCTCATCTCCAGCCATTGAACAGTGTCTCGCGTGGTTGCTGGGGCCTTGCCTGGCAGCAGAGTCTTTTCCGAACCAAGTGCTAGCGTAGCTGGAGAGCACTTTGGGGTTCCCTCGGTTCTCTTGTCTTGACGACTCTAAAGCTGGAGCTGAGTGCTGACCTGCCTAGTCCTGAGGTCCCACAGGTTGGGATCGAGCGAGTTTCCGCCCCCCTGTTGGAGCAAAGGCAGTTTATCCCAGTAGCCCAGCACTGGCAGTGGGCTTCATCTTCATCTTCTGTGGCCCTGCGAGGTGGCTATGTAGCCATCATAGGGTCTGTGATTTATTTAGCCTCAGAGGGGTTTGTGAGTGACAGTGGAGCTTTTTCATGGGGCTGCACTCCAGCAGAATGGGGGGGAAGAGGGTTTGGTGGTCCTCGTGCTCTCTTAAAGCCCGAGGACACGTCTGAGGAGCCCGGAATGGCTTTGGGTTGGACGTGACCTTCAAAGCTCGTGCAGTCCACGCTCCCCTTGCAGTGATCCGGGCCATCGTAACTGGAGCGGCTTTCGCCCGCACTGAGAGCGTCTGAACTGAAGTACCTCGGAGGTGGGGTGCTCCTCATGGCTCAGACACCGTCGTCTCAGACATCCCCCGTTCCCTAGGCGGTGCTTTCGCCCGGCAGTCGGTGGAGGGTAGCGACTGGGCTCTTCTCTGGGTAGTCTCTCGGAAGATCTTTGTCCTGCAGCTGCGCAAGGCTGGTTGTCCCCTGCTTGTTAAAGGCTGAGCTCCCTCAGGAGGTCGAGGAAGGCCTTTCTTTGCTTGCTAGCTCTCGTGTGGGCAGAAATTGATTGTCCTGAGGCTGTGGGGAGGGTGGCTGTGTTGGAGGCATCCAGAGCTCCATGGGGAGAGTGTTTCTGCCTCCGGAGTACCCCAGCCGTGTTCTGCAGTGGGTCCCCACGTGAGGACTTGGCTTCTAGAAGACGTTTCACCTTTTAACCTAACTAGGTTTGGCTTAAGAAGCTTAACCCAGGGAGCTTGTGACTGCTCCATGCCTGGAAGGGTGACTGAAGCTGGGTTGGCATCTAGCGGAGGGTATGGCAACCCAAGGCATGGGGGTCTTCTGCAGCGCAACCCAGCCCGTGGTTCAGAGACCTCAGCACTGCTGACATTTTAAACCTAAGCCCCGGACGGGAAGAAGAGGTAGGGGCGACGTGGTGCGCTAGGAAGATGGGGTGGGGGTGGAAAACCAGCATAGCCATCACGTTAATGCAGAGGGACCTAGAGTAGCGAGAAGAAAACTGGGTATGAAGGGGGCAGAGGAGGCTCCGGGCTATGCAGCGGGGTTGCATGCGGCCAGAGGAGCGCGGGAGACTCTGTGATCGTGATAAGGGATGAAAGGGTGAGGAAAGGCTGGAGTTGGGAGCTGTCACAGCTCATAGTTGGGCAGCACTGGAGCGGCTCTGTGGCCGCTGGGCTCCCGGGTTTACTGCGTTGCCCTGTGGCTCAGCTCAGAGAGAGACTGGGGAAAGGGAAGGGGCATATTTCAGCAGAAGCAGATTGGGGGAGAACAGGGAGGTGTCCTGTCTCTTGTGGGGACGTTGTCCTGGGAAGCCATGTGAAGGGGGGTGCTTACAGAATTCCAGAGTAATGGAGCTGTTCGAGTTGGAGAAGGCATTGAGGCTGATTCCACCCCTGTCCCTGAGCTCCAGAGCTCCACGACTTTGAAATATGGTCAGGGATAGTGACCCAGAGCCCTCACCTGTTCCAGGGCCTGATGGCCCTTTCCTGGGGGAGATTATTCCTCGTGTCCAGCCTAGACTTGTCCTGGTGCAGCTTGAGGCCACTTCTTGTGCTGTCCCTGGTGAGGAGAGACCACCCCCCACTTCTCTCCAACCTCCTTTCAGGCAGCTGCAGACAGCTACAGGGTTCTCCCGTCAGTGTCCTCCTCTCCGCACTGACCAGCCCCAGCTCCCTCAGCTGCCTCTGCAGGCCCTTCACCCCTTGTTTCCCATTCCAGCCCCTCGGTGTCCCCTTCTTGTGCTGAGGTGCCCAAAACTTAGCAACAGGAGTAGGAAAATTCCTGGAAATTGGAATATTCACAGAATCACAGACTGGTTTGGGTCCAAGGGACTTGAAGTAGCCCTGCCCTGCCAGGGCCATCCCCACCCACAGCAGTGGCTCTGAGCCCCAGGGTCCAACCTGCCAGGGATGGGACTTCTCCCCCCTCTCTGGGCAGCCGGGGCCAGGCTCTCTCCTCCTCCATGGGTGAAGAAGTTGTTCCCTGTATCCAATGTAAATCCACAGCATTTTGGTTTGGAATCTGAAGGGAGGGGGCTGGTGGGGGTGAACAGATTGATCTGGTGCCTCATGGTCGGCCCAGTGGAGTGGAAGTTCTGCGGCCAGCTCTCCTCTGCTCGGAGGAGCACGTGTGGCGGGACACAGACAGAGGTGACCAAGCATGAAGCACCTCGTCTGGGGGCTGTTTTGTCAGCAGCTCTCCCGTTGCAGGGCTTGGGGGATGGCTGGGCGGCTCCACCCCAGCCTTACACCAGGCAGGGGCTGGGAGGGCCGAGCTGCTGTGTTAATTACAGATCCTCGTGAAGCACCGTCGATGTCACTTTGCATAACGCACTTATTTGCTAATTGCTGTTATCCGGGACTGGTCGGCTTGCAGAAGCCTTTTGTGCTCCTTGAGCCCCCAGTGTTGCCCCAGCGCTGCCAGGGCCCCACGAGACCTGTCCCTCACCCCACACCTCCCTGGCTTTGCAATCCCTCCACCTACAGGACCTCCCCGCTGCCCTGGGCAGCTGGGCCAGGCCTGGGCAGCTCATTTGGGGCAGAAATTGTTCCTCAGGGCCAGCCTCACCCTCCCCTGGCCCTTCTTGATGCCATTTCCTATCCAGTCACTCGGGAACTTGTAGAAAACAAACCCAAACCACCCTTCAGGTGCTCCAGAGGGCATGGAGCGGATTCCCGCATCCGCTTGGGAACGCTGGAGGAGGAGGAAGAACCACTGGACATACCCGGTATTCCACCAGCTGCCCACAGCTACCTGAGGGGGGTTGGCGAGGGGTGGGCTTGGTCTCTTCAACCGAGTAACAAGGGATAGGACAGGAGGAGGTGGCCTCAAGTTGCACCAGAGGAAGGTTCAGGTCGGCTCTGAGGAGAGAGTTCTTCGTGGAAGGGGCTGCCAGGCGCTGGTGCAGGCTGCCCGAGAAGCCCTGCTGTAGGGTCCGTTCTGGTGGGTGTCTGCCCACTCAGCCCCAGTCTGCCTTTGCTCCCTTACTGGGAACCAGAGCCTTTTCTCCTCTGCTGGCACCGCAATCACCCAGAGCAGCAATGAATTATCAATAGGCTAAAAATAACCCCCAGCCCTGACATTCGAGAGACTTTGTTCCTCTGTTCATTGCCTCCCCCTTGTTTTGAGCTCCGGTTTAAGCTGCACGACCACGGCTTTGAAGAGCACGGATCACTGACCTCCAGATTGGCAGCCGGGCTTCTTCCTTCCAGCTCTGCTCCGAGCAGTAAAGTGCTGGGAGGGCCTGACTCGAGCTGAGTGGGCAGGCTGGAGGAAGCCACCAGCAGCACTGAGCGTGGGGAAGGGATTGCTCAGGGCTGCGTAGGAGGCACCTTCGGCCCGCGTTCAGGGCCTGTCCTTGGGTCGGGTCGAGCTCACGCTGCTGTTTCCTGAGCAGGGACGGTCTGGGGCTGCTACCACACAACCGCCTAGTACCTGCGCCGTGGCCTCCGTGTGGCCAGGGCCGCGCTGGCTGCAGGCCTTCTCCTTCAACCTCATCTACTCGCTGGGAGATTTGATTTAACCCCAGGGTGCTCACTGGGTTCCTCGAGTCCCCCGGTTAAGGGCTGGAGGGTGCCTGTGACTCATCCATCCCGAATCCCCGCTGCACTGAGCATCACCTTCAGTGCAGCCCTTCTGCCCGAGTTCTCCTGTCCTTCCGACAGAGGAGCAGCCCTCTGTTTTGCCTCTCTAACCCAGCTCCTGGGTTTTCTGAAGGCATCCCGTCATCTCCTGGGCCCAGTCCTTCCCTGGCGTGTCTGGCAGAGGAATCGTTGCTCTGCCACAGGGCTCTCTGGTTGGAAGAGGGGGCTGCTGAGGGCTCTAACAGGGACGAGGGGAGGGGAAGGTTCAGGAGAAGGGTTTGGCAGCCTTCTCATCGCGTAGACCTTGTGTGGCTGGGACCTGGCTGGTCTGGAGGCACTACACGGTGGAGTTGGTTGGGTTGGGAAAGCTCCTCGGGTCCAGACGCTTCCCCAGCACTGCAGGGTGCTCTGTGCCTCGGCCCACGTCTCGGTGGCTTTGCAGCCCTTCCGGACACAGGGACCCCCCCACCACCCTGAGCAGCACGGGCCAGGCCTGGGCACCCCCTGGGGGGCAGGAATTGTTCCTCAGGGCGTCTCGCCCTCCCCTGAGCTACTCGGGAGGCTGCACTGGTGCTGCCTCTTCTCCAGGTGGAGCTTGGCTGCCTGCGCCTTCAGCCTGTTGGAGCCTGGGAGGAAGGGGCAGGGATGATCTGGCCTTGAATCGAGGAACTGGCTTTAGGGCAGGTAAATCGACCCGTTTGGGACGGGGGGGGGGGGGGGGGGGGGCGG
>VZRI01009119.1:7235-27718 GCA_013397515.1 Upupa epops | reverse complement strand
ACCGGCAGAGAAGGAGTCCAGGAGAGCTCGCAGTAGTGAGCGTGACGAGGGGGACAGGACAGACCAGCGATCAGGAGAGGGGAGAAACGTGGGTGGGGTGGTCGGTTAGTGACTCAGGAGAGCCAGGTGGCGACGGGAGAGGAGGCTGCTGCCACAGCACCTCGGGGCTGCCCAACCTGTAATTCGGAGGCATCGAACGGTGGAGTCACAGGCTGAGTGGGGTTGGAAGGGACCTTTCAGGATCTTCTGGTCCAACATCCTGCCGTGGCCAGGGACTTCTCCACCCCGAGCAGGTGGCTCAGAGCCCCGGGGTCCAACCTGCCCAGGGGTGGTTCCCAGGATGGGGCTTCTCCTCGCTCTGAGGGTGAGGAGGGGAGGCAGCCAGGGAGGACCTGTCAAGGGGTGGGGGGTGGTCTCTGCTCACCAGGAACGAGCGACAGGACAAGAGGAGGCGGCCTGGGCTGCGCCGGGAGGAGTTTGGGTTGGACTTCTTCCTGGCCAGGGCGCTGGAGCCGGCTGCCCAGGCTGGGGGCTGAGGCATCACCCCTGGATGTGCCAGAGCCAGGGGGCAGGGTTCGGGGCTGGGGACAGCTGTGTCGCTGCTTGGACTCAGTGGTTTTGGAGGGCTCTTCCACCCTAAACCATTCCCTGAGTCTGGGAGTCACTGGGCAACCTGGACCAGGCTCTCGCCACCATCAGGAGGAGGGGGTTTTCCCCTCTTCCACTTAAACGGGCCCATAGCGTGGCCCGGGCTGGAAGGGACCTTCCGAGCACTGGGGTCCAGCCAGGACCTCCTGGAAGCTGACGGGAGCAGAAGTCCCGGCCAGAGCTGCTGTTGAGGCAGTGTTACTGCAGAGGAGCCTCCCCAGGAGACAGCTGGCTGGCGGAGAGCAGTGGGGTCCGGCGTCACGAGGGCGTGCGCCGTGGGGCGCGTTGAGCCCGGCCCGCGGCAGGTGGAGGCAGGCTGACCCGAACCGGTTCCGGTGCTGGGATGATGGGAGGCAAACAGCAGAGAATCCGGGGAACGCAGGGGCTGTCGCCTTCTGGGCTCTCGATAGTTCTCACTAGAAGATTGCAGAAGGGAGCCGTTCTCCCCTCGCTTTAGCAGCGCTGGCTGTTTCAGCGGGGACTCAGTGCAGGGGAGTGTGGGGCTCGTGGAACCCAGGGTTGGGCTGAGAGATGCGTTTTGGGCTCTGGCACACGAGGCCGAGGGGGCTGTATTTGCAGCACTCCTCTCGCTGGCATCTGGTAGCTGTTTCCCTCTGAGGGCTGGGTAACCCAGTTTCTCCTGCAGCATCTGCAGTGAAGGAGCCCGGGCTGCGACGCGCGGCCTGGCGGCTGCATCACAGGACCGGGAGGGGACGTGGTTTGGGGGAGACTTGGCCGTGGGGGCTGCACTCGATGGTCTTAGAAAGCCCTTCAGCCAAAGCGAGTCAGTGACTCTGTTCGTTGGCTCTGTAGCTGCTGCGGAGCTGGCAGGGTGCAGACAGCTTTGAGCAACTCCAGCGGGATGGAGAGCCCTGGGGGGTCAGAGAACGCGGTTCGGGGGCTGGGGCTCGTGCTTTGCCTTTTGCTTTGGGTCCCATTCGCTGCCAGCCCTTTTATTTCCGAGCGTGGCCGCGGCTCCTGCAGGATTTGAGGAGGAGGAAGAGGAGGAGGAACAGAGCGAGCTGCCAGCAGCCTGTCATTTGGGAACCAGTGGTGGTGAGAGGGCAGAACCCCGCTCAGCCCCCCCGGGAGCAGGCTTTGTGGTGGCAGGTCTCTCTGCCGCCTCCCAACCCCGCGTGAAGAGGCTCCGGCGCAGGATCCGGGTCCTTGGAGCCGCCGCGGAGCTGCGCTCGGGGAGCGGGATGGAGGCAGAACCCCGCAGACGGAGGGAGGCTCCCCGGGTCCCTCCGCATGGGAGTGATGTCTCGGTGTGGCTGCGGGAGGGGAAGGGGGCCCGGGAGACCCCCCGACGCCCCGTCCAGCCCGGCGTAAGATGCCAGCGTGGGTGCCGCTCCAGCCTTCCCGTCTCCAGCTGCAGCGAGGACCGGAGCCTTGAGGCGCCCCAGGGAGGGGTTTCCGCCCGGGGTGACCACGGCGTCCAGCCACCTGCTGCGGGTGAAGGCCTCTCCCTCGCGGCAGGGCGGTTAGGCTGGGGGTCTTGGGGGTTCCGCACAGCCCAGCCCAGCCCGTTCCGCAGCCGCGGTTCTCCCTGGGCGCGCAGCACGGGCTGCCTCCTCCTCCGAAAGGCCCTTCCTGCGCGGCTTTGCTTCAGCGGGACTCTGCCCCGCGGGTGGTTTGAGCTCCAGGAAGGTCCCGGTGGAGCTCTCTGCCATTGCAGCCGTCCCCCTCCGGGCTGCCCACCCAGGCCAAGTCCTGCGGGCCGTCCCGTGGCTGCTGGGGGGGGGGAGCCGCAGGGATCCGCAGGAATCCGCTGCTCCTGCCAGCGGGGCCTCTGCAAAGAGCAACTGCTCCCCGCAGCTGCCAGGTCACCCCCGGGGGGGGGCTCTCGCTCGGGGATGGGGTTGTGCCCTGGGGCAGGCTCCTCCAAGGGCCGGGAGAGGAGCGAGTGGCCGGGGGCTGGACAGAGCCGAGCCAGAGCCTGGCACCGCAGGACCTGGGGGTCCCTGCCAGCGAGCGCATCCCTCCCTGATCCCGCATCCCTCCCTGGTCCCTCCCTGATCCCGTGAGCTTTGAGGTTTTGCGTTCCAGGGGCATCGCTCCCATCCTCAGCTCCCCCTGTGGGGACACTGGGGCCCTCTGGGCCGCGAGGGCACCTTGCCAGCCTCTGCCCAACGTTTCCCTGGCCCCCCGCGCCTTCGGCAGCTGCTCCGTTGCCCCTCCCGGCCTGGCCCCGGAGCTGCCGTGGCCCGCGGGCGGGATCTCGGCTGTCCTGGCCCTGGGGAGGGCAGCGAGGCCCCTGCGCGGCCTCGGCGCTCGGGAAGGTCTTTCCCGGCCTAAAGGACCCCTCGGTCCCGAGAGGTCGGCGCGAGGCTGCTGGCTGCGTGGGGCTCCAGTGCCTGGGTCTCGGTGGCCGCCAGGGAGGGCCTCCTCCCCGCTCTGAGGGCACCGCTGGCTCCGCAGAGCGCGGACGCCCTTGGGCCCGGGCTGCGCCGGGAGGATTCTTATCTCGGCCCTTGGAATCCGAGGCTCCCGCGGCCGCTCGGGGACAGGACCGGTCCTGCTGGCCGGTGGCAGCCGAAGGGCTGGGCCCGGCTCGGGGTAACCTCGGCGGGAGGAAGCCTGGCGGGAGGGGGAGCCGGGGAACAGCTTTCCGAGCCCGGGCAGCACAGGTTGCCCAGCGCCTGTGCCGAGCGCTTGGGCTCTGTGGCCCGAGCAGAGGGGCTCAGGGCAGACCGGCTGAGGCCGGCCCAGCTGAGGGCCACCCGGCCTTCCCGTGCCCGCCCGGCCCACCGATCCCGGGTTTCCAGAGGGTCCAGGGGGTCCAGTGACCCCCACGCAGCCGGTCTCTCCCTGCTGGGGACGGTTCCTGGGGCTGGGGCAGAGCTGCCTTGGAGCCCTGGGATGCTTCGCTGATCCTATAAATACCCCAGCGCCGCCGGCGGGGAGAGGGGGAGAGCTGCTTCCTGGTGTTTTCTGCTCGGCAGAGGAGCCGGGGAGGTTATCGGGTACTGAGGGGGGGACCGGACTCCTGGCTGCCAGGCTGAGCTCCTAGGGGTCATCGTGGCTTCCAGCCGCGGACGGCTGCTCCCCGTCTGGGGGTCTGCGGGGTCGAGCCCCGTGTTTACAGGCAGCGGGTGGATCGAGCTGGTGTCCCAGGAACAGGGGTGGTTTGTGTTCATCCCCGCCTGGTGTGAGTCATCCCAAATCCCCTTCCCTTCCTCCTCCTCAGATCAGCCCGCTGCGCTGAGCCCGGCCGCCACGGGGAATCCGGTGATGTCAGGACCGTGACAGGTGGCCCCGGAACAGGGCAGATCCACCTGCCTGTGGGGCAGCTGCTGCGTCCAGCGCTGCTCCAGCGCCAGCAGAGTGGGGACAGGAGTCCTGCAGCCTTCCCCTGCGCTCAAGCCCCGCAGAGACCCTCGTCGCTCTGCACTCGCCCCCGGTGGAGCTGTGCCAGGGGTTAATCTCACCCTGGCAAGCCCCCAGGGACGAGACATGCTTCTGGGGCTGCGTCAGAGCTGGTTGCTGGTGGCTCCCTCCCGCCCCAGGCCTTTGCAGACCTCCAGCTTCTTCAGTGTTCCGGAGCTCAGGAGCCCAAGGCTGTTGCTCCCAGAGACTGCCCCTCGCTTTAACCGCTGGTGTGGACCCCCTGAGAGTGGAAGCTGTGCTGCTCCCGGGGAACTGCGCTCCTTTCCTGCCTCCCTCAGGCCCTGATGGCTTCGGGGACCCCTCAGGCGGCACCCCGTGGTCCCACGTTTCCATCTGGTGTCACCAGTGTCGCTCGGGTTTGGTGACCCCGTCCCCACTCAGGGGACTCGGCTCGGCCTCGGGCAGGATCACCCGGTCCTTTAGGTTAGAGAAGACCTTTGAGGGCATCGAGCGCGACCCCCAGCCCAGCCCTGCGGGTCCCGCGGGGTTTGGAAGGGGGAACTGAGGCGGTTGTGGTGCACAGCGGGGTCAGCTGCAAGCGAAGGCCTCTCTTCACCTCAGCAGTTCCAGGCTTCCTGCACGCACGGGGCGGAGGGTTGGGATGGAGCAGCTGCGCCCGGCCAGGCTGGAATGCGGGCGATGCTCCGTGTGCCCCACAGCTGCCTCCTCCAGCTGCTCTGCCCCTGCCCTGCACTTGGCTTTTTAACCCTTCAGGAGCATCAGCCCCATCCCCAGAGCGCCAGGAGATGAGGCATGGAGTCTTGGGTTGGGTTGGGCTGGGTTGGGTTGGTGACACCTTTGGGGGTCATCTCCTCCCTGAGCAGGGAGATTGGCAGCCAGAGCAGGTAGCTCCAAGCCCCGAGGTCCAGGCTGCCCAGGGGTGGTTCCAGGGATGGGGCCTCTCCCTGCTCTCTGGGTGCCCTGGGCCAGGCTCTCTCCCCTCGCAGTGAACCCCTTCAACCCTCTCAGTCCCCCCTCCACCTCACTGTGGACCTTGCCCCGCAAGCAGCCTGGGCGAGTTGGAGATGCCCCTGGCCATGGTGGGGGGCTTGGAGCTAGCTGCTCTTGGAGGCCCCTTCCAAGGCAAACCAGTCTGTGATGACAAGTGTGAACTGGAAGAGGGAGGCTCCCCTCCTGCTTGAAGGGGCACCCTGTGTGCCCCAACCCCTTCTGCTGGAGCTGCAGCTCTCGAGCTCAGCCCTCGGTCCCTCGCAGCGCTCCCTGCCACGGCAGCACGAGTGCCACCCAGCCGGTCCTCTGCCGTTCTGCGTGGGCTGAACGCTCCCACCTTGGCTCTTTCCCTTCGAGGGAAACTGCTCGGAGCTCGGTGTCCTCCAGCCCTTCCCCTCCCTTGGCTGCACGGAGCCGGCCCGCTCCAGAAGGCTGTCTGTGGGGCTGGGGGAGATCGGGGGTCACGGGATGGAGTGGTTGAGCTTGGGAGGCTTCTTCAAGCCGAGTGATGCCCTGATGAGAACGGCAGGGGCTGGTCTGTGCTCACGAGTGGCGGCGAAGGGAGAGGAGGAGGTGGCCTCCCGGAGCTTTGTGCTGGCCATGGGTGGAAAACTCTGCATGGGAGGGGCCCTCAGGCCCTGGCACAGGGGCTGCCCGGGCTGGGGGTTCAGTCGCCATCCCTGGGGGTGTGTGGGAGCCGTGGAGCTGTGGCGCCGCGGGCCGGGGCAGCGGGGTCAGGGCTGGGGCCAGTGCCCTGGAAGGGCTTTTCCACCCGAGGTGGTTGGGTGGTTCCGAGGTTGCCTCTCGCTCTGCCCCACCGTCTCCCTTCCCCGAGTGTGCTGGTTGACTCTGGTGCCCGGGGGGGGGCTGGTGGTGGAAGCCCCCTCCCACTCGTGTTCAGTCTGCTGCCTGGGTCGTGTTTGTGGTGGCTTCTCCCTCTCTGGCCCTGGCTCGGCCAGCGATGCCTGCACCCTCCCAGGCTGTCTCCCCGGTCCCCGTGGAAGCCTTCCCTGTCTTCCCCGCCATCTCCGGTTTCATTCCGTTTCTATGGGAACAGGGATGGAGGTGGAGATGGAGGCGCCCTGCTGGGACCCCTCTTCTGCCCCTTTTGGTATCTGAGAGGGGTGGAAGTTCAGCCCTGGGGAGACCCCCCCNGAGGGAGAAGCTCTTGAGTGCCAGGGTGCAGAGACTCTGCAGTCGAGCGCCTGGAGGGGCTGGGGCTGCCCCCTCCCTGCAGGTGTCCAAGGCCAGGCTGGACGAGGCTTTGGGCAACCAAGTCTGTTTGAATGGTGGCCCCACGGCAGGGGATTGGAGTAGATGACCTCTGAGGTCTCATCTGAGCCATCTCAGAATGGGCTGGGGTGCCAAACGCTCCCAGCAGCCTGACCCGCCGCTCGGGGAACGCAGCTGAGGTGGACTTGGTGGCTCGGGAGCCCTGCGACCCTCCTTCGCTCGGCGCCGAAGAGCATCCAGGCCTGGGAGCAGCCCAGGGCCTTGGAGCAGCCTGCTCCCGCTGGGGGGGTTGGGCCGGGTGACCTCCAAAGGCCTCTTGCAACCCAGACCCTTCCGCGGCTGGCAGATTGGAGGGCAGGGCTGCTGGCAGAACCGCCCGGGC
Source organism: Upupa epops (assembly GCA_013397515.1). Lineage (NCBI taxonomy): Eukaryota > Metazoa > Chordata > Aves > Bucerotiformes > Upupidae > Upupa > Upupa epops. Next base: position 21,114 of record VZRI01009119.1, on the reverse strand, counting down.
ATCCGGTGTCGGCATCCCGGGGTTGACGTTGAGGAGCCTCTTCTCGAGGGGCGATGCTCTCGGGTCTGGTGGTCTGGGCAGCGGCACAGAGCCTCGGGGTGGTTCGGAGTGCCTCGGAGTCGGTTCATCCCCGGGTGGCGCCGCTGCCTCGGCTCCATCCCCCTGCTCTTGGGCTGGGGTTTGCAGCAGGGATGGATGGGTCCTCAGCCCTCTGCAGGCCCTTCGGAGCTGCTCGTCTCCATCCCACCGGGGGGGGAGGGCAGGGTCGGGTTGGGTCGGGTCGGAAGGAACCTCCGAAGCGTCTCTGGCTGAAGTTTCTCCCTGTGTGGCTTCTCCCCCAGGCTGGAATGGGTAGAAATTATCGAGCCTCGGACGCGGGAGCGCATGTACGCCAACCTCATCACGGGGGAGTGCGTGTGGGCCCCCCCCGCCGGCGTGCGCATCAAGCGCACCAATGAGAACCAGTGGTGGGAGCTCTTCGACCCCAACACCTCCCGCTTCTACTACTACAATGCCACCACGCAGAGGACCGTGTGGCACCGGCCGCAGAACTGCGACATCATCCCCTTGGCCAAGCTGCAGACCCTGAAGCAGAACACAGAGTCGCCACGGGCTTCCACGGAGAACAGCCCTGGCAGGAGCAGCAATGTCAGCAGGGAGGGCAGCACCAGCTCGTCGCTGGAGCAGGAGCTGGAGGGCAGCGAGAAGGCCCAGGAGCAGAGGTCGGGCCGCCAGCCAAGCCAGTACGCCGCGGTCAAAGAAGAGACAGAAAGGTAAGAGCAGGGCCGCTGGGGCAGCGGGGGGCTGGTGTGCTGGAACAGAGCTGAGAGCAGCGCCCTCACCCCCTCCTGTGAGGGATCCCCTCTCGGAACCTCAGCGGGTCGGGCCTGTTCCCTCATCAGTCAGCGTCCTGTGGGTAGAGGCACCTGAGAGGCGTTCTCTCTGCCTCAGGGGCGGCGGAAACACCTGACCTCAGAGACCGGGGGCCTTCACGCGGGGTTCAGTCCTCCTGGGACAGGGTCTCCCTGAGAGGGCAACCCGGTTCACGCTGCACCCAGTCCTGGCGGTGTACAGAGCTCCTCGCTGAGGGCCAGGACTGAGGAGGCGGCGCCCGCCTGCTCAGGGCCGCACGCCGACAGGTTCATAGCCCAGTAGATGGCTTTCTCTTCCACACGGCCTCTTACTGGTCAGCTGCTCCCAGCGTCACCAGTGACAACCAGCAGCGCAGCTGCGGCCCCCGCTAGCTGGTTCCTCGGGCTGGGGCGCGGAAGGTGGGTGATCTCAGCCCCGTGGGCTGGGAGCAGGAACTCCCGGCTCCGCAGGTGCTTTCATGTGGGACCTCAGGAGGGCTCCAACCCAGGAGGGGAGGCGGCGTCTCCCCCAGATCTTGGAGAGGCGTCTGATGAACCCTGGAGTGGAGGAGGCAGCTGTCCCTGTCGGGCGGGGAGGTGGGGTCGATGGACGAGGAGGGGGCCAGGTCTGGTGGGGTCTGCTGAGCTGGCGGGAAAGCTGAGGAGGGTTTTGGTGGAAGAGCTCGGAGGGGAGACAGCTTTGAACTGGCAGAGGGGAGAATACGGTCGGCCCTTGGGGAGAGACCCCTTGCTTTGGATTTGGGGAGAGCCTGGCCGTGGTGTCCAGAGAGGTGGGAGAAGCCACATCCTGGAACCGCCGCAGGGCCGTGGGGGCTTCCGTTGGGCTCCAGGACTGCTGCTTCATCATCTCTGACGCTGTCTCCGCTCCCTGTTGCCTCCTCCATCTGCTGGCACCAGGGGACCGAGCGTTCCTGCTCCCTCAGGTCTAGAAACCCTCCACCAGCAGCCCCAGTGACGTCTGCGAGCTCAGCCTGCTGCTCGGCGTGCCTGCCACGGCAGGATTGTTCTGGAGCAGCATTTGGTGCCCTTCACAGCTCTGCGGAGGCTCCGCTGGGCATGGGCACCTCGGGAGTGGAGCGGGGCCACTCACGGCTCGACGGTGCTCTCCTGTGCAGAGCCCAGCTGGGTGCTGGGTGTTGGGTGCTGCACAAAGGAGCCACGGCGGGAGTGCTCCAGAGGGAGAGCTCCAGACAGTCAAGACCAGCCAGCGCCCCAGTGCCACTGTGGCGAGTGCCAAAGGTCAGGGGGGTTCTGCTGATGGACTCAGAGCAGAATCACAGAGCTGCTCAGGTCAGGAGAGCTCCGTCAGACCAGCTCCAAGCGCTGGCCCCGCACTGCCAGGTCCCCCCTGTCCCTCACCCCATGGATCCAGGGCTTTGCAACCCCTCCAGACACGGGGTCTCCCCCCACTGCTCTGGGCCTCCTGGACAACCCTTGTGGGGTAGGGATTGTCCTCAGGGCCAGCCTCAGCCTCCTCCCGTGCAGTGTGGGGCCGTCTCCTCTCATCGGACACACCTGAGGGGATGTGTGTCCTCGGGACACGAGAGTGTCCAGCATCCAGGGGAGCAGGGATGGGGCTCACACCCCGTTTTCCACCTTGGGTGCCGGCCAGCCGGCCAGAGCCACCACGGCCGAGTTGCTCCAAAGGTTTGCCTTTGAGTTCCTGAGTGCCAGGCAGCTCCCCCACCTTCATCCTCCTCTGCGGCTTCATGGAGTCCTAAATATCACAGAGCTCGTCAAGAGGAGATGCTAATTGGAGCCAGCAGGGCTGGGGGATGGAGCTGGCAGGCGTGGGGATGGGCTCCCAGCCCGTAATTAAAGCCCAGAGCTCTCTGCAGGAATCACTTTCCAGGTCACGCGTCTTCCTCCGGCGCCCTCGCGTGCCGCCGGCAGATTGCTGCTGGAGCGGGGGCTGCTCACGGAGCCCGGTTCCCACGGCCACCATGGCCAGTGACTCCTGTCCCCGAGGTCCATCGTGCCCACCCTCGGCGCTCGCGTCCACCGAGGGAGACCCTGCTCTGCTCTGCTCGGCAGCACGGAGTTCTCGTGAGGAGAGCCGCTGGGCCGGGGGGCAGCTCCCTCGCACGGACGCGGTCGGTCCTGCTCTGGAGCCGGCCACGGGGTCTTGGAAGTGAAATCTGGGGGTGCCGTGTTAGTGACCTCCTGGGATCGTCTGCTGAAGGCGAAGGAGATCCCACGGTCTCTCAGGTGCTGGGAGAAGCTGGCGCCTGGAACTGCCTCTCTGGGGGCTTTCTGGGTGGCCTTGGCCCTTCTGGGCAGAGCTCTGGAAAGTTCTGGGCCTCACAGGATGGTTCAGGCTCCCCCTGCCCTGAGCAGGGCCGTCCCTACCCAGAGCCCCAGGGTACTGCCCTGGGAGGTCTGTAGGACAGTGGGCAATGAGCTGCCGGGTGCCGAACGGCCTGGAGAGGTCCCGAGGCTTTGGGGAGGGCTGTGAGCGCTTCCCGGCCCAGCCCGACACCACGCTGACAGCCGCTCGGTGGCCTCATGCGTCTCGGGGGGAGTGTGCCCGCGTCTTGCTCCAAGCCAGGATGGAAGCCCAGAGCCCGGGCTGGATCACTGTGCTCCGGCGCTTCCCAGCAGCCTCTCCTCGGCGGTGCCCGCGGGACCCCCGCGCGGACGGGTGAGGGACCTGCTCCGAGGGCAGAGAAGCATCCTCATCCCGCGGCTGCGGTGGAGCGGGGGCTGCGATTAAGGAGCCTGGAGCCCTGCAGCGGGGGATTAGGGCCGGGGATTAGGGGTGGGCACCTCGTGCCCGTTCCTGCCCTCCCTTCCCCTGGCCATGGAAAGAAAGCTCCCCGGGCAAAGCGCTGCGGGGCCGGGGGCAGGAGCCCTCCTGGTCTGGCTGGTGCCATGGCGATGGGTCGGAGCCAGCAGCGATGGGTCGGGGCCAGTGGCCGTTCCTTCAGGCAGGCGTCAGGCTTCCTTCCGCCTGCGGTGCCCAGCGAAGCTGCGGATCAGGGCCGCCGCTCGGGTCGGGAGAGACCCCCGAGCTGGCTGGGCCCCAGCGCTGCTCTGCCCTGCTCCACGGGCGGCTCCGCAGTCCCTCCTTGAGGGCACCAGTGGGAACCAGTGGGAACCCCTGGCAGCGCCGGCTCCCGGCCTGGGAGAGGATCCGGGCGGGCAGGGGGGCTTTCCCCACCAGGAACACAAGGGTTGCGAGGCCAGCTCTGAGCGAGGTGGGAGGGGAGAAGCAGCTGCGGATGTGCTGCTGCTCCAGATGTGCTGCTCCTCCGGATGTGCTGCTGCTCCAGATGTGCTGCTCCTTCTCCTCCGCTCCCTCTGCACAGCCGGAGCATCGGCCGCTGAGATCCCCACCCCAGCCGCCAGCCGCTGTTCCCGAAGGCCCTGGGGATCCGGCCGGGGCGCAGTCGGGCTCTGCCTGGATCCCGTTAGGACAGAGGGGATTAGCCCCGGGAGCCAGTGCTGGCTCGGGCAGGAGGAGCCTCTGGGGCTTCGCTTGCTTTCCCCCTTTTCCTAGGCTGCTTGGATCCCTGGCTCGGGGCTCAGGAGTGGCTGCGGGCCCCGCGGTGCCCATGGGCAGGGCGCTGCAGTGTCCCTCGTGGGGTTGGCCGTCCTGCGCCTCCACGTGCACCCAGCTGGGGTGTCTCCTGGAAGAGGCTGGTGGCTGCGGATGCTGTGATCTCCTCCGTCTGGGATCGAGAGCTTCCTGGGCCCAGATGGAACCAGCACCACACAGATGTGGCAGAAGGGCCTTCTAGGGGTCCCCACAGCTGCCCCTGTGAGAGGAGCAAGGGGAGACACAAGGAGGCTGTGAGGTGCGGGGTCTGAGCAGGCCCATCACAGCTGTGTCTCACAGAGTTAGGGGGCCCTGTGTTCTCGGGGGGCTCTCCCATGAAGCTGGGGGCTGCAGTGGAGCAGGGTTCGGTCATCCCCTTCCCAACCACTGTACCAGAGCCCGGTGTGAGGAGCTGGGGGGGTCCCGTGCGGCTCCCTTCTCAAGAGGGTGCTCCTTGGTCAATCCTGGAGTGGGAGCCGTCGGCAGGGGCAGGGGCAGCCTCGCCCTGGGTAACGGCTTCTCCCGCTGTCTCGCAGTTCGTCGCCCTCCGGAGTGTTCGAGAAGGAGTTCGACATCTACCGGGACTACAGCGCCGAAGGCCAGCTCCTGCACTACAGGTACCGGGCGGCTGCCGGCGGCATCGGGACCGGGACCGGGATGGGGACTGGGCTGGCGATGAGGTCGGGGCTGGGACGGCCCTGCTCCAGCAGCTGACTCTCAGGGTTGGGCGCCGAGTGGTGTGGGCGCCGTCCTCACGCTGCGCTGATCCCCCTTCCCTCCGGGAGCCGCCGCCAGCCCTTGAGGGCCATCGCTAGGACGTGACCCAGTCCGGGTTTCCTGCAGGACCAGTTCAGCGTCGCCGGGGTCGGAGTGGGCACTGCTCAGGGCCCCAGGGCCCAGCCTGCCCTGGGATGGCTCCAGGGCTTCCCTCGCCTCTCGGGGCACCCTGGGCCAGGCTCTGCCACCCTCGTGGTGAATGCCCTTTTCCCCTCATCAGCCTGGGTGAATTGGGGACCTCGGGGGGGTGCAGGCTCTGGGCTGGGGCTGTCCCCATCGGAGGCCAAGTTTTCTGGTGGTTTCCGCGTGGCTCTGGGGCAGACGCTGTCTGGGGGGCNTCCCCTCGGGATGATTAATAATTAATAACGAATTAATTGCTAATTGCAGTGAAGAGTTAATCACTGCCATCACCGAGCACCAACCCAGCTGGGATGTGGTCACCCCCCCACCGATCCACAGCTCCCACCGCGTCTGGAGTCGGGAATTGAGGGGAGAGTTAGGAGCTGGGAATTGAGGGGAGGGTTAGGAGCTGGGAATTGAGGGGAGGGTNCCCCATCGGAGGCCAAGTTTTCTGGTGGTTTCCGCGTGGCTCTGGGGCAGACGCTGTCTGGGGGGCAGTTTCCTAGCGGCAGAGCTGGGAGGCAGCACAGGAGGCCTCGCTCTGGGGCCTGGGCGGCTCCTGGGCATCGCTGGCACTGCTGGAGTGGCATCAGGCAAGGGGCCAGCACCACCCAGCCCCGGCTGTGCCCCCCCCGGGCTGCATCCCTCANTTGAGGGGAGGGTTAGGAGCTGGGTTTGGGTTTCGGGAGCCGTCCTTCCACCCGGGCAGCACCGCTGCAGCTGGGAGCAGCGACAGCTCCAGGCAGCCGATGCTTCGCACGGGGCCAGCGCTGCAGGCCAGGGTGTCCTCCGACTCGCGTGGCCAGGAGGGCAAAACGCAGTGCCGGTGCCGGGAGGAGCAGGCGGAGCCCCAAGCCGCGGGGCTTGTGAGCGCTGGGGGTCGTCGGTCTCCTCGGGACTGTCTGTCGGCTGGGCAAGGTCGCCAGGGACGCTGAGGGCTGCTGGCGCCGGCGCTGTCTGTCCCTCCCCAGGACTGGAAGAAGATCAGGGAGGGGGTTGTTTGAGCGGAGCTGGGGCTGCGGGAGGGAAACCCTTCGCTCCCCCCCTCGGGAAGAATCCCCCCTGGGACGGGCTGAGCCCTCCCTTCCGCCGAAACCCTGCAAGACGTCGATTCAGATCCAGGAGGACTCGGGGAGAGCTGTGTCCTGGCGTCCCGAAGCGAAACCTCACCTGCCCCACGGGGAGAAACCGCAGCGGGAGAGCCGGGGGGAGCTGGGACCTGTGCCGGAGCTCCGGGGGCATTGAGCCCCTCGTGGGCAGCGACCGAATGATTCAGCCCAGTGAAGACTAAGAATTCCAGAAACCCGGAGCCGCCCCTGAGCCGGCGGCCGCCTTCCCTGCTGGCCAGGCAGTGCTGCGGGGCAGCGGGACCGAGCTTGCAGGTTGGGTGGCTGCGGGTGCCCCACGGGCTGACTGAAAGCTCTGCTCCTGTGACGGGCAGGGCGGCCTGGCGGGGCTTTACCCCCTCCGCTGTTGGCGCTGTGCAGTGGTAGCTTGGGCTGGGAGTCTGGGGGACGAGAGGTGATGCCCCGGGATTTGAGTTAAAGCCCCGGGGCTCGGGGTGCATTCCTGCGTGGCTGGGGTCAAGGGCAGGGCTCCGTGTTTGTGGGGTGCCTGGGGTCTTAGAATCAGTTATGGGCCGGGTTGGGAGGGACCTTAAAGCTCCTCCAGCCCAACCCCCCCTTGGGCAGTGGCTCAGAGCCCCAGGGTCCAACCTGCCCTGGGATGGTGCCAGGGGCTCATCTGGAGGGGCTCAGGGAGATCCACCAGCCGGACCAGGAGGCTCAGGAGGGGCCGAAGCTCAAGCAGGTCTTCCACAGCATGAAGCTGGCAGGAGGCTCAAGCCCTCAGAAGGCTGCGGTGGGGAAGGAAGGAAGAAATTGTTCTCGTCTCCCGGAGCCAGGGCCAAGTCGTGAGCAAGCAAGGAGCGGGGTGCTGGGGGACGGCGGAGCCTCTCGCTGGGAGAGCGCTGGGCGCTGCTTTCAGGGTTGGCAGACGGCGGCGATTTCCTGCCTCCCCCTTCTCCCGCAGGACAGAGGGGACAGGCGGCTGCGGGGGGTTTGCCGGGGGAGCAGCCTGTGCGCCCAGACGGCGCCTCTGGTGTCTTCGGTGGCAGCAAGGGATCAGGGACACCGTGCTCCTCCTTGGGCTTCGGGACAACTTCCCAGCTCGGATCCCTCCCGCAGGACTCGGCGCCTCAGTGAGATCCAGCTCTGCTCCTCAGCTGGGGCGTCCGCTGCCTGGGTGGAATTGCCCAAGGGCTGCAGCCGTGAGCGGGGAGGTGAAGAACCTCTGGTCTGCCCCTGCCACCTCTGGTTCCATCGTGCGGGGACAGGAGAGCCTCTCGCTGTGGAAGCCCTCGGCCAGGAGCTGAGGTGAAAAGGGCTGGAGAGAGCTGGAGAGAGGGAAGCCCAAGCTGGTCTGGGGCAGGGCAAGGCAGCGTGAGCGGTGACTCTGGTGGCCTCGTGAAGAAACAAGGAGCCGTCTTCCACCTTCTGCGGCAGGAGGTGACGAAGATGCTGTTCTGCCGGAGCAGGGAAGAGGGCGCAGATCTGCTTGGATGTGGGAACGCGGAGCAGGGAGAGCTGCCTCCTCCGCCGAGCTCCCTCATCGTCTCGGTGAAGGCTCTGGACCACCAGGCGCAAGAGATGCCCCGTGGAGCGGGCACTAACTCAGTCTCTCATTGTCGTGAGGGTGGGCGCCTGAACCGACTCCTGGGGTGGCTGCGGGGTCTGAAGTCACCGTGTCCGTCCCTGGAGACACCACGGGTGGGCACAGCCCCGCGGGACGACGCTGAGCCCAGTGCTGAGGCTGCCACTGCGGTGTCCAGCACTTCCCGGCGGACGCCGGCCCACCCGTCAGGCTGCGCTGGGTCCCCGAGGCACCCAACCCCGAGGGGAAAACGGGACACAAACCTGCAGCTCGGGGGGTGATCCTGGTGGGCTTGGCAGCGCCAGCCTGGAGCTGCCCCAGGAGGGGCGGATTCATCTGGGAAGGGTTGACCCTGGGCTTTCTTGCTCCCCGGCCACTGGGCAGCCCCGGGGGGAGGGTTTGAGCGGTTCAGCTGGAGCTCCCCCAGCCCTGCCCAGGGCACCTAGCTCCGTGGGACCCAGGGAGTTCATCCTGCTGCATTTGGGGCAGCGACATCACCCTGGTGTCCCCAGCACCGAGTGCTCTTCACCTGAACGGAGAGGCTCGGGGTGCTTGGGGGTGACCGTCCTCTGGGTTCCACCGCTGCTGAGGGGCTGGGGGTCCCGGGGCGGTGGTGCGGGGCTGTCTGTGGACCCGTGAGCGCAGGGGCCGCGTCGCTGGCTGACAGCCGTGCTGTGTTTCTCCCTGCAGGACGTCGTCCTTGCGATGGAACACGGGCACCAAGGAGCGGATGCTGATCAAGGTGACCGACCGTGAGCCCAGCTTCCTCATGCACCAGGGCAACGGCTACGGCCCTGAAAACCAGCCGGGGACCCGCTCGCGGCGCCCGTCGGGGGGCCAGCAGTCCCCCAACCTCCAGACCTTCACGGGCGACACCGACAACTCTGTCTTCTTCCCCGAGAGGAAGCAGTCGCCTTTCTTGAAGAGGGCCGAGCACGTAGGCAGCTGCTCGCCGCTGCTCGGCCGCGGCGACTCCTTCTGCTCCCCGCTGCAAGCCCAGCACCGCAAACACTCGAGTGAGTCGCAGCCCTCGTCGCCCCGTTACGCGTACGAACCCCCCCTCTATGAGGAGCCCCCCATGGAGTACCAGGCTCCCATCTACGACGAGCCCCCCATGGACGTGCAGTACGAGGGCAGCGGGAGCTACAAGGCCGCTTCTCCGCAGAAGTCGCCCATCCGCAAGCCCCACCCCTTCCTCCAGTCGCCCAAGCAGGGCTCCAACTCGCCCTACCAGCAGCTGGTGCTCACCAAGCAGAAGTGTCCCGAGCGCTTCATGAGCCTCGAGTACAGCCCCGCCGGCAAGGAGTACGTCAGGCAGCTGGTCTACGTCGAGCAGTCGGGCTCCAGCCCCAAGGTGAAGACGGCGGGCTTGCGGCACAAGTACTCCCCCAATCCCATCGGCGGCTCCTACTCGCTGCAGCACAGCCCCTGCCTGGTGCGGGACCAGCGCCTGGAGATCAAGTCGGGTGACTACAGCAGCATGGAGGGCCCTGACTTCTGTGCTGGCCCGGCGGGGGGCCAGGCGGCCCAGGGTGAGGACTCCATGTCCTGGTCCAGCCAGCAGGACTCCTTGTCCTCCAGCGGCTACTCGCCATCCACCAGGAAGAGGAAAAGCCGGAAGCCCTCCCTGTCCCACGACCCCAACGCCTCCTCCACGGACGGCTCGGGGGACCGCGAGGTGCTGGGCGAGCAGATGCTGGGGGAGGAACGGGCCACCCCGGCCCCCAACAGGTCACCCATGAACCGCACGGAGAGCAAAGCGGCCGAGGTGGAGGCGGCCCGGGGCTACCCTGAGCCCTTCCTAGCCCAGGCGCGCCTGGCTTGGGAAGCCCAGCAAGCGCATTACCACATGAAGCAGCGGAGCAGCTGGGATTCCCAAAAGGACGGCTCGGGCTACGAGAGCGACGGAGCTCTCCCTCTGCCCATGCCGGGGCCCGTGGTGAGGGCCTTCAGCGAGGACGAGGCCTTGGCACAGCAGGACAGCAAGCACTGGAAGAGGAACACCTTCGAGAAGCTGGGCTTCCCCCAGATCCTCCTGGAGAAGAGCGTCTCCGTGCAGACCAACCTGGCCTCCCCCGAGCCCTACCTGCATCCCTCCCAGGTAACGTCCTCGGAGGCGGCCTTGGCCTTGAGGGGCTTCAGCGCAGTCCTCATCGTGCCAGCCCTGAGAGGCCAAGGCACGGGGCAGGCGATGTCTCCATCGCCCCCCTTCTTCTGTAAAGCTGTTCTGGCGCTGTAGACCCGGTGGGATGGCCCATGGGGTGATCCCGAGGCCTTCGCAGCCACCAGGCACCACCACAGGCACCTCTGCGCCGATGTGGCCTCAGCTCTGCAGTGGCTTCAGCACTGCTTCTCCAGCCATCTGGTTGGTGCTGTGGGACCCAGACCCTCGACCTCCTGAGAACCACCTGGCTCCCAGCGGAGCCCCAGGGCCCATCCCAGTGGTTCTCAGGCCCCAGGCTGTCAGCACTGGTTCCCAGGTAGCTGGAGGAGACACTCGAGCAGGGACACCCCTTCTGGAAAGGGGGGAGGTGGGTGGGAAGTGTCGATGGTGGCTCGGAGATCAGACCCCACAGCGAGGGTTGGCTGCCAGATGGCGGTGGAGTCCTGCAACCACAGACAGACTGGTTTGGGTTGGGAGGTACCAGTCCAACCCCCTGCTCTCAGCAGGGCTGTCCCCACACAGAGCAGGGTGCGCAGAGCCCCAGTGTCCAGCCTGCCCTGCTGTGGTTCAAGGGACAGGGCTTCCCCCATCTCTCTGAGCGCCCTGGGCCAGGATGGGGTGGAGTGTCGGCTGCGCACCTCCTGCCCACCCGTGGCTCACATCCCCATAGCCACCAGGCCCAGGTAATGCTGGCCCAGACCCCCCGCTTGCAGAAGGCAGTGCCAGGACTTAGCTTGGCTGGGGAACCACGAAGTCCACCCCAAGCAGCCCTTCCTGCTGCTCATCAGCTCTCCGGGGTGGTGTCCCTGGGCTTTGCTGGTTCCAGTAGCAGGACACTGGATCCCACTCAGCTGGGTGAGGTTGGGTCCTGGGCAGCTTGTGGCCCTCTGCACGTGGGACAGAAGCAACATGCACATTGGCCTCCTCCTGGGCCACTGGAGACCCACACGTGACCATGACCTGGGGTTGTGGCCAGCTGGTTACTGATGGACCTGGTCATGAATTGCTGGTGGAGCCCAACACTACTCACTGGGAGCCACTGGCTGCTTGTGGCCATGACCATGAGGGCTGCGGGACCAGGGTGCCAGGCAGGAAGAGTCCAGCACAGCAGCTTCTGAGTGACTTCACTCAACCACCCATTGCCCCCCCTCCCTCCCGATGCCAGCTGGTGGCACCACCTGCCTTGGCTTCCACGATGGGGCTGAGGAGACAGTCCTTGGAGAGGACGTAACTTGTGGTGGGTGCATGGGGCAGCCTCTTTTGCTGCAACAGGTGGTTGGTTGGTTGGTTGGTTGGCTGGTCGGTTGGTTGGTTGGTTGGTTGGTCGGGTAGTTGTCCTGTTGGTTGGTTGGTTTGTTGTTTTGATGATGGTTGGTTGGTTGGTTGGTCGGTTGGTCGGTCGGCCGGTCGGTTGGTTGGTTGGGCAGTTGTCCTGTTGGTTGCTTTTTACTCGGTTGGTNTGATGGTTGGTTGGTTGGTTGGTAGGTTGGTCGGTCGGTCGGTCGGTTGGTTGGTTGGGTAGTTGTCCTGTTGGTTGCTTTTTACTCGGTCGGTCGATTGGTTCCTTTCTCGGTCGGTCGGTTTCTTTGTTGCTCGACTGGGCTGTTGGCCCTTTACTCGGCTGCCGTCTCGGTTGCTTTGGTGGGCGGCCGTGCTGTTACTAACAGTGCTCCTTCGTGTGTTGCCTCCTAGTCAGAGGATCTTGGTGCCTGTGCCCAGTTCGAGAACAGCAGGCAGACCCGGAACATGATGCCTAGCGCCAGCTGTGTCTTCCCCACCTTCAACCTGCGCAAGCCCTCCTCGGAGACGGACATTGAGAACTGGGCCTCCAAGCACTTCAACAAGCACACCCAGGGGCTCTTCCGCAGGAAGGTCTCCATCGCCAACATGCTGGCCTGGAGCAGCGAGTCCATCAAGAAGCCCATGATCATGACCAACGACCGCAACGTCAAGAAGGAGGCCTGCGAGATATTTAAACTGATTCAGATGTACATGGGGGACCGGCGGGCCAAGACGGACCAGCTCAACGTGGCTTTGGAGATCGCCACCAAAGGCTGGAGCATGCAGGGGCTGAGAGACGAGCTCTACATCCAGCTGTGCCGACAGACCACCGAGAACTTCCGTTACGAGAGCCTGGCCCGGGGCTGGGAGCTCATGGCCATTTGTCTGGCCTTTTTCCCACCCACCCCCAAATTTCATTCCTACCTGGAAGGGTACATTTACAGGCACATGGATCCCGTGAACGACACCAAAGGTAAGAGGGAACCCGCTGCCCGGGGGCCTCGGCCCGTGCTGACCTGACCACCCGCTTCTGTGGGATCGTGTTGCTTCTAACTCACATTGCTGAGCCTCCTCGCGGAAGGGTGGACGAGGAGCCCACCCGGCAGCCCTCCCGGAGCTGCCAGCAGCCTGGTGATGCCTTCACCACCAGCTTTTCCTCCTTGGGAGTCTGGTGTGAGACCCAACACAAAATGCTGCTGGCTCAGCATCACCCCTGGTGGGGCCATCCGCAAGCAGGAGGGCCCTGGACTTCTGGGAGTCCTCTGTGGGGTGGGTTTATGGAGCTGGACTGAGAGTCAGATGGTGACTGCTCCAGCACGGTCGCTCCAGGCATCGCTCCCAACCCAAACACCTCCAGACGCTTCTTCTGGCTTCTCCAGGAGCTTTGGATCGAGCACCCCGCAGCCCCCCGTGCTGGGAGGAGGCCCCCGTGCTGGGAGGAGCCCCAGCTTGGTCCTTAGTTCCCAGGGAGGCTGTTGGTCTCGACAGGTAGAAGAGACATAGATTTTGGGTGTTTGGCCCAAGCTGAAAGGCCCTCCTGCAGTGCCGGGTGAGTCCATCTCGGCTCCTCCGTAGCTGGCAGCAGCCTAGGGAGATGAGATCTGGTCTGGCAGGGGTCCGTGGATTGACAGTGTCTCACAGGGAGGCAGAGGAGGAGGTCCAGGAGGTCCCAGCAGCCCCAGGAGATGTTTTTGGGGGCCCCTGGGGAGACCAAGCTCTCAGGAGATGCCCGTGGGTTGGTGGCCTCTCACAGGGAGGGACAGGTGCAGGTCCAGGAGGTCCCAGCAGCCTCAGGCCACGGTTTTGGGTGCCCTTGGGGGGACCAAGCATGGAGGTCTGAGGGACACGTAGAGCCGGGGTGGATCCTTTTGTGGACACGACGACACGAAGCCACGCAAGGTGGCCATGAGGAAGCCAGGGGCGGGGCAGAAAGCTCCAGATGGAAGAACATTCCAGAAGGGTGCCGGGACGGGAGGGGACCAGCACGGGGAGGTCCCACCAGGGGCGCAGCAGAGGCGTTGAGCTCACAGTGGGCCGTGCACTCGGAGGATGAAAACGGCCCACGAGGCCCCTCGGGCCACCCCAGGGCATCCCAGCGACCCCAGCCGGCTCCCGCCCTGGTCCCAGCAGCTCCAGCACGGGTGCCGCCCTCGCTGTCCCCCCCACTCGTGTGCAGGCTTTGACTTGCGGTGCCACCCCGCGGGATGGGGGCGCCTGCCGGGCCCCTGCGCCTGGCAGGGTGTGGGCCCGCGGAGGTGTTGCGGAGGGTTGGAGCGCTCCCCGTGTTTGCACCCGGTTGTCNTCTTGGCGGCCCTCGGGTCCTTTGGTTGTCTCTCCTTCCGTCCTTGCGCGAGTCCTCGCCGCGCTTCACCCCTGCTCTGCTCCTGGCCCCCACCCGCTGCTCTGTCCGGCCTCCTTCGCCGCCCGCGCTGGCGGGGCTTTCAGCAGAGGCTCTCTCCTCCTTCATCTTCCCGT